>CM069446.1:50566841-50733160 GCA_035610835.1 Ophiura sarsii
GTTTGGACAAAATATCAGCGCTCGGTTGTTTATTTTTCAGCATTACCGGGCGCTATTGCAGGAGGACCGAGGGGTAAAAATTGCCCAGCGCCCGCTTATCTTGAGCCTTGAACATAATTCTGTCCATATTACACTGACAGACTATAAGTTGTATAGTTTATTCGCCATAACATATAGCATGATCTTTGATACTGTCCATTCATTTTGCACCATATTCTGCTGCAGTGATGTTCCATCTTACGCTGAACTGACTATAGATTGCAGGAATTGTGTCACAGTACTTACAATATTCGTTGAATTAATAATTGAACAAACATTGCAATT
This sequence comes from Ophiura sarsii, assembly GCA_035610835.1. Taxonomy (NCBI): domain Eukaryota; kingdom Metazoa; phylum Echinodermata; class Ophiuroidea; order Amphilepidida; family Ophiuridae; genus Ophiura; species Ophiura sarsii. The sequence goes on from CM069446.1 coordinate 50,567,166, forward strand.
AGCGTGACAAACATTGAGTAATCACTCTTTTAAAGAAGCAGTACTTCGTTACGCTAACATAGATAGGACAAACAATGCCTGCCTAGCGATGCGATGTTAACGTAATTGATCGGGACAGAAATTGGCGAAAGCACAAACTGACCGCGAGCTGTTATTAGTCAGTGGCTGGAGTGATTATGAGCGTTCCTCCAAGGTCAAGTTTGTGTTAATCAGTTTTTGAGAAATATAATCTTTTTATTTATTAACCAACACAAAACCTGAACATTTTGGTAAATTTTACACAATTCTTGCAATATTCAAAATTTATAGATTATTTTATATATTTTTTTTATATGTTTACAACTTTTCATAATTTTATTTTCACAATTTTTTCAATTAATGTTTTTCTTCAAAATTGTTAAGGTTTTTAAAAAAAGAAGTTTTACAGGTCTTAACTATTCATTTATATTTGGCATTTTGAATACTTTTAAGAATGAAAGAATAAAAGATATATACACTTAGACAAATTGCCGTGATTAATATAAACTCACTATCGCGGCGAAGAATTACCCACTAGAAATTCTTCGCCACGATAGTGCAGAAGGACCGGGGTTTGAGCCATGTATTTTTAAGGTCTTTGTTAATTTAATTCACGCCAGTTTGTCCAAGTCTATATATTAATTATTATTTATTCATTTCACTTACTTGAAGATAGAAAGAAAAATCAATAAAAGATAACAAAAATCAATTGAATAACAAAATATAAGTGGATAAAGCAAACAATAGAGGGCCTCCATTTCCTAAAACCCTTAACATGGGACATTTGGAATTGTGTCTGCTTTTATACCTGAATGTATAATCTTTTCACAAGTCAGACTTTGTCATTGTTTTATAAGGCATGACTATTTTGTATTATTCATATCGAGCTTATGTAACTTGCAGGCCAAATCCAAATCCTGGATAACTTGCCCTTGGATACTATAAAAATGAAAGATATACACAACAAAATAGATATCAGTTAACCTCGAAAATATTTAAGTATCCTCTCTTACCGTTAAAAAAGGAATAACAGCTTTTAGAAGTGAATATTTTCAACGTTCAAAAACAAGAATGGTGTTAAAAGGTAGATGTTCCGATTGCTGGCCCGATTTTCAACTTGATGTTTTTTATATAACATAAAGGTCATCCTTTGTCACATTCCAAAGTTTGAGTTACATAACTCCAATGGTCCTATTTTTAGAAGCACAAGGTCACAAAACATTTGCCCATTGAGTTGTACACAAACTGGTTGGTGGTTAACCACCTTTAGCAGTAATTCACCACATTTTAGCCTATAATTTCTAAATGGAACATTTCTGGCCCCTAAGATTTTACAGGCATAATGAGAAAAATATGGGGAATCTTCTGATATTAAAATATCTTGATGTCCAAAAAAAAATCATAGCCCCAAAAAAGTGATCGGAACATACACCTTTAACTGGAAATGTTCTCTATTTAAATAGTTAGTTAGTTTGGCATTACTTTCAATTTTAGGGGTCGTCCATATTTTTACCATTTTAAGTTAGGCCTAAAAATAAAAGTGTTTGATTGGCCTAACATGACAAAAACAAATAGGGTAGGTCGGTCGGGATTTTTTAAAATTTTTTTTTTTTAATTTGTTTAAATCAGGTCTGCTTTGGGACTTAAAATAGCCAAAAATGAAAGCAAACAGTCAGAAACTTTTTTAAGTATAAAAATTGAACAAAGTAATAAAATACTTTGTTCAATTTTTATATTTTATTTTTTTAAATTTACATTTAAAAAAATATTTATTGTTATTTTTATTTTTTCCTCCCTAAAAATAATAAAAAAATATTGAGGGTCGGCGATGTATTTAGGGTTGGTCGGGTTAGGCCAATCAAACCTTTTTTGAAGGCCTTACTACATGCAAAGCATACATACAGGGAGGGAGGTGGTAATATTAATAAATAGCTAAGATGTATGTAACATAAACTCTTTTTTGAAAGAAATAAAAAAATTAGCCCCCCCCTAAAAAGAAAAAAACCCACATAAAATGAAGAAAAAAACCAAACAAATTGATCGTCCAATTTGCGCTTTAAATGTATTAGTGAAAATGGCACTAATTCTAGTTGACCCCGTAGTAAATTTTACATGTAAGTGTGCTTCTAATTTGTTATCTTGTATACTTTTCTATTTACAGCTATAACTAACCCCAAAGCAGATAGAAAAGAACAGCCAAAGAGCTTTGAATTTGACTACTCCTATTGGTCTCACACAACGGTAAGTTAACAAAGCAATATATCGTCATGTTGTGCAACAATTTATTAAAAATAGAACATATTGTCTATAAATGTGCATGCAAAGGAGACTCCTCTCCCAAATTATAGTATCTATGCTTCAACTGTAGGGACTGTGGATCAAATTGAGTAACTTCAAAGTTGGCAGTTTTTGGCAGGTTTGTATAGTAAGACAATGAAAAACAAGTATTCTGAAAAGAGTAAACAGTTTTTACATAGAGCCTTCCTGAGAACTGTAAGGGCCAGTGACGGCACCAAGGGGAGGGGGAGGCAAATGCCACCCAGTCATAACCTTCCCCCCCCCCCCCAGTCAGCTTAAACACCACCCCCATTTTGTCCCAAATTAATCAAAAATAACTTTAAATTAGCTTATAGTTGGTCTGAAATGTCTAGTTCAGAACAAATTAAGCTTATTTCAGGGCATATTTGCAATGAAAGCCAACGTTTTTGTGCTCTTTGTGCGCAATTTGTACACATTTCTTTCTTGCCCCCCCCTACCATATTTTTTCTTTCCCCCATCCTCCCCCCTCTCCCAATTTAGATGCTGGTACTGCCACTGGTAAAAAAAGCAATATGTCTGGCGACGAAAAAGAGCATAATATGCACACAGGGGTTTGTACTACTTTGGTTGCCACCCTTAAATAAACCTTTGAGACATATCATACATTATGTCTGCCAATCTAAAAATCTTTTGATTTTGTTGTCTATTCATTTGCTGCATTCACACCTGGTATTTCTCTAAATGTCGTAATATTTGAGTGTGTTAATTGTTCACGCTTTGTGTGGGGGGGGGGGGGGGGGGGTGTAGTCAAATGCCACCCAGTCATAACCTCTTCCTCCTTGTTAGCTCAAACCCCACCCCATGCTGTCCCAATTAATAAAAAATACTTAAAATTAGCTTAAAGTTGTTCTGAAATGTCTAGTTTAGAACAAATTTCAGGCAATTTTTGCAATGAAAGCCAACATTTTTGTATGCTTTGTGCGCATTTTGCTACACAATATTTTGGACTTACCCCCCCAATGGTTCTTAGCCCCCTGTTTTTCTCCCAAAATTTAGATGCTGGTAAGGGCATAATATGCACACAGGGGTTTGTACTACTTTGGTCGCCACCCTTAAATAAACCTTTGAGACATATCATACATTTTAGTCTGCCCATCTAAAAATCTTTTGATTTTGTTGTCTATTCATTTGCTGCATACACACCTGGTAAAATATAAATGTGGTAATATTTGAGTGTGTTAATTGTTCACACTTTGTCAATTTTAAACTCATTTTAAGTTTAGGCCAAATTAAATTAATTGTTTGTCTCAAAGCTCCCGCGCGCGTTAGTTTATTGATGCGCATTAGACTTTTTTTTCTACTTTTTTTCAAAAAAAAAAAAAAAATTCCCAAAATTTCACAGATTTTTCAGATTTTCATTGATCACATCATCTTAAATACAAAAGTTCACTTTAACAAGGATTTCAATATTTTATATTTAAAAAAATAAATAAAAATAAAATAAAAAAAACGCATTCCGCATTAGTTTTACAACAGGAGAGGAGCTTTGAGACAAACAGTTAATTTAATTTGGCCTTATGATTTGATAGTTCATTACATAGACTAATACTACGCACAAACGTTTTTTTGATTTTGTTTTGCGGTAAACTGTTTCAAAACGTGAAAAGCGCGAAAATGAATGTACCGTGAAAATTACCATGTGTACAGTATTGCAGCTTGTTGTTGTTATGGTAGATGGCAGGTGGGTCTTATATACATGAGTGTCTATTAATAGTTTTCATCATACATATTATGTTGAAGACGAGCGATTGCGCTCAAAGGTGTTATGTGGTGGACTGCTGCGCTGTCAAAACGTGCACCATTTTAAATTTATCTTCATCTCCGCCGCATTTTAATATAGGCCTGTGTCACTTTTGATAATTTCGTATTAATACATATCTATGAAATGAAATAAAGTGAATCTATAAAATCTATATGAAATCAATATAGCTTTTGTATGGTAGCACATAATAGCATCACTAATAGATATTTTATAGACAATCATTACATTATGGTAATTAATGATCCTGTATATTTTAATGAAATGTTTTCAATTTATTTTTGAACGCTTTTGAATTTTAATGACAATATTTGGAAATGTTTGACCCCACTTTGGAAGGGTCGTCAACCCATAGTACATGATTTTATCATGAAACCAATCCCTCTAGCAAACTTCCAGAGAATATGTCCATATCGCGTATAAGCCTCATATATAAGATAACGCTTTCATGGTATGTATACACACACTTCTAACCAAGATCTTTTGACACCGTAGTTATTTGATTTAAGCTTCGCATTAAATAGAGGCCGCACCTAATAATAATGTTTCTCTCTCGCCTGCACCATTAAAACCCATATATCGGAGGCTTTATATTTATTTGAGCTAGAAGTGACGAGAATGTTTGTCGCGTGGTTAACACTTCCCGCACGGCTATTAGTTTGACCATATTATACAAATCAGATTTTCAGAAACCTTTTCTAATTTTCAAAGTCTATATCAAGAATGATTGAACCAATACTAGGCATGTTTATACTTATTTCAATGCATTTCTCATGATGATTCTAAATATGGTAATGAATTTCAATAATGTTGACATTTTTGAAACATTTTGGAATGTCGTCTGCCGTGTGGAAAGTGTTAAACTGTTATTCTTGCTGCACAGTCTAAATAGTAGCGATAGGAAAAGCCTCAAGGTGGACTCGGCTGTTTGACTTTTATACAAAACCGCTATTGATCCAACCAGCATTTTAGCGATGAAAATGTGCGATGATTACTTTACGTGAACATGTTCTTACGTTTATTAAACCACTGTGTGGAAAAAAATGCGTTACAAGCTGGAATGACAATGGGCATGAAAAAATTGTACACACACAATGCAATACAAGTTCTCTATATTGGTGTCCCCTGGTTTTAGACTCAGTAACATGTCCGTCCACTTGACAATGACAAGGGCCACAGTGGCAGCATCACAGCACTGCCCCCAGTTGCCCCCCTCCAGGTAGCTCAAGCCCCACACTCAAGGTACTGGACTGGACTGTTTGACTTTTATACAAAACCGCTATTGATCCAGCCAGCATTTTAGCGATGAAAATTTGTGATGATTACTTTACGTTAACATGTTCTTGCGTTTATTAAACTCCTGTGTGGAAAAAAATGCTTTGCAAGCTGGAATGACAATGGGCATGAAAAAATTGGTACACACCATGCAAGTTCTCTATACTGGCTGGTGTCCTCTGGTTTTTAGACTCCGTAACATGTCTGTCCACTTGACAATGACAAGGGCCAGTATATTTAACCTTTTTGATGTATTTGTCTCCTCCCCTAGTACACTTGATACAGTGATTTATCATCATTACAATTTCTAAATTATTTTATCTCTTTCCTTTTCGTGTCCCATTAGGATTCTGTTTCGGTTTAGTCACAGTGTACTGTTTCTTCTATCAGGCCTCTCCTCTTCTTACCAGTTGGCCTATTCCACTTAAAATCCTTCCTCCCCCTATGGAAGACATGACCTAAATCTTCCCACATGGATTATAGATTTTAAATGGAGTCACCCATGCAGGTAACCCCATGTGAAATTCACACTCCCTGTGGGGAAGATTACAGTCATGTCTACCATAGGGGGTGTATGGATTACAACTGGAATAGCTCATTTGCTACATTGATATGATTCCACGATAATGTAAACTTTACGCAACATCTTATCGAAATATAAAGATCTATCTGTACAATAGTTATACACAGTAAAAGGTCATCAGATACAGGGAATCAATCTGCTATATATTACAAGGCACTATGAGTGAAACGGCAAATACTCCCACCATTTCTACATATAAATTGTCAGGGACCATTAGCAATGTTGGATTGTAAATTTACATAGGTATATTATGTTGTATAGTCTGAAGAAGGAAATTTGAAATTGCTGAAAGCTATTAACAGCGCATGAAATTGTTTTCTAAGAATTATTATGATGATGATAATGGAATAAGATGTAATTCTTTTCAAAGAATGTTGCCTTAACGTCATTTTAAACTATAGATTTCGCCCTAACGAACAAAAAACAGAATAAATCCCATTGTTTTTTTCGCCATATCGTATGAATTAACAAAGTTTATTGTTGTATACTTTTTACAAGAAATTCAACATAGTTAAATGTCAGGCAAACACAGTGAGGTCCAAATTGGCGAACACATTTTCAAAGAAATATTTCACAGAATTTGTGTTGAACTGCAGTAACCTTGACGGCATATTAGGTGAAAATAGCATTGAAAATGAAGCTCTACATGTTGTAACATTATTTGTGATCAGCCACAGCAAAATTATGCAGTTGTCTCTCAAAGACACAGTTGAGATCTTTTACTCTAACCCCGCGGCTATGTTTTTGTGTGTATCGGGGATGGGGGGGGGGGGGGGGGGGGGAGAGTACTATTATTTTGACCCGAAAAATTACGCAGCACCCCCAGGATTCGATCGCGGGACCATCCGCACCAAATTCTGTCCCTCTACCGACTGAGCTAAACTCCCAGCGCATATGCGGGCAGCAACTTCCTGCCCACATATGTCTGTGGTAGGTGACGTCATAGAGGCAATGCAGTAGCACTTGTGAGGAGATAGTTTTTGGCTGTTAGATTTTGTATGATTTATTAGGGTTAGGGCTTTAATACCAACAAAAGTAGCTTTTGATGCTTCAAAATGACACCTTTGTGGTTACGATTGGATAGTGCTTTCTGTTCTTACGAAGAAAAATTACTGTACAATTTTCATTAATTTCTTTGTTTTTCCATGCATAATTCCATTCATATCTTGAAATTCATTTTACCGACAACTGCAACATTATGCCGGATAGTACAGGGTGGTTCAATAAAACGTTGACAGTTTTTTGAAACCATTTTTTTAAAAATTCTATACATTTAAAAAAAAAAAACTTCAATATTCATTACATTGAATACTGAATGATGAATTGCATGCAAGTAATCTAAGATTTGAAGATCCCGCCAGGTGAAACCAGTGTAATTGTTAACATCTTAACTATCTATTCAGGTGTGAAATCAATACGTAATAATAATACCACGAGTGACCCTAATTAGAATTATCGATTTTCATAGATTGGAAGTGTAATTGTCTATGCTCTATGCCTTAAAAGTGATGATGCCATTTAATGTTCATTTTCAGCATAGATGGTCAAGATCATATAGTTGATAAATATTGAAAAATATTTTTTTTAAATCTACAGAATTTCAAAAAAAAAATGGCTTCAAAAAACTGTCAACGTTTTATTGAACCACCCCGTACACATTTTATATACATATTTTCTTTGCTTTTTTGGTCACCAAAGACCAAATTTAATTCGCAACCTCCACTTTTGAGCATTAAATTAAGAAGGAGCACTATATAAAATTGCTCAATGAATGATAGATAGTAGCATATGGTTGGACCCAGCCCTAATACTTTCAATTGGGGGTTCATATGTGTGAATAGTCAGGGCGCAAAATACCAAAGTGTACATATTGATTGCTTCTAAGGCAAATTCTATACTCTCTTATGTAAAGCTGACGTACGGAAAATCACAAGAATTATATTACGCATGACATATTAAGTTACCTAATGCGTGTACAATTCCAACGGCGTACAGTACAAAAACATTAAGATCAATACGGGACTTTTGTTATACATCTAAGAGCATACAACGCATGGCATACAGTAAATTTACAAGAAGTGTATATTGTAGGGCATTATCAAAAAATACTACAACCGGTGAGGGAATTGAATTTCATGTTATGCAATTTTTACGGTATTATATTACGTAAAACATGTGACATATCAATATAAAAACAGATTTTTATTTTAACAACATTGCAATTAATAAGTGAACTTGCAAAACATATGAAAGTGTGAAATAACTGTTTTTTTCATTTAAAACAAAAACATTAAACATATTGCTACAAATAGGGGAAATTCATAGCAAATTATGTGTGATATATGGTATTAAATTACTACGGTGTAAAATATTCAGAGGTATGTAGTACCAAAAACAATAAAACCTTGCGATCAATAGGGGAATTGTATAAATCTTTTAAGCATTTATCGCACGACATATGGCATTAAATTACTGAAGGCGACAGAAAAACCACCCTGTTCTATGGGCCCAATCGACTCATTTATTGTTTTACAAATTTATTGAAGATTGTTAGAAATTTGTTGAAACATTTGAAATTTGTTGAAACATTTGAAATTTGTTGAAACATTTGAAATTTGTTGAAACATTTGAAATTTGTTGAAACATTTGAAATTTGTTGAAACATTTGAAATTTGTTTTGAATTTGTTTTTAAAATTTCGAAAATTGTTGAAAATTCACCAACATTTTTACAAAAAATTGAAAACAAAGTAAGTTGTCCTAAAATGTAAGTTTTTGCAAGGTTATTCCTTAGCTCAGTTGGATAGGCGGCGAACTGTCACTCAGGCAACACGGCGGTGCCTGTTTTTTTTCACCCAAATTTGACTCGTTTTTCTCCCCTGATAGTTGTATTCTCAAAAACACGCTGCCAGGGTTAGGGCTAATGTTTTTCCACATACTCGGTTTTGGAACTGTCTCCACTTCAACATGTAGTGATGGAACTTTCGATATGGATATGATTGTGTAAGATAGTTAATCATTTAATAGACACCAATATTGAATTTGACCATTTGTAAATGTTTTGGACATTGGCTTATTTGCCCAATAAGAAAGATGGATGGTGGACTTGTGAATTAACACTTTCCACGCGGCAGGCATCTGCAGACGACATTCCACGAAATAAAATAGCATTTCACAAAATGTTTCAAAAATGTTTTAAATTTTGCAAATTTTCTGGAAAATATACCTAATTTTTGCAAAAATAGACAAACATTTTGTGAAAATAGACCCATTTGTAAAAAGTGACCCCATTATTAGGGATTTCCAGCACAAAATCATACCCCATGTTTAGGGATTTTGTGCCAAAAAAGCTACCCATTAGAGCGGCACACCCCCGTATACTGTCTTAGGCTAGTCCCCCAGGTATGAAGCATACCCTAGAGTTGCTAAGGAACTTTAAGACATCTTCAAACTGTGCCCTCAGAAAAAATTCTGTAAGCCTGAAACAATTTGTTTTGACTGAATGATATCAAAACATTATTATGAATATGACCATAATTTTCTATTTTATTAATTCGCTCATAAAACTATGCATTTTGAGAGGTGGTTGCAATGTCACAATGGGGTATTCCATTTGAAATACATACACCCCCTATGGAAGACATTGCCTTTATCTTCTCCATAGGGGATGTGAATTTCAAATAGTTTTCATTGCATGGGTGACTCCCATGTACACTCACTTAAGATTAAGGCCATGTCTTGAATAGGGGGGGGGGGGGGGGGGGGGGTATCAATTTCAAATGGAATAGCCCAATTAGTTTGAATGGCTTCCCTTATGGCATGGCATTGTTATTATGGAATGGCTTCTCATGTACCAATGTCACGACATATTATTGAATGGCTTCACCTAGTTCAGGTTTTTATCAAGGATCTAGTATTATATCTTTACCAGAAATGTTATGCTATAGAGATGAAGGTTCTGTGTTGCTCATTATTTTGAGGTTTGATAACATAAGTTTTGGGAGCAAGCCATTAATCTGCTGTCTCAGCTGTCTGTGTTAATTGCAGTGTTCCCTTTTGGGCGGCTGGCTGGGTGTCTTCCACTTGCAAAGTCTAAACCAGATAATAGAATGAAATAATTGGAATTTTCTTTTTAACAAATCCAAATGTACTCACTATTTATCGACGTTTCACAACCGACTTCTCTGGTTGTTTCTTCAGGAATGATGATGTTTTTGATCCATGATCACTTCCAGTGTTTCTAGAAGATTTCTGAATCAGCTGATCATATGCATGACTGAGTTGATAACCACGCCCCCGTCATTGTTCATGGCTATTTCACCTCTTCTTCTTATCCAGATGGATTCCCGTATCCATCTAGTGTGTCTCTCGTTTTCTCGGTGTAGAATTTTTTTCTTCAACTCAGTGAACCAGAGAAGTCGTTTGTGAAACATCGATAAATAGTGAGTACATTTGGAATAGTTAAAAAGAAAATTCCAATTCTTTCATCGTAAATCTCAATCCTGATGAACTTCTTCAAACAGAGAAATGAATGCTCTATTAAAATCTCTGCCGTGAAATACAGGGGGTGCTTCAAACACCTTTTCTAACATTAGTAATTGCAATTGTATTTGGTGCCCTAACACTCACATGGGTATCTTGAACATTGGTAACATCTAAACACCATCTCTATTCCCTCATCACATTGGGCTATTCCATTTGAATGTCATACACCCCCTATGGAAGACATTGCCCTAATATTCCACACAGGGAGTGTAGATTTTAAATGGAGTCACCAATGCAGGTAACCCCATTTTACATTCACACTCCTTGTGGGGAAGATTAAGGTGAGGTATTCAATCGGGGGGGGGGGGGGGGGGGGATTTCAAATGGAATAGCCCATTTTACGGGATGTGCTGAATAATATCTAGGCTTCATTTAGCATCATTGTGTGAGATGGATCGGTAGCTACTGTAAAAGTGTAAATTTTCGCCTGTCTAAATTTTCGCGCTTCACACATTTTGAACCATTTTGCTTGTTTTTATTTTCGCAATTTTGAGCTTCCTTTCATAGACCTGCATACAAAAGTAATATATTCACACGTTTTTGTTTTGGCGCTTGCTGATTTTAGTGCAAAAATCGCTAAAATAAATACATTTTTTGTACAGTACACCTTTTGATTTAGGTTAAGGGCAGATATTTTCAAAATACTGATATTTCACAAACGAACAGCAAGAGGGCATAATTATTTACACAATTCTTCTCGCTTGCTCAGATTTCTTTCCAAGGCCCTAACAATGATGTACCATTTAAAAAACACACCTGATTCTTAAAGATATACATTTTGCGGGTTTCTCAGAAATTGCAAAAGTAAAAAACACCCGGGATAAAAATAAAACATTATTGAAGTGTAGTCAATATCGTTGCATCCAGTTTGTCACATAAGTACACGACAGTATTCACAGTCACGTACACCCGCCTATACAGACATCCTTATCTGCCGATGATTGCTCATGGGTTGACAAAAATGTGCGAAACAAATTCATGCACGTTTTTTTGCAAAGCTTTTTATCTTTAGAAGGCAATTCGCCGTAGTTGCCAAAGTTGTGGCTGTCATCTACTCATCTTTCTCATCTCCTACATATACTGTGCATAATCTCCCAAGGGAGGAGTATGCATGCTTGCACAATTTTTGTGTGTGGTGACATTGAAGAAAAATGGCTAACCTGTTGTGTGCATCGATACCTACTAAAAGTGGATCTATATTTTGACGGCGATATGGTTCAAAATCCGTCGTAATTTTCTTCAGGGCTGATTTTTAAGCTAATTCAAATATACCTAATAAAAGTGGATCTATTTTTTGACGGCGAAATGGTTCAAAACCTGTCGTCATTTTCTTCAGGGCTGATTTTTAAGCTAATTCAAATATACCTAATAAAAGTGGATCTATTTTTTGACGGCGAAATGGTTCAAAACCTGTCGTCATTTTCTTCAGGGTTGATTTTTAAGTTTATTCAAATATACCTAATAAAAAGGGATCTATTTTTGATGGCGATATGGTTCAAAATGCGTCGTCATTTTCTTCAGGGCTGATTTTTAAGCTAATTCAAATATACCTAATAAAAAGGGATCTATTTTTGATGGCGATATGGTTCAAAATGCGTCGTCATTTTCTTCAGGGCTGATTTTTAAGCTAATTCAAATATACCTAATAAAAAGGGATCTATTTTTGATGGCGATATGGTTCAAAATGCGTCGTCATTTTCTTCAGGGCTGATTTTTAAGCTAATTCAAATATACCTAATAAAAAGGGATCTATTTTTGATGGCGATATGGTTCAAAATGCGTCGTCATTTTCTTGAGGGCTGATTTTCAAGCTAATTTAAATATACCTAACAAAAGTGGATCTATTTTTTGACGGCGATATGGTTCAAAATCGGTCGTCATTTTCTTGAGGGCTGATTTTTAAGCTAATTTAAATATACTTTACAAAAGTGGATCTATTTTTTGACAGCGATATGGTTCAAAATCCGTCGTCATTCTCTTTAAGGCTGAATTTTAAGTTTATTCAAATATACCTAACAAAAGAGGATCAATTTTTTGACGACGATAAGGTTCAAAATCCGTCGTCATTTTTCTTCAGGGCTAATTTTTAAGCTTATTCAAAATTATTTTATTTTAATTGTTTTTCTCGTCATGAATCCTCCCATTCCTCAATCCTCATCCCCACTACTGGAGGACAGACAACTTGTCTTAAAACTTAGTGAAGTAGCAAGTGGTCAGGGACGCCTTTAAAGTAGTTCAATGATGGTAATGGCGTTGATGTAGAATAAAGGTGTTTTACCCACTGTTCGAAAGACAAACTTGTTGCCAACTGCAATACACACACTTATTTCTGTTGGGGACTAGCTTGGAGCAAGCTTTGTCCAACATGATATATTCTTGACTTAAGCCTGGGGACTGACTTTCAAAAATTAATATATGGAACCTTTGGTGTGCGTGTTTTCAATGGACGTCTTCAACCGTTGTCCACTATATATAAATAGATTAGTATAACTGGAAGGGTATTCTTGTGTGTGGAGGTGCGCGGTGAGTTTATGTCATCTGGCAAACTGGAGATGTGTAATTACACAGTGACCAACTATGGAAACTATAACTCCTACGGTCGTACAGTGGCGATGGCTGGCAGGCGAGCGACTCAACCACTGCATCACTAGCGCTGGGCTGCCTAGGTTAACTGTTCAGTGACTATTCATACTAGGGGGTGGGGGGCATTGTGTGCGGCAAGAGATAGACCTTGTGCACACGCAAACGTCAGGTGCTGCTGGCTGTATGATTTTGTATGACGTAGTGGTTAACACCACTACGTTTGATTGGGTTATGTTTGATAGCATTAAAACAGCATCTGTGACCAATATAGATTTGTACACACCCCCACCGTGACCGTCTTGTTCATCAGCTAGCCATGTAGAAGGGGTGGTTGTGTAGAGGTGTGTGCTTGTTATATTGGAAGAAAGTGAAAACAATGAAAATCAATCATTTCAAGTGAACATGCAATTTTTTATTAGAAAAGATTGAAAACACCCTTAAAGGTAGATGACCCGATCACATTTTCGTAACACAGAATTATTTCAAACATACAGAGATTTTCATATCATATGAAAGCTCGTATTTTTCTCATCATCATACTGAAATTTGACGGCCTAGATCGGTATAATTACGGAGAAATCGATGAAATAACGTCGAATTACCGCGAATGGTGGTAACCACCGATATAGTTTGTGTACTACTCAATGGGTACAGTTCACAGCATCTTGTGTGTCTAAAATAAGAACCATTAGAGCTATGCAACTCAAACTTTGGAACACGACTTTTTTAAGGATGACCTTTCATGTAGAATAGAAAACTTCAAGTTGAAAATCGGAATGTGATCGGGTCATCTACCTTTAAATGGCTTATTATTTAGAATCCTTTCTTCTGATTAATGAAAACGCACAACAACAAAAACGTTTGCAATTTGATATCCAGCGAGAAAAAGAATACTGTAAAACCAGAAATGTTTGTGTGCATTTACATTTCGCTAATTTCGCGAGGAGCACTTACTCACGAAAATGTCATGCTGCAAATATTTCCAATCTATTCAAATGCATTGCAAAGTTACACAATGTAACCCCAAAGTTAACATTCGTGACATTTTCATGCCGTGAATTAGGCCAATATTGCGAATTCGTGAAATGTTAAACTCACAGACATTTCTGGTTTTACAGTATGCAGTCAGCATCAGGCTTCTCGTTACATTGCGTTTTCGCGTCTGGGGACGCAATATTTTTGATAAAAAGGCAGTTAATTTTAAACTGGACTCTTTATTGCGTCCATCTAGACGCAAATAATTTTTAATCGTGTCCGTAGTCGTGGTTGAATGCATACAACCACATAGTCCCCGTTTAACCACTCCGTATCCGATTCCGAAGTCACAACTCATAATTCGCAAATTACATTTTTGACTTGGACCCCATAATTTCTTCTCGGACCCCATAATTTTGAGAATTGGTAAATTATGGGGTCCAGTGGACCCCATAATATTTGTACCTAACGAGAAGCCTGGTCAGCATGGATTGAAATACAAACAATTCTCCCCATCCCCCCCTCCTCATTGAATTTTCGATTAATTTATTGTAAGAGTAAAGAAACTGAAAATTCACAAATTCAACAACTGGTATAATTATATTGAGCATTGGCAGAGCACACACACAAATTACGGCACAAACAAACTGCATGTACGGTACTTGTATAACATACTGCAAGAGCTCCATTAGTATTACATGTAGTATCACTGTCTCCTTCAAGAATACGGATTCTGTTTTTCACATCAACTGATCAAGGCAGCGTGTATTCATGTTAGGGATAATTGCAGCGATGTTCGACTGAATAATTTAGCGACAAATTAACTGTAGTAGCACGGTATAACACACATCGTTGTCCTATATTAACCCGGGTGTGCAAGTTCTGCTGGAAGCAGTTTTACACACACACACACATGTAATAGTGACGAGCGATATCAAAAGTAATGGTAGAAATAGATTGGAGACATGTTCGTTTGGTTTTGTGAGATTTTGGACCGATATTATGGTCCAGGACCATAAACGGATTAAAGCTGTGTTAAATATACATTGTGGTTTATTCCGTAAATAGCATAAAGCTACTACTAGTAGGATATCCAGTTTGGAGTTTACCTTGTATTTTCAACCTCCCTCTCCTCCCGCACCCCCGGATTTGTTTGATTTATTCTTTTTTGCAAATATAATTTCAAAGGTGTCAAAATTCTTAACTTAAAGGGGCACTAAGAGATCCTTCATGGAGGGAGCCCTCAATTTTTTCAGAAGTTGGGTTTTTCACATATACGTAATGCATATATACGTACTAACCACCACCTAAAATTATAGAGCTTAATTTGCAGTATTTCATGTGAAATTCGTGGATTTGATAGCATTTTGAGTTTCGATGAGATCACATAAAGGAATTATAGCTCAAATATGATGATACATATTGTAATTTGGGGATAAAATTGGCTTTAAAATAAATTGATGTTTGTATTTATTATATTTCCAAAAGAATATTTAGATTATTTGCTCAAAAATTAAAAAAACCTTTAAGGAACTTATTGTATAATTGCAAAACATTGCACATAGCACATTGTCGTACGGCGTATATAGTCAGCAATAGTGATATTGAAATATTGCAAATTATTACTTAATTTTTGAAACTGAACTAAAACAAAGAAACAATCAACAAACTAGGTATAGTTGTTTCAATATTTTGCTTGTTTTGCAACCTGTCTGACCTATATTTTGAATTGACGTGACATTTTAATGTCTGTCAGTGAGAGGGGAAAATTAACGTTTAAAAATTCAAGTGGATGGGCAGCAAAGCTTGAATTAACCACGCAATTATAGTCTAGCCACCTTCAGTTTAAGATCTGTAGTGTTTTCGCCACAAAACAAAGTCAAAATAATACAGAGCATTAACACGCTCCACGCGGCAGGCGTCTGCAGACGACATTCCAAAATTTCACAAAATGTTTCAAAAGTGTCAAAATTATTGAATTTCATCACCATATTTGGAATCACCATGTGAAATGCATTGAAATAAGTACAAATATGCTTAGTATTGGTTCAGTAATCCTTGAGATAGACTTTCGAAAATTGGGAACGGTTTCTGAAAAATCTTGTTTTGTATGGTAATACTAATAGCCGCTTGGAAAGTGTTAAGTAAAAAGATCACTGCATGCATCTTTTATCGTAATCCATCCATTAGGAGCACTACTTCTTGACTTGGATTAATAAGAGATGAAATGGGTAACTGCCCACCTTTGTAGGTTAAAGCGTGACATATGGGAGTATTTAATTTCCAATTGTGGAATCTTAAAGTGGGCTCCAAAGTTGTCTAGTGTCATGATGGAGGGGGTGAATGAATATTATTGCTGACAATTGACTGTTTTGGGAAATTTGATATGCACATAATATTGTTGCTATACCATAAAGATAAGAGTAATCGTGATCTCTGCAGCTAAGCAGTGATGGCTCTATAGTCTGATCAGTTTCAAATCGGCAAAGCCGCCTTACAACGGCGAATGAATACAGAAGGACGTGGGTGCAGATGTATGCAACTAGCGCACTGTGCATCATCATACGTGCGACGCGTGTGTGTGACCAATTCCGTGTGTGGCCATAGTCGCGGACATACGCTTGGATTACTTTTTCTTGAGAGAGATAAAAATTGAAGATTTCTCGCCAATTTGGAACTGATTAAACTTATAGAGAGTCGTAAGGAGGTGGAGGGGGGGGGGGGGGGGGCAATATCCTCTTCTATATTATTTTTGTTATCTTTACGGTGTAAATTGTTAAAAAAATATTGGGGGAAAAGTTATAAATATATATATGCAATTTCTGTACAATCAAAATTCTAGTTCTAGTATCATACTTTTTGACCAAATTTGCACCTACGTTTTATTTGGCCCACTATAATGTGCTTTTTTGTGGATCATACACATTCTATGGTGCTATTGTGTTCAAAAACACCCAACGTATTTGCCGTACATTTGGTCTGATGCCATTTCCATGTTTTACCATGTTCAAATGGAGAAAAAATGCCCCTATGATGATGTAAATTTGAATTTACATCATGTCAACGTCGCAATTTAAAATAGCTGACATGTTGACAAAAAAAACCATCGATGACAACAACCCTATAGGTGTTTTCAAATGAAAAGTCACAATGTGCATAATTTAGGTGATTCAATCTGACGCTCTCATCACCGGATATGACAAGAATACACCCAGAACCCAAAAGTGCGGTCTTGCTATAGGGGGAGTGTGGGTGGTATAAGGGAGGGGGCGTTATTTGACTGTCACTTGCCAATATTGCCTGTTAATCGTAGCCAGAAAGGGAAAAGTATACAAGTACCTATTTTGAAAAGATATTACATCAAAACTTGCGGCCATGGATAGTAGGGAAGTGTTTACATATTAATGGCAAATGGTGGTTAGAAAAGGAAATCCATACTCGTTATTACACCTCATTAGGGGGTGTTAACACTTTCCATGCGGCAGGCGGCTGCAGACGACATTCCAAAATGTCACAAAATGTTTCAAAAATGTCAAAATTATTGAATTTCATTACCATATTTAGAATCACCATGAGAAATGCATTGAAAGAGATACAAACATGTCTAGTATTGGTATGGTTATTATTATTGAGATAGACATTGAAAGTTGGGAAAGGTTTCTGAAAAATCTGTTTTGTATATGGTAAAACTAATAGCCGTGTGGAAAGTGTTATGCTAAAAATATGAAATTTTTCAAGCCCTGTAACTTTAGAACCATTAATGTGATTTATATAAAAGTATACATAATTGGAAAGGAAATGAGTCCGCAAATCCATTTTTGGTATCAAATTTCACCAAAAATGCTGATTTTTTAAAATGTTGACAAAAAAACCCACACTTTTTGGCTCAACATTTTTCGGACAATGTAGCAAAATCAGTTTGTGGTAAAAAATGCAGAAATTGCACCACAATTATCTAAAGACACTTCTCTAGGAGTTGTCTTTTATTGTTCAATTTTTGGCACTTTTGATTGATGTTGCGGCACCGTTCCCCTTATACAGCAAGTCTATTTTTAATTCCGATCACAACCAACCATAAATCCTGTTTTACTAAAAGGGTTTAAGCATTCTTAGCAGGTTTTTAGTATCGCTCAATTCATTATAAGGTATGTAAATTTGATTTTTGGGTGCCCTCCGGCCTCCACCCAACTTGCCCTTCTGTCGATTAGTCAATTTACAATCCTCTCAATACTGAGAAATTCGTGCAAGAATTTAGCGTCTTAACAATTTTTTTGGTTCCGATATGCCATGTAACCTAAAACTACCCACAAATCCCCAGTGTTAGTCGGCTTCCGATGTACAGTAATTAATATCAGTGCCGGCAGCAAATCATTTGTGAGGGTACTGGTGAGGGCACATACTCGTACTCGGTAATGCAAAATTGTGTGTTGGTTAATTGAATAAATTGGATCTTTGTGCATGTTACTGTTATGTGAAGATTGAAGATATGTGTATAGACAGACCCTGCTTTAAATATACAAATATGATGTTAATAATATTTTAATATCTTGATGTGTTGGTAGTGGTAGATTAATCTACAGTTTAGGTATTGTGTACACTAAGATAAATCTAAGCATGTGAAACACAATTGTATAACCCTTAAAGCTCGAACCCTTTGAAATCCCATTTGAAATGCTGGCAGCACGTGTCGCCTCATTCTATCTCGCCGGGCGCTCACGGCAGGTAATAAATGCTCACGGAATTGTTAATTACAGGCGCGTGCCACCCCCCCCCCCCCCCCATGGCACCCAGTTTCTCCTGTCCATTAACTTTTCCTTCATGATTTGTTAATATGTCAGTGATCTGGAAACGAAACAACTTTAAAGCTAGAAGAGTCTGAAATAAATCTCTTGTCTTGTCCTTCTACACTTACACTTTCCACACGGCAGTCAAGACAGTTCCAAAAAGTTTCAAATTTTTTAAAATTATTGAATTACATCACCATATTTGGAGACCCCATGAGACATTAATAACAAACAACTTTAAAGCCAGCACATTCGGAAAATAAGTCTCTTGTCCTTATAACACTTTCCACATGGCAGTCGTCTGCAGACGACAGTTCCAAAATGTCACAAAATGTTTCAAAAAAAATGTCAAAATTATTGAATTACATCACTGTATTTGGAGACCCCATGAGAAATAAATTAAGATAAGTACAAACATGCCTAGTATTGGTTCAGTAATTCTTGAGATTCACTTTGAAAATGTGAAAAAGTTTCTGAATGATCTGTTTTGCATGGTAAAACTAACACCGGTGTGGAAAGTGTAAGGTTAAAAAAATGTAAGTTCTACTGATTGATAGTAAGAGAACTGAATCGTTTTGCAGCAGGGCATCATTTATTTGCCATGTCTGTCACTGGCTGCTGACATTTAAACAGTGCTTTTAAGACTCTATAGATAGTATGGGTAGAATTCCTATCAAATAATCAGACCTGGAAATAGCACACGCCCAACTGACGGGTAAACATTTTCAAACTCACAGTGTAAGTGAGTTACACTGGCTGGTGGAATGTCTGTTGGGCAGGTATTTTTGTGAGTTACCTGTTCGACTGGCTGGTTGAAAAAAATCTGAAGTTCCAGCACGGACAATAATGCTGCTGCACCTTGCTTGTCCGAGGCGGCAAGTTACTTTTACGATTTATCTGACATGTTTTACATGGGTTAGGCTACTGGGATGTAAGAGTCTTAAAGTAGATTGACGTCATTATACTAGAAACATTGTTAGAGTGGTATTTAGTGAGCGGATCGAGGTTGCACCCTCAACAGTACAGATTCATTCCTGAATTTCTGTATTTTGTGGTTCTGTTTAAACAAAATGGCCGCTACAAGTTGTTCATTATTTCAGGAATAGTTCTTAACCAAAATATTTTTAGAATTTAGAAAATAATGACAATTTTCATGGTTTGGGTATATGAGACCTGTTACCACAAAATGAGCGTTAAGTCACTAGTGTGCATTAGGAGATAAGGTCCAATAAACATGCCAAAAATCAATAGAAAACAAAGGCATTTTGCAACTCCAATTTGAATTTTGACAGGGAAAACATTGAGCATATATGACACGTTGCATATAATTTTAAAGCTTGTTTTCTGAGCATTTTGAATCTGGACAAACCTGAAAGTTAAATTTTCCGAATTTAAAACTCTCATTTTGTGAATTAAAACTCTCATTTTGTGATGACAGGTCTCATATGTTATCAATGCATCTCCCCCCCCCCCCCCCCATGACAATTTATTACTTTATCATCTTCAAACACTGTATACCAACTGTATTTATATTAATTTGAACCAAACCACAAGGATACCTCCTCCCCCACTAGAAACTACCACCATACTGATACTACACATAGTCAGTCATTTATAGTAATAGCCATTGTATGGCAGACTTGATGCATGATAAAATCTGTAGATTTTGACAAATACCTGTATTATAAAAAAACAAATCTCGTTTATGTATAATTTATGAAGCTGCCATGTTGTTGTTATTGGAAAATTACACTTTAAAAAAAAAAATCATGAGTTAGCGAGTGAACTGCCTGTAGGTTTTACCAACATTTTATTTCTAATAAACCTGTGCACTTTCAAAAAATAAATGTGTTAATATTTACGAGCTAGCTCATTTTGGGCAAAACGTGAACATAAATGTCGGTCATAAAATTTGCTCTGGCACAATATGTGAAGTAGATTCACATAGACAGAAAAATTAATCAAGGGTCTGTATGTACAGCAGTCTCATGTCATATGCATGTACGTAGCAATTATTTACTATAGTCGTTTATACACTCGGATGTGCATGTACTTAAACGATTATTTACTGTAGTTATCGAACAAGATCTCTCATGTGTGTCTTTGATGTTATGATAATTTATTTTAATAATATAAAGACTTGGATGATTTATTTTGAAATGTTTATTTTATTGGATGTGAAACCATGATGCGTTGATTTAATGGCTTACCTGTAGAAAAATAAATAAGAAAATGTATGTGACATTTGACTTGACTAGGCGGTTTTAGTATATGCTTCAGTCAGGTTTTGCTATCTACCCAAGATAGCTGTTTTACCATCTACCCAAGATAGCTGTTCTGCTATCTACCCAATATAGCTGTTTTGCTATCTACCCAAGATAGCTGTTTTGCCATCTACCCAAGATAGCTGTTTTGCTGTCTACCCAAGATAGCTGTTTTCTTATCTACCCAAGATAGCTGTTTTGCTATCTACTGAAGATAGCTGTTTTGCTATCTACCCAAGATAGCTGTTTTGATATCTTCCCAAGATAGTTTTTTTGCTATCTACCCAAGATAACTGTTTTATTATCTACCCAAGATAGCTGTTTTGCTGTCTACCCAAGATAGCTGTTTTGCTGTCTACCCAAGATAGCTGTTTTGTTATCTACCCAAGATAGCTGATTTGCAATATTCCCAAGATAGCTGCTTTGATATCTACCCAAGAAAGCTTTCAGTATATACCTAAGAGAGGGTTCGCTTCAGCCTAAGCTAGCTCTTACTTTATACCAAAGAAAGGGTTTCATTCTTTACCCAAGATAGCTTTGACTATCTACTTTGTATAAGGTTTGCTATCTACTTTGGCTACATAAAAGTAATGCACAATATCAATTTGATCTCTAAAATATAATAATATTTGACAATATGTTTTGTTCGGGATTTAAATTAAGATGTCAATATAATAGATGACCTCTAAATTAAAATATCTTTTTAGATGTGCAAGTAAAAAAGCTATCATTTTCCTAAAATGTCTGCCTTCCATCAAAAATAATTGCTGTTATCTACATCAAAGATAACTGTTGCCATCTACCTAACTAAGTAGGGTCAGATTTTTGCGAGAACCCGTTCAAATTCTTGAAAGGAATTTTGGAAGGAATCCGTCTATTCTCTTCTATTCAAAAAGTGTGCTATACAGATTATCTTTCGAGAATATACTTTGATTCTTGCAAATCTACTGTCAAAAATCGCAGTGAGAATGGTTTCTCGCAAACTGACTGACTCTGTAATAGGTTGTGGTTATCTACACGTCCAAGTATACCATAGGCCAATTTCTTTGTTTGTTATGTTGTCCTCGACCGCCCGCTCGTCAGATTTAGGGCCGCTCAGATTTTGTTTTTGTTTTTTAGATTTTTTTCAGATTTTTTTTAAAAGCAGTTTAAATGGCATTGAATATTAAATAAAGTGTTTATAACATATATGTGCGACTCTTGGAGTGATTTAAACTTCTTGTTGGCTGAACTTTGAGCTTCCGCTGGTAAAAGATTTTTTTTTTTAAAAATCAAAAAAAAAATCAGCCCGCCCGCCCCTTCTCTCTGAAAGTTGTGGAGGACAACATAACAAAAAAAAATTGTTGGCCTTATTAGTGCTAATGCTCGTTAAACAGTAATCACAATTGGATTTTCCTACAATGTATCAAATCCTGGGAACCAAGCTATCTACCTAAGAAAGTAATTGTATAGGCACGTAAGATTTTGCAATCTATCTTACCCAACAAGTGATTCTCACATACTAAAACACCACCAAGCCTGATATATTTTATGGGGAAACCTGACCTGAAAGCCTCACATTTTGCAGTTACCAAAGAAACGTATTAATCACACTTGTCACGTTAAATGGAAACTAACAGCCGTTGAAACCTTGTGACCTTTCGTTTCTCAGAATTATGTTTTGTAAACAGTCTCTCGTCTCCTTTTCGCTCCTTTTATTCAAAGCTTTAATAAAGCTCTCCTTGTAGCTAAGTACCGACTATCTAAACCATGATGTTTTTGTTTTTAAAAAAATGAATTTATTTGCTGAATAAATTGAATTGAATTGGAAATTGAATTGGAAATTGAATTGAAATGAATTGAATTGAAACACAAACACAGATACTTGATATAGATCAAAACACAATTTTTTGACAATTTTGGAATGAAGCAAATCCAAAAATTGGAGTGCATTTTCAATGCAGAAAATAAAGCCAAAATAGCAACCTTTTGAAATTCCCCAAAGTATTTTACCTTCGAGACAACACAAGGTACTACAGAAGTTGAATTTTTGTGCGATGATTTCTTTAGGTCTGCTGATTTTGAACGGTTTTCCTAGTTTCCTCGAAATCTGCGATTTAAAGGGACATTACAATCAATTACATACAAATAAAAACCAAAAAATAAATGTGTGCATTAATATTTTCGCTGTAGATGATTGAAGGGTACAAAAAGTGAAAATTAAATGTTGCGCGAAAATTGTGACCATCAACTTGAGATCAATGATGACACATCACATCATGCACACCTGCATTGGAGGCAGTGTAAAGAAAACCTCTTATTAATTTAGGAGGCTATCTCTATCTTTTTCTGTACTGACGGATGAGGATGGTGATGATGCGTTATTTATATGGACAAAATGGATGCGATTACTGTACAAGTGGACATTTTCACACATATAATTTTTTCGTGCTTCGCACATTTTGAACAATTTTGTTATTTTATTTTGGCGATTTTTAAGCTTCCATGTTAGAAAAAAGTGTTCAAACACTTTGTAAGTCTAATGTAAAGTCTTCCCCCTTCCCCCTGATCAATGTTGAATCCCACAATTTGCCCACCATCAGCACAGGGCCCCACAACATTGATCGGTGGGGAAGGGGGAGGGATATGAGTAAGGGGATACTTCAGGCTACAAGAAACAAGTTTTGATTTTCACGTGACTCAAATAGTGTGCGTTTTATGGTCCGATAGGCATGGCTATTAGGGTCAGTGTTCGCACACCTTTTTTCTATGATTGTACATGCTAAATGAATATATTCATGCATTTTTATTTTCGCGCTTGCTTATTTTAGCGAGAAAATAAATGTAGCGCACAAATTGACACTAGGATGAGCTGTCTAGGTTACTATATCTTGTATTAGATGTTTACATTTTTTAAATTGTACATCCAATATCCTTGTGTACCTAGGATTAGGCACAGATATAGGTCATATTTTGGTTAAGAGGGTTGCGTATTGTTTCTCTGTAAAATTACTGAAATCTGCAATCAAGCATCAGTATACATTATTTAGGAGTAGAATTGCTAGATTTGATCAACTAGATCAGTTCGTGTTTTGGAGACCAACATAAGTTTTTCACCACAGATATTCAATTATATTTTTCCCCCATAAACATTTACATCAACTTGAAAAAAGCTAAATATTTGTATTTGAAAAAAAAGGTTGACCAATGTTAATATCATTTTCCACTATTTGGTATAAATTTTCTATCATTGAAAGAATCCATTAACATATATGAACCTATTTAAGGCCAAGTAACAAAAAGAATGTGTTTCTCGTCCCCGCCCACACCGATTTTTGACGCTGCTCTAATATTTTTAGATTTTTGTTTAATTATTTATTATTTTCAACATTTCCTTCAAAATTCCAAAAAAAGTTTGAAATAAATCAAACATCATACCTGTCTTTGTTGTGTATCCATCATTTACACATATTTTTCAATGAAAAAGATGCCATTTTTAAAGCTGATTCTTTTGTTCATGTTGGCATTGATAGTGATACGAATAGCGAAACAATTGTATTTTGGCTTCTGAAAAAAACAAAATATCCAAAAAAATAAATAAATAAGGGCCGCCCTCACAGATTTTTAAAAAGTCAGGACAAGAAACACATAATTTTTTGTTACTTGGCCTAAAACGCATTTTTCTTTCTACATCCCAGTCATGAGCCTCTAACTGCCATCTTGCATCCAACCCACCATTTACCTGTATAGTACCCATGACTATTCTCTCATGAATATGACCTAGTCTATAGCGATAGAATGGATTGGTTGCCTGTAGGCTTACCTGTGATATGTGCCAAACTGACAGGCCCTATAATACATCGTGAACATCTATCTGCAATTTGGGAATATCTGTGCTAGCATGAGTTTTCCCTCTTTGCACAAAATGATGTAAATTGCATAGAGGGTCAAAGGGTGGTGCGTGCATAAACCCCCTTGGATTTGTATGTAAAATAGTGTGTCTGATTGATCAATTACAAGTGGCGTAGCTAGGTTTTTCATATTGAGGGGGGGGGGGAAATAAAAGTTAACTTACAAGGATTTTACCAGCAGGTTGTCAACTTTTGAGAATTGCCGCCGAGTTAAAAACTTGAGGGGAGGGGGTGATGAGGCAACCCCCAACCCAACCATCACAACAAATTGAGTTTGATCACCATCAGTGCCAATCTGAACCGACACAACTCAAATATTGGGGGACCCCCTTGCCCCTCCCCCTTAGATGTGGATGGTAATTTGGGTACCCTCTTGAGTACAATTACACTTTTAAAAAAAGGTTGTTTCTGATTACATGAATTTTAATTCTAGGAAAAGAGACCCAAACCAAAAATTTAGCTTTGAGATCCAATGGCAATTTAGGTGCATCAAAGCTTCTTGTTTCTATTACATTTTTCAGTAAATGAGTGTGACAAGTCAGAACTTTTCCCTCAATTTTTTCTTGTACTCAATACTTCCTCAAATATTAATTTCACATTGTGAAGTACCATATCATTTTTTTTCTGACAAGAATAAAATTGCCACATACAAATCAAATTTAAATACAGTTAAACAAAATGTGATTTGATTCTATACAACATGGAAATGTTACAATATACATTTCACAGAGCCTGTCACTTACATGTATAAAAAAAGACACCACATTTCGCATAGCATTTGTTACTTGAATTTGCGAATTTCGCGAGGGATGCAGATTCGTGAAATTAAATACCCGAGAAACTGACAATTTTGCATTGAAAGTAACAGTAACGTTTCAAGATTCGCCAAATTTGATGCCCGCTAAAATAGCAGTTATTTTAAATTCGCGAAATATAGTATCTGCGAAATTATTTTTTGATAGCTTCAGGATGAGGTTGCATACATGTATTTAAATTATACATCGCTTCTTGTGTAATAAACCAAAATTGCCACAATGCATCTATTTTCAAATGTCTCAAATTTCAAAAATTAGGAACCGTAATTTCAGATACTGTTTCTTATTTGAAATACAGGAATGAACAAAACTCCCTAGCCTGTGTTACATTTTATCGGGTCTAATAACATAAACATCATTTAGTAGCTTGATCATGCTAAAGGCGTATTCATATTCTGTGTTAATGTCAAAGGTTTTTGTGTATTGGTATTTCTGTAAGAGAAATTGACTGATGTTGAGTTATTAATTCCCCTGGGTCAAATTGCTTCCTCACCGCAAAGCCCCGAGGCTTGGTTTTATAATTTGACGTAAAGTGCAAAAAGTCTCCGTTAATTTCAAGTATTAACTCATGCTTACAGTGGGTTATTATAAGAGCATGACTGGTTTTTTGTGTCAAATCCCTGCGGTGAAATCCCATCTAATGCCACACATGGCATCAGAGGGCCTGGACTAGTGTGTTCTTCAATGGAGCATGATATTACAGTCTACTGGGGATTAGTTCCATGGATATTGTTATTGCTACATGATTGTCTAGATATGATATCGGACTGCAGACTCTGGTAAATGTGATGTTGCTGTTACTATCTTCAGAAGATAGCAGTGGGTACATTCATGTAGACGATAGCTGTTACTGTAAACCCATAAATGTTTGTGTGCATTTAAATTTCGCAAGGAGCACTTACTCGTGAATATGTCATGCCGTGAATATTTCCCATCTACCTTGTAGCAGTGCATTGCAAAGTTACACAATGTAACACCAAAGTTCACATTCGCGAAATGTTCGTGCTGTGAATTGGGCCAGTATTGCTGATTCGTGAAATTTTAAACACATGAGCATTTCTGGTTTTACAGTATCTTGAGAAAGCTGCAATAACAGGACTGTTCATATCAAGAAATTGCTATTTTGAGAAGATAACTTCTTTTTGAGAAAATTGCTATCTCAAGAATATACATGTAGGTATTCACTATCTCAAGAATATAGGTGTTCACTATCTCAAGAACATAGATGTTCACTATCTCAAGAATATAGGTGTTCACTATCTCAAGAATATAGGTGTTCACTATCTCTAGAATATAGGTGTTCACTATCTCTAGAATATAGGTGTTCACTATCTCAAGAATATAGGTGTTCACTATCTCTAGAATATAGGTGTTCACTATCTCAAGAATATAGGTGTTCACTATCTTAAGAATATAACTGTTCACTATCTCAAGAATATAGGTGTTCACTATCTCTAGAAGATAGGTGTTCACTATCTCAAGAATATAGAAGATTACTATCTCAAGAAGATGGTTGCAGTCTTGAAAGATTGCGTCCATCTCAAGGAGAAAACTATTGTCTCCAGAATTTGCAATTTTGTGAAGATAACTGGTATTTAGAAAAGATAGCTCCTATGTTAACATATTGCTATCTTTAGAAGATAGCTATGAATTTGAGGCTATTGTTTTGCATGCACGCACAGAATTCATGTCACCTGCATGTACAAATAAGTACATGGCCCATGTCAGAACCAATGCTCTGAATTTAGCTTAAACGGAACCACCAAAGCATGCACCGACACGCTCAATTAATCTTTTTTTTGTTAAAGACTTGAAAAAGTGTCAAATTGAATTTATTTGATCAAAATATCTTTCGTATAATAAACCATTATCTGTGCAATGTTTATACATCAAGTTATTGTTAGCGCTACTATGTATTGGTGATAGTCATGCCATTTTTTCAGATTTATATAAATCCAAATGTGCGCTTATTTTGAGTCCTCTTCTCTCTCTCTTCAATAATAAATTTGTAAAACAAAAACAAACTTGAAATGCCTTCAGTTTTGTCTCGTTTCTGGACACTTTAAATTCTGATATAAGTACATGCTCTCCCTTCCAAGTTGTTGTAGATCATGTTTACAGTGGCCTTGCTTAGCATTGATTACGGCTCTAGGCAACCTTGGCTTGTGGAAACCATTATAACACCTTCCACGCGGCCATTAGTTTCACCATTTCAAAGCAAATTTGTCAGAAACCTTTCCCAACTTTCAAAGTCTATCTCAAGAATTACTGAACCAATACTAGGAATGTTTGTACTTACTTTAATACATTTCTTGTGGTGATTCCAAATATGGTAATGACATTTAATTATTTTGACATTTTTGAAACATTGTGTGAAATATTGGCATGTCGTCTGCAGACGCCTGACGCATGGAAAGTGTTAACACCAAAGTCCTGTTGACAAGTCTCTGTGTTTTCATCTTAAATTTAGTGATTTTGTCATCATATTATTGGCAACTAAAACCTGTTGTATAAGCCTCACATTTTCTCTTGAAAAGGTGTGTTATGGCGCTCACATCTGTTCGAAAGTTGTAAGTTTGTTATCTTTATTTTAAAACAAAAATAATTATAGCAGAAGTTGATATTTGATTATTGTCAGTTTGATGGAAAAATAATCATCCTTCTCAAAACAATACAAAGCTGATGCGAGGTCATCTTCTCTTGTTCCATTCTATGTGCATCCTTGATGTTTCAACTTTAAATCTCTAAGGATAAGAAATAAACACAACTACATGATTTTAACTATAATTCTCTCTAGAATCGTCATATTTTACGGCTTTGTTGATTTCCAAACAGTGCTGTTATAGAAAGGTATGATTAAATTTGCTTACAATTTGCAACATGGATTTCTGTGTGTATGTATCCTCGCTTCCTTCCTACGATCACTCCTAATACATGTATGTGTGATTTTGTTAAATTGGAGCTATTATGAAATTAACCGAACACTGCACTAGTATAAAAAGAAAGCTAGAATTGAATATATGCCTCCATCTCTTCTATATAAGACAACATATGGTAGCTATGTCTGGCCATAGTCTACCTACTATAAGTACTGTAAAACACTTAAATTTCGCGGATACTTTATTTCACAAATTTGATATTACTGCTTTTTTTGCGGGCATTGAGTTGCGCGAATCTGAAAATGTTACTGTACTTTCAATGCAAAATTGTCAGTTTCGCGGGGATTTAATTTCGCGTATCCACATCCCTCGCAGAATTCGCGAAATTAAAACCCTCTCAAAATTAAGTGGTTTTACAGTATAAACCACTGCCCTGTCACCTGAGATTCATCTCACAGGACAACAGGATGGCAACCCTACATGTAAGCAGGCTGTCAGCTTTTTCTAATCTTGTTACCGCAAATAGCTTTTCTTTTAAAGTCTGCTGGATAGCCCTTATTCGAAAAGAATTACCATTTGATTGACTGCATCGAAATCTGGGCACAGTTGCTTGGAATTACTATCTGTACAAATTTCTTTTTTTGTCATAAATTGAAGCTATTTGTTATATATATGGCCAGGTTTTTTTTACCAATGGCTCTGTGCATTACGGTATCCATGCAAAATGTTGTATTTCGTTAATTTAAATGTTGAAAGTTGATGAAAATGTTAATAATTTTAAGGCAGGTTTGATTTGTATGAATTTTTAATATTTCATTTTATTTCATTTATCAATTTCCGTCTTCAAACCATCATTATTTTTACTGCATACAGTGTTTATTATGTTGTTAAATTCAGTTTAATTTAGTGAGCAAGCTGTTGGATTCTTTGAAAAATCACTAGCCTATCTGTGATATTCTACTTCCGGTCTGTAAGCTAGTTTAAACGGGTGTATGCTGGTTTCCTGCATCTTTCCTTCCATTGTGGAATCCCAGGATGGCAGGGAACCATCATATGTGATGTCACTCCAACGTAATAAGGCTAACACAGGCCTAATTGTATGAAAAAGCATAATATTGTATGTGGGATTTATCAGTATACTCTGCAAGGCGTCCATTCATCAACTATAGTATTTAGCATACCCGGTATGCTATAGTTGATTAATGGATGCCTTGCATTGTAAATGATGTATAGAATTGTATACATTTATCCACAAATTATAGGTGAAACATATGCTTATTGTGCATCCAATGAACAAACATTACAAAGGTTTTCACCGATTGGATAGAATATGTCACATGACCCGCTAGTCATCTTAAATGTCAAGGAGGAGCATCGTGATTGGTCGGTTGCTACTTGAAGAACCTTTTAACATTTTATCAAGATGTTTTATCAGCGGTTGCTTAAATGACAGTGTGTCATGTATGTATCTATCTATTAAGTATTCATGCCAACGTGTTGCGGTTAAGCAACAGATTTGCACATATGCTAGGCAAGACATTGGATAATTCTTATTAACCAAAAATGGGGTTACATTTGCTCATGGATTTGCCAATGTATTGCTGTTAAGCAACAGATTTGCACATATGCCAGGCGAGACATTGGATAATTTTTATGTACCAAAAATGGGTTATTTTTGCTGATGGATTTTTTGCGATGTATATTTTTTAATTTTGTAAAATGGTTGGTTGTTGATATGTGATTTTGTATACTTGAACCTATACTTAGACACATTTTAGTTTTGAGTTTTGGAACAACTTGGGGGTGTGATGCGTAAAAAAAGTACATAATTATTAGCATATCAAAAAATTCCACTATTTTTCTGGTTGAAAATTGGTTGCACCTGGCTATCTTACTGTAAACGTGGACATTTTCACGCTACATTAATGTTTGCGCTTTTCACGCTCCAAGCAGCTACCACAAAAATAAAAACACACTAATATATTTAATTTGTGTATAAGTCTATGTAATAAACTTTCAAATCGCGAATTTAAAAACAAGCGAAACGGCTGAAAATCAGTAAAGCGCGAACATTTAATCGCGCGAAAATTACCACTCGTACAGTAATTGAAAGATGAGGACATGGCAGAATATTTCCATTTATGATTCAATCTAAGAATAATAAGAAGTTATTACAATCTGTTATGTGGAGTAAACTTAATGCAGGAATCAAGTTACTATTTGTTCCTGAAGATGACTATAATTTGGTGCTACCTGCTGAGAATAGCTGATTGCTATTGATAGTTGCAATTGGCTGCTATCAGCTGAAGATAGCTGTAAATTACTGCTATCTCCTGAAGATAGTAATTGACAAATACATCCATAGTAAAGTGACAATTGCCTCAATTTCTTGATGATAGGTGTGATAGGCTGCTATCTCCTGAAGATGACTATAATTAGGTGCTACCTGCGGAGAATAGCTGATTGCTATTGATAGTTGCAATTGGCTGCTATCAGCTGAAGATAGCTGTAATTTACTGCTATCTCCTGAAGATAGTAATTGACAAATACATCTAGAAGAAAGTGACAATTGCCTCAATCTCTTGATGATAGGTGTGATATGCTGCTATCTCCTGAAGATGACTATAATTAGGTGCTACCTGCTAAGAATAGCTGATTGCCAAAGATAGTTGCAATTGGCTGCTATCAGCTGAAGATAGCTGTAATTTACTGAAGATAGCTGGGATTTGTTATCCCTGTAGAAAGCTGATAATTGACTAATACATCCAGAATATAGCTACAATTGTCGGCTATCTCCTGAAGATAGCTGCAATCAAATGGTATCATCTAAAGAGAGCCTTCATTAGCCAACATCTCACATTCCAAGCAAGCCTTCAATTTGAGATTTGAATAGATTAACTAAATTTGGAAGATGTCTGTTGACCATACTGTTCACTAAAAGAAGTAAACATAAAAAAGATGAAAATGTGTCTACTGGGGCCACTAGACTGTCATCATCAAATGAACTGTCTCAGATCATGTTGCAGATAAAAATCAATATCATAGACAGTAGGGGGTGGACATGGTAGATGGAAAACATGACATGGCTAGCCATAGATCTGTGAATCGGCAAAGATATTATTAATGGGGGTGGAGCAAATATAAAACTGTCTAAATAAGACTAAGGCGTCCAGTCCGTCTTCTTCATCGGAAGTATATAATGCAACTATCTCAGATCGTGTTACAGATAAAAACCATATCATAGACAGGAGGGGGTGGACATGGTAGATACAAACCATGACAGGACTAGCCATAGATCTGTGATCTAGCAAAGATATGAATAATGGGGTTGGGGCATATCAAAAAATGTGTCTAATAAATAAATCGGTGTCTACTATGGTTTCTAGTCTGTCCTCTTCATCTTCATGATGCAATCTTAGATCGTATTACAGGAAAAAAACATATCGTCGACAGGAGGGGGTGGACAAGCTATGTGGAAAAAATGACAGATTGATCTCAAAATCAATATGGATTTGAAGGCAAGGAAGAAAGTGCACAAAAATGACAGTTGATAAGCATGGGATGAGGAATATTTACGTGAAAATGACTCCTGAAAATGACCATGGCACCGCAAAATCAATAAGCAGGGACAGAGTTATATCAACTAATCACTTCACCTGTAAACAATATTTCACTAGCATTTTAATTTCGCTAATTTCGCTAGGGACCTCTATTCGCTAAATTGAAATGCCGCTAATTAGTACTTAAAACATAGGATAACATAGCAAGATGATTCAAATAAATGAAATTAATATGGGGTGTTTTGAAAATTCGCTAAATTTTAATGACGTGAAATTTGAGTGTTTTACATTAGTCTAATGATAACAGGAAACAGGAAATGCAATCTTCATCATAAAGATAATGAAAGCTGAGCTAGTAATAATGCAATGTACTTTATATATTCATTGTTTTTACACTTTCAATGAATCTCGAAAGGTTGACTCCGTCAGTACAACCACATTATCGTATTATTTGTCTGTGTAAATGGTAACATTCTATTTGTTGACAGACAAACAGTCATGTTTTCCCAAGAAATCCGGAAATATTTGTTAACCATGTCCAATGTGCGTCATCGTCGCATTAACAACATATCGTCGCATTAACAACATATCGTCGCATTAACAACATCAGGCCTTGTTTCATGTGCAGCACGACCGATGTATTTTTTTCACACTAAATATCTGTTCCAGTATACATATTGTACATAAAAACTGCAGACGCCATTCCAAAATTTCATAAAATGTTTCAAAAATTTCAAAACTATTGAATTTCATTACCATATTTGGAATCAACATGAGAAATGCATTTAAAATAAGTACAAACATTCCTAGTATTGGATCAGTAATCCTTGAGATAGACCTTGACAATTGCGAAAGGTTTCTGAAAAATCTTATTTTGTGATGTTAAAACTAATAGCTATGTGGAAAGTCTCATTGGATTCTTACGGCTCAATTCTAGTTGACCTGTCTCGTCTATAATTATAGAATTTTAAGTACAAGTCGACATGTTGGGTTTGACAAATTAAAATCGCCATACGTTTGACGTGGATTTCTAATTATAGTGAAGATAAAGAAAAGTTTCAAGAGATAGTGAGTTTAATCTATGTGTCAACGGTTTGGTTCAAAACTAATTTTGCTTGCGTACTTTGACAAATTAAACTTACTTAAAAGTTTGACAGGATTTATAATTACACAGACATGGGAGAAAAGTTTCAAGAGATAGTGATATTAATCTGTGCGTCAGCGTTTTTGTTCAAAACGTTTTTGGCTCGCTTATAGTTAAAGTGCCTGTTTTAATACAAGTAAATGTGTTGGAAATGTCAGCTTGGCTTCTCTGTACAGCCGGAGATAATATGAGGGCTAAGTGCCACAAGGTCCTATCTGTAATAGCTGCCTGGTGTTACATATGGGGTTGGTTATATGTTGAGGAATTGTGTATCAACTGAATGTAACTCAGAGCAGCTATTGCAGATATGGCCTTTTTGTTCAAATATAGCGATGTGAAATGTCACTATCTGTAGTAGCTGCCATATGCTATACACGTCTGCTGCTATGACACACCCTTGTTAAAATACAAGCTTACACATGGCAGCCATTGTAGATTGGGCATTGTGGCTCTAAACCCTGACATAGTAGTGTGACGAAAAAAGAAGGAGTGACGTGGGTGGCAGTAGGAGAGAGCCCGTAGGGTTTACAATGAATAAACAAAAGATTTTACATGTTTGGAATTCAGTGGGAAAATGGCCACCATATGGGGGATTTGTTGAAAATTGGAGCACAGACTTTTTCATTAATTCCACATCTAGAACTTGCACTTGCAAAGTTGCAACAGGTATTCATTATTTAACCCTGTGAGCACTACCTGTCTATCTAACAGTGTTTTTGATTGGTTAATTACAAGATATATGCTCATTTGAATGACCAAATAATAAAGTACTCCTTAAATATTTCACTCCAATTTTCATCAGGGATACAATTTTTCTAACATTGTCACTGATTGGTGCAACATGATGGATCCAACTTTCTGACCAATCAGCAGGTAGTTCTCAGTGGGTTAATCTGTTTCAGTCCATCTAACAGGTATTTGATGAGGAAAAAACTTACTTGTCTTAGGATATTGAGATGTGAGATATTTTTCTTTAAATGTCTGTTGCTAAATATTTCCTCTTTTCATCTTCAAAATTTGTTGAAAGATGAGATTATTTTAAACTTGTTGAACAATGAGTAGGCCTACCTGTTATTCAACAACAAGTAGGCCTACCTGTTATTCAACAACAAGTAGGCCTACCTGTTATTCAACAACAAGTAGGCCTACCTGTTATTCAACAACAAGTAGGCCTACCTGTTATTCAACAACAAGTAGGCCTACCTGTTATTCAACAACAAGTAGGCATACCTGTTGTTGAACAACAGGTAGGCCTACTTGTTATTCAACAACAAGTAGGCCTACCTGTTGTTGAATAACAGGTAGGCCTACCTGTTGTTGAACAATGAGTAGGCCTGGTAAAAGCACCAGCCCGCCCGCCCATTGCAGGTAACTCTTGCCTCAGGCAGGTACCAAGTACCTGACAGACTGGCAGGTAAAATTATTCAAACTCACAGTATGTGAGTTACACTGGCTGGGGGAATTTCTGTGGGGCAGGTATTTTTGTGAGTTTACCTGCTTGACTGGCTCCGGGTTGTTAAAAAAAATCTGAAGTTCCAGCCCTGATAATGAGTACAATTGTACCTGTTTTCAACATCAAAATATATATCAGTCTTGATTGGTCATTGTGCACTTTGCACTTAGGCCAAAAAAAAGAAGTTGTGATGCCCTCAAGTGCTGAAAATTAAAAATTGGGTCGGTTGGTCGGATTTTTGTTATTCTTGGCTGAAAAATAAATGGTTTATATTGAGACAAAATTGGTATATGGCCTAAGTCAATTTAACTAATGTTTCTAGTGTGATAATAGTCTAAAAACAGCTTACTTATTCATTTCAAGCAAGAAATAGTAACATTTCGACACTTAAAGATCAAAATTAGATCTAAGAAAAAAAGTTTTAAAAAAAGAAGAAAAAAAGCTGACCCTAGTTTTTATGATTTCAGGGTCGGTCACTGAGGGCAACACACCTCTTTTTGTTGTTGGCCTTAGTTGTAAAAAACATTCCTTACTTCAATTTCACTCCATCTTGTTATAGTGCCTTTTATTAGCGGGGAACTAAAATGTCCCTAAATTTCTTTGCCAGTATCCCTCATGAAATGCATATTATGTTTCCAGATCTTGTCAATTTTACACAGCTCCCTTGGGTTATTGCATATTTTGGCTCCCCTACCCTAGATATAGACTCCCTTGGGAAAATGTTTGCATTTTCTTGACTATGAAATTTATTCTGTCCGATATAGGTCTGTGAAATTATGTTTCATGTATAGTCTAAGGCAATATAAATGTGTTTCTGGGTTTAATTATGTGTTCTTTATGCTTTTTGTTGTGGTTATATGCAAGCTGTGTGTTAAATGGATTATGTTTAGATTAGTGTACATGAACGGGTTTGCTGGTATAGGGGTGGCATTTGAGTTTTACACATTTTTGTCGTTGTTAAAAATTGTTAAAAATTCACAAAAATTGCACAATTTTGTATGTGGAAAAACATCAACGATAAAAACGCCTGACCGACTGCCCCTACCTGAGACTCTGTTTGGCAGTAGAACAGGGTTTATTCTTTCTGTATAGTTAATGTTTATTCGGTTAGAATTGACCATTTCCAATATATTTTCAATCTTCAATGTTATATTCACGACAACCCACACACTTACAGGTTATGCAAAGTGTTGACATTTCTAACGCTAATTTAACACACAGACATAGGTCTTGGCCAGTTATTGATAAAACTATATTAGGGTCATTTCATTGAAAGATGTATTCATCCCTGATAGATAAATAGGAATAAAATCAAATATTTTCAAAATAATATCCCAAAAATGTTTCCTACTTGCACAAGATTACCACATTGATATTTCTGCATTCAATGATCTTTCTTCAATCTTTTACCATAATGGAGTTTTGCAAGAGTATTATAGCATTACCATAATACCAATAGAATTAGTTGACTCAAAATGGATAGAATATAATATCTGTTACGGTCTTTTGCCATTTGTAGGGCAATATATCTCGCCAGTTAATTTATATTGCTCATGCATTATGAGAAGTTTTCATCAGCCATCCATCGCACTCAACTACCATCCTAGCCTTGGGCCAACAAATTAGGAAGATACCAATACTAATTTGAATGCCGAAATAACGCCAATCGCCCACAGGTATGACAAATTCTATCTGGTTAGGGGTCAATCACTGGGTAATATATGGCAACGAGGGAGCCGTTTGTGAGTAATGCGCAGTCTTGGGCGTTTGAGCGCGCCTTTTTGGTGGTATAGATTCAGCTGGGCTTAGATGTGTCATTAGTGATGAAAAGTCAAGAGATTTTGTGTATGTGTATTTAAGTGATGATCTCCGTCTAATTAGATTAGAAGACGCATAGAGATAGGTTAGTCATCATCATCCTAATTAGTCATTATAAGACATTGTTTTGACTAGAATAAGTCAAAATGATGATACACCAAATAGGAGGAAATTGATATGACCAATTAGGAAGAATATGACTACCGTATTATCCCTATTATGCGCCCAGGACCTTATAAGCGCCCACCCCTGTGTTTCTCAATGACTACTAACAAACAATCCCTTATAAGCGCCCACCTTTTCAAATGTTCAGCATCCTCAAATGACCACTTGTACATTTCATTTAGTACATGAAATGGTCAGCCTCCTCAAATGACCAATTGTACATTTTCGTTAGTACATCAAGTGGTCAGCCTTCTTAAATTACCACTTGTACATTGTATTTAGTACATCAAATGGTCAGCATCTTCAAATGACCACTAGTACATTTTATTTAGTACGATAAATAAGTTTAAAAAAGGTAACATAATAAGCGCCCACCCAAAATGACTTAGCTAACCGCCCTGGGCGCTTAATAGG
This sequence comes from Ophiura sarsii, assembly GCA_035610835.1. Classification (NCBI taxonomy): domain Eukaryota; kingdom Metazoa; phylum Echinodermata; class Ophiuroidea; order Amphilepidida; family Ophiuridae; genus Ophiura; species Ophiura sarsii. The sequence continues at coordinate 50,604,407 of CM069446.1, forward strand.
GATAATGCGGTAATCAATTTGACAGTGAAGATCTATTCTGTATAACTATGCTATACCACTCCTACAGAGTCAAGAGGGTGAGACATCTCCTGCTAACAATTCTGGATACTGAATTTGCACAATGTTTCTGGTATAGCACCAAATCTATGAAATGTCAAGTGTACTTGAGCTATATTAGGCCAAGAAAAATAATAAGTTGTGTTGCCCTCAAGTGCCAACATTTTAAAATTGGGTCGGTCGGTCGGAAATCCTTTACCAATTTTTGTTCTTCTTTTTTTTGGCTGAAAAATATATGGTTTATGTCAAGACAAAAATAATATAGGCCCATATGTCAATTTAACTAATGTTTCAGGTGTGACAATAGTCTAAAAACATTTATTTAAGCTTACTTATTCATTTCAAGCAAGAAATAGTAACATTTAGGCACTTTTAATAAAATTAAAATCTAAAAAAAGAAGAAAAAAATGCGACCCTAGTTTTTACGATTTTAGGTTCGGCCGCTGAGGGCAACATAACTTATTGTTTTTCTTGGCCTTATTGCAGACCATTAAAAGCCATGGGTCTCATATTTGGCTTCAAATGACAAAAACAAGAATTTCACTTTATTGGATGCTGTTAGGAACGCCAAAGGTGTATAGATCGCGAGCGATCTGAAAAAGGATACCTGGCTGCTGAAAATTAGTAACTCCCATAATATAGCACGGTCGATATCTCAAAAATATAAATAGATATGACACCTTGGAAATCATATTGATATATAATGGTATGCCAAAACACTCAGGGGGTTGGTGGTCGGGGGTGGTCGGGGAGGTAAAAACAAGGATGGCACAAGCTAAAACTATAAATTGGATATCCTACAATCTTACACTAGTAGTTATTGCGATTTATTCCGTTGAGCGCCCTCAAGCTCTGAACGGAATAAATCGCAATAACTACTAGTTTAAGATTGTAGGATATCCAATGCGTGTTTTTTTCAGCAAGCTAGATGGTTCGCCGCCAAAAATGTGCGATCTCTACCACCATCGCGTTAGGAACAGGCTTTTGTATGACTTCGTATAAAAAAGAAAGAAAAAAAGAAAGAAAAAAAGAAAGGAGAGATTTTTTCTTCTTTCAAATTAATCTGTGAGTAATAAACACCTGTTTGTAAAGCAGATGAATGTGTGGGTCGTTGTGTAAAAGAACAAGAACAAGAACATGATGACATTTGTAGTCAGTCCTATCTCATTCAAAAATCTTTTCCCCTTTCCGAAACTTTTTTCCTTTCAGTCATGATCCAATCCTGGACACGTTGTGAAATTATTGCGTTTATATCGGTAAACATATCACGCTTCTATTGAAAAAATCTAGGCTACAAATAACACCAGTAGGGCTGAAACTTGATGACACACTCATGATTAGATCTAAAATCCATGCTACACGTACACACACCATTAGGGCCACTTGATGGTGAACTGTACGCAAGAGTCACATTCTCATTTTCCAAGAAGTTACTGTAGTCTCCATTTCCTGTTTGCCTACGTCCAATTTCCAACATGACATGGAAAAAAAATCAAGTATGATGAAATGCGCAATTTAATGTAGCATCCAATTTTGCTATGTATACGTGCACCCAAACAGTTGTGTGGTTAAACACTTTCCACCCGGTAATTAGTTTTACCATATTCAAAAACAATTTTTTTAGAAACCTTTCAAGGTCTATCTTAAGATTTACTAAACCATAGGCATGTTTGTACTTATTTCAATGCATTTCTCATGGTGAATCCAAATAAGGTAATGAAGTTCAAAAGTGTTGACATTTTATTGAAATAATTACAAAACAGATTTTTCAGAACTCAAATTCTCAACTTTCAAGGTCTATCTCAAGGATTACTGAACCAATATTAGGCATATTTGTACTTATTTCTTATGCATTTTTCATGGTGATTCCAAATATGGTAATGAAAATCAACAATTTTGACATTTTTGAAACATTTGGTGACATTTTGGAATGTCGTCTGCAGATGCCTGCTGCGTGGAAAGTGTTAAAATGTGCAACAAGTGTCCTCTGTATAGGAGGGAGGTCTATTTAAAAGAACACTATAAAATATCAGAAATCTTACCATTTATTTTGTTGTTCCTTTTGATTGTAAGCGTTTGAAAAAAATAAAACAAGAATAATTTGAAAATCCCCTCTGGGCCCTGCCTGCATCAGATTGATTTTCTTGCAAAAAACATGCAGAGATGCCGAGGTACCAATATACAGCAGCATAGGGTTGTACCATTTGATATTCACAGTCGAGGTAGAGAGATTTCAGGGGTAAGGCCACGGAAAACAAACCCACCCTGCTCTACGGGCAAACTGTAGGGTCGGACAGGTTTCCCCCCCCCCCCCCCCCACAATAAAATGTTGGGAAATGTGCCACCGAGTCAGAAATTTGAGAGTGTGGTTGGGGGAGGAGGTTGGGTCCCCAAAACCGCTGCGCGCCATTAATTTGGTTATTTTCACAGGAATTTTAAAACAATTTTGAAATGTTTTAATAAAAATGTTTGGGAAATAAAAAAGGGGTCAGTCGGGCCCATAGAACAGGTTTTTCCCCCCTTGGCCTAAGAGTTAGATTTTAAGAATCTTTGACATGCTTTTTATCACATTGCATATGCTCAGCTATATAGCTATATTAAAAAAATCTTTCTTTCGATAAACTTCCATACATAGTTTATTTGATGGTATGCCGTACGTATACATGCCCCTCGTGCAACCAAAGAAGCCTAATGGCAATTTCCAATCTTCTTTTTTTAACTGGAAAGTGTTTTTTCTCTACATATGCATGTAAATTCATTTGGCAAAAGACTGAACAGTATGAAGATCAATCCTTTCAACTTATTATTGAACTGTAAAAGATTGTCACTCAAAGATGAAGGATCACTCTCCTATTGATTAAAAAATAAACCCCTTCAACTGAATAGTAATTTGAAAAAGATTCCCCTGTACTTGTATTTGGCACATAATTGAAAAATCAATAATTTAGATTAAATATCCAGTCTCCTAATTTCAGAGAGTATTTGTAAATATGATTCATCATCTTAAAATATTCTCAATTGCATATCATTGATTGATTTTGTGTGTGTATCTATCTAATTGATACATTGTGGAATATACAAGGTGAAATATGACCCAAGTAGCGTAGTAACACTGACTAAACTAAAATGGAACATAATGAAACTGCCTTGGATACATAAGTTAAAAATTCATAATATCTGTGTGTGGGTGTGTATTGAGTACTATGTTAGGTGATAAAGTGTAAAGTGTACATGACTTATTTTTAGAAATCATCTTAATAATTTACAAAAATAATGTTGTTTTGATATTTCATTTCAACTTGCTTGCTTGCTTGCTTGCTTAAGGCGTCCCGAAGGGACGGACTTCTGTGATGGCCTTCCATACTGGTCTTTCAAGCATGCAGTTTTTCATGTCCTGCCTAGTTAGTCCTGTATCCTCTGATAAAAGCTTGATGTAATTCTTTCGTGGTGGTCCTCTAGCCTTGTGTCCATGCTTGGGTTGCCACAGGAGAACTTTGGAGACTGCTTCCTCTTCCCTTCTGGCACAGTGGCCGGCAAATTTTAATCTCCTCCGTCTTAGCCTCTCTGATATTGGTAGCAGGTTCCCATATAGATCTTTGTTGGTGGTGTGAGATTGCCATGATACATTAAGTGCTTTTCTTAAGAGGCGAGTGTAGCAACCATCCAGCGCTTTTCTCATTTTAGCTGTTAGTGTCCAAGTCTCGGCTCCATAGGTCAAAACAGATTCAACAGTGGTGGTAAACAGCTTTTCCACACACTATAATATTTCAATATAAATGTCATGATTGTAACATTGGAATTGATATTTCTATAGCAAGCCGTCTCTTAAATTCTTTCAACAAATTAATGTTTTGATTTGAACGGATTGATTGTAGACACAAGCAGGAAAGTTAATTGAAGCATTCAGATAAGATTAGTATGCACAAGTTATTTCAGTGTATAATTGATTTGTTTTTTGAAAGTAAATGCTATACTTTTTCAATATTTGAAACATATTTGGATAACAATTCCATATATTCTGACCTCCACGACACATTTCAAATGAAATAGAATATGTATAAATCGTTATCAAGTTTAGATATTAATTTTAAATAATTCAAAAATAAAAGCAAGATTTTTGCATTTTACGTAAAATTTGAATTAAATAATTAGTTTCCATATATTCTGACCTCCACAACATTTTCTAATGGAAATAAAATATATGTGTATAAATCATTATCATAGTATAGTATGATATATATGGGATACCTGAAAAATGCCTAATTGCAAGTATTTCCCAGCAATATGTTTCTCAATTTGGATGAATTGACTATGTCGAAAGCAAGCCATTTCATCTAGATATTGCGATGTGTTTAGCTTGCAAGATTTATTATAGTAGATAGCATCAATTTGTTTGATGAATTAATGTTTTAAGATCTCTCTAATGCTTTAACCAGTACAATAGTTGTACTGCAGTTGTAATGTTTAGCGAATAATTTGTAAGGGATTCTTAGGGCTGATATCCAAACTCTCAGCGGTGTTACACCGGTATTACACCGATGTTATACCGGTATTACACCGATGTTATACCGGTATTACACCGATATTCTATACAAATATCGGTGTAATACCGGTATAACATCGGTGTAATACCGGTGTAACACCGCTGAGAGTTTGGATATCAGCCCTTAGTTTCTACCTTTTCTTATCAAATACAATTTTTAAATTGGGTGGATTGACCGTGCAGAACGCATGCAGACGATCCTTTCTTTTATCGCTCAAGATTTATTTATAACATCAAGGCGCCGTGATGTCTACTACGTTAAACTCATGAAAAAAACTCCAATATATTCCTCGTTTCTAGCGAAGACTCCTGGTATTTTATAAGAATTTCTTATTGATAAATGACATTTGTAGAGAAATCTATTGCAATTTTAGACGGGATAAAAGACAGGCTGATAGTACTGACCGTCAGTTTCAAATTTACGTTTTATCTCAAGAAAACAATAAATTGACCTTGAGATGAAATAACTGCCGGGATATTGTATTAACCCTAACATTGCCATATACCACAATATACCATGACTGGGCACGTTGGTACCACCCGGCGTGGAAGTTTTTCGCTGAAAAGATGGACCCACTCCATACAGTCTGGGCAATACACTGCCCAGACTGTGCTTGGAAGCCGTGGTGTAGCGGGGGATTGGAAGGTCCTGCTGGAGGTCCCTGGATCAAATCCCGGGGGGATCGGGGGGATATTTTGGTCGGTTTTCCACATTGAAGACAAAATTCTGAAAAAGTGGGGGGTAGAGTTAGGGTTAAAAAGCTGGAAATTATATTACTTTAATAATACAGGCATGAGAATTTTCGAGTTAGGTGCGGTATTGTAACTTTTGTGTATTCACCTGACACATGATGCATTGAGTGTGGTAGTTTTTTAAAGAACGACGCATAACAATCCCGTGCGGTATTGTAACTTACAATCCCGCACCTTAATGGAATTTTCAGGGTCAAATCTGAATTCAGGTGTTTAATTCTTTGTTTTTTGTCCAAAATTCAGCACTTATTAAAATTTCTGCCCGTTTTGGTCTTTTAGCATTTCATGCACTTTTCGATTATATTTATTCCCATGTCTGATAATATGAAACTAAAGCGAAATGGATGGGATTTGTAATTCAAAATCTAAACAATAATGTGGTGCCACTGAGTAACAATTTTGCATGATATGATGTTTTGAGAAAGTGCTGAAATAGTCAATTTATATAATTACAATAATATTTATGAAAATATTAGAAAGCAATGTTACAGTTACACTTAATATAAAATCATCAGGTTTTGATTATTGTTTAATAAAAAAAATCTGACTAATTGAATTGTACATTAAATTCTATTCTCATTGAATCGTGAAAACAATAAATCGTGGACATTAGTTGCATGAAAGCTGTATGACATTTAGTAGTGAAGTAGACTTCAACCAATGCATAGCCCAAACATTGAAATACTGTAAAACCAGAAATGTTTGCGAGTTTAAAATTTCGCGAATCGGCAATACTGGCCTAATTCATGGCGTAACAATTTCACGAATGTAAACTTTGCAATGCACAGCTACCAGGTAGATTGGAAATATTCGCTGTATGTAATTTTCAAGAGTAAGTGCTCCACACGAAATTAGCCAAATGTAAATGCACAAGAACATTTCTGGGTTTACAGTAAAACAAGTTAATTTTGCGGCACCTTTTTTCCGCAAATTGCTTATCATCACTAGTTTCGCGGTAACTTAATTTCGCGAACACACATAATAATTCACGGCAATATGATTTCGTAAATCTGAGCTATTTGGGAAATTACCTTGTTTTTATAGTATCCTGTCACTGTGTTACGCTTCACAGTTTGTTGTAACGAAAATATATTGATAATCAATCCTCTTAATGTGAACAGAATAGATTGATTGTGGAAAATACATCTGATTAATTAATGCTTGGTGCATTATTTTATTTTCAATTATAACATCAACTCCTACGCTGGTCATTCAACTCATTTCCGTCTAGAAACCTTGATGCAGTGGTTTATTATTCCTAGACTTAACGCTTTCCATGCGGCAGGCGTCTGCAGACGACATTCCAACATTTTACAAAATGTTTCAAAAATGTCAAAATTATTAAATTTCATTACCATATTTGGAATCACCATGAGAAATGCATTGAAATGAGTACAAACATGCCTAGTGTTGTGTCAGTAATCCTTGAGATAGACTTAGACAATTGGGAATGGTTTCTGACAATTTGTTTTGAAATGGTAAAACTAATAGCCGTGTGGAAAGTGTTAATATGGGTAGGGAGGGGGTTAGAGGGATGCCCAAGTATGCAATGGATACTAATGCGTAGGCAGGTTAGGCCAAATTAAATTAATTGTTTGTCTCAAAGCTCCTGTGCGCGTTAGTTTATTGATGCGCATTAGAAAACAAAAATCTGAAGAAAAAAAGAAATTTTTTTTTTTTTTTTTTCTTTCAAAAAAACAAACAACAACCAAAATTTCACCGATTTTTCAGATTTTTATTGATCACGTCATCTTAAATACAAAAGTTCACTTTTACAAGGATTTCAATATTTTATATTTAAAAAAAACTAAAAAAAGAAAGAAAAAAAACCGCATTCCGCATTAGTTTTACAACAGGAGAGGAGCTTTGAGACAAACAATTAATTTAATTTGGCCTTATACAAAACAAAGGTTCATTCAATGACAGAGAGTATAAAAAAAAGTAAAGGTCATTTGGTGAGAAAATGCAAAATTGCCCCTTCCCCCACAAAAAGAGGTATTGGATGAAACTTCCCAGAAAATGGCCATCTTTGGATTAAAAAAGATATTTTCCTAAGTTAGGGGAATTTTTGGATGATATTAATTAAATTTTTAGAAGATATGGCCGGGAATATTCTATAACACCAAGGCTGTTTAAATTCAAGGACCACCTCCCCACCTTGTCTGATCCAAAAAATAAAACTTGCTCAACCTTTCAATGGCGATAACATAGAGCCTACACAGTACCTATCTACTGTTGATCCGATGTCAGGCTTCATTCTCAGTATCTGGGACTCAACTTTTGGTTTAATGACAAATTTATTTAAAGGTTGGACTGTAAGATTCAAATTTTAAAATTCAAATTAATCCATATTTTGGCTTCATTCTCAGTATCTGGGCCTCAACTTCTTCTGTTTTAATGACAAAAATATTTTTAAAGGTTGAACTTTTAAGATTTTCAAAATATGAATTAATCAGTATTTTGTCTGTATTCTCAGTATCTGGGACTCAACTTCTTTCTGGTTAATGACACATTTATTTAAAGGTTGGATTGTAAGCATCTCAAAATACAAATTGATCAGTATTTTCCCCCGGAGGTTAGTAAAAATTATTAATAAATTACATCTTTAGTATTTATTCATTACGTTAGTAACAATAAATATGGCACCAAAATGGTGATATTTCAAAGAAGAAAAAAATTCAAAGGTCACAAACGTAGGTCAATTTTTCATTAATTTTGTATAACATAATCAACAATCCCTCATTTCACAGCTTTGGTAATTGATCGCCAAAGTGAAGAATTTTAATAGGGCACGATACAGATAATATTGATGGGTTTGTATCAGTTACAACAATTAGTATTAGCTCATCAATTAGTACTTATTGTTATTAGTCGTTAAGCCTAGACTAGCCTGTTGCGAGAGAGATGGCTGTTTGTCTATGTGTGTTGTTGATAGGAATCGTTTGTGGTTACGATAGAGACGTTGGAAAACAGTTATTGCACTTAATTAGATCTAAGGCGACGAAAAAGAAGAAAAAACCCTATTCTACGGGGGCGACCGCCTCACTTTGTTTTAATTGGTGAAGAAACAAAATGTCATTCGCAAATGAAAACCGAACCCAAATTTATTTTTGTTAAAAGAGAGCAACAGTTCTACAGATTTTTAAGATATTTTTAAGTCATTTTTAGGGAAAAGAAGAAGAAAAGAACCATCAGACCGACCGACCCAACCCGAGAGGTCCTTTTAACCGTAAACCAGGTTCCCCCTCAAAGTGCAATCGTTTTTTTTAATTGCATAAAAACATACACAGAATACAAACAAGCTCTTTTTGCCAGTTAACTCTTTCATTACTTTGTACCAATTCGATTATGTTACTGACGAGCCTAAAATGTTAGAAAATATTGTTCGAACACTTTGTAGGTGTAATGTAAAGTGTTCCCCTTTCCCCCTGATTATTGTTGAATCCCACAATTTGCCCAGCATCAGCACAAGGGCCTCACAACATTGATCGGTGGGGAAGGGGGAGGGGTATGAGGAAGGGGATACTTCCGGCTACTAGAAACAAGTTTCCATTTTCATGTGACTCAAATATCGTGCATGTTATGGTGCAAACAGCATGGCAATTAGGGTCAGTGTTCGAACACAATTTTTTCTATCATTGTAGCACCAATTGGAACCAGTTTGATTTAGTCATTTTGAGTTATGGGGATCAAAGATCTGTACTTTAGGCCAAACATATTAAATACTTTGTCTCAGCGCCTTTTTGGCTAAAAAGCTATGTACTATGCAATTGTTTTAACCAAAATAAGTTATGTCATATGTCATTTTTTTTATTATAAAAATCAAAATATTGTCAATTAGTTATGCTTTGGTCTTTTTAATATAAGTAATCAGATATGATCAATGCACATTGTATGCTTGTGTTCTCTTTATCTCTTAACCTAAACGTACTAGTTTTTTTGGTTTTTTTAAATCGGAAAAAAAAGCAATGCGCGCGGGCTGCTGAGACTAAGGATTATATTTGTTTAGCCTTACTTGAAACTTCATTATGTGACCAGTCACATGTGCACCGCTTCAAAAGTACATGTCACATCTCAAGAATTTGATGTGTAAGAAATCACTTTTGAGCACTACTGGGTCATTTGAACATGGGTCTAATTGTGGTAAAACATCCTTCGAAATAGGTCCCAATCTGCCACAATTCAAGAAATGGGTAAGATTTAGAATACCCTACCGTGGTTATACCTCACTTTGTAAGTGTATGGTTCATACTTTAAAAGTCCACATGGAAGACCGTGTAGTGGTAGGGTACATGTGTATATAAAGGAAGTTTAAAAAACGAAGGTAAACAATCTTTATATTTGGAAGTAAATTCAAACATTTTGAACAAAAGAAATCATTCGTTTGTTAGCCTAGAAAGGAAATATCTTCGTTATTGATCCTAGAAAGAAAGAAAATTGGGTAATTGATTCATAGAATCCAATTAGTGTATACTATTAGGGGTGAAATAAAAAGAGATTGCCTTTTTTCCACCCCATGTTACATAGGGTAGGAAAAAACCTTTTTTTCCCCCACCCCCTACATGTATTATATATGTTACATAGGGGTAGAAAAAAAATAATTGAATTATCCCTGGATTTTTAAACAACAGTCTATGCACACGAATGGAGCGAACAAATAAAAGGAATGGTCACGTTATACTATGCACGCCAAGTACACAGGTCTCCTTTAAAATTTGATTATTCAACAAATATTCCATCAACACAGCCGCGATCTAAATACGTTAATCAGTAAGCAAGGCCATCCATCACGAGGGATTTTGATTTGCTTTCATCGATTACACAAAGTATAATATAATCCATTGGTTTTTTTAATAAACCTTCGCTGAAATGGTGTCTCAGCGCCGACTAACACAAATAAACAAACAGAGAAATATTAGATTATCAAAATTATTAACAGTTTACGTGTAAGATGAGGGTTATAATGGAATCATTCTATAGGAGATAATAAATTTAATCCACGGAGTAAAACCTTTCTCTCGGGAGATCTATCTCAGCTTTAGATATAAAAGTGATCAATATCTTTCTAGTCAGGTTTAGAATGCCTTGCAAGCATACATCCATTTGTGTGTACCGTGGAGAGACAAGCTACACACAGCGCCTGTATGGCAAATTGCAACCGGCGTTATTGAGGATCCACTGCGAGCAAAAAAGCAATTTATATCTGCTTCATATGTGCTATGTCTAGGCTTACTACTAGACAAAATGATGTATAAAGGGTACAATGCTTAGCATTTTGCCTTAGACATCATGGCTTGGCTTTTTACGATAGACATTTTCACTCAAGTGGTATTGTGTTGTAGAAGTCGTACCTTAATATCAGGGAGTGGTGAAAACGTGTATGTTCAAATATTGTGATAATTAGGCCCTTAATAATTGTCCGAACCTGATCCTCCATGGCTTTCAGGAGGGACCAAAGGAAGACGTGTTTTGATCTTTTAAAAATTTGAAATTAAAGTAGCATGTAGTGCTGTTAGTGCACCGAGTATAGCCATGTCTTTGCCTTTATTGTCAGATCTGTTTGAAAGAGTCAATCACTTTAGACAAGTAACAAACATTTTGTGTTTCACGTCCCCGCCCGCACCGATTTTTGACGCCGCTCCAATATTGTTGTTATTGGTTATTTTCAAAAATTCTAAAAAATTCCAAAAAAAGTTCGAATAAAAATCACAAATCATACCTGTCTTTGTTGTGTGTGAGTGTGTCCATCATTTTCAGCTATATTTCAATGAAAAAGATGCGAGAAACACTCGTTGGCATAGATAGTGATACGAATATAGAAACAATTCTAGCAAAAAGCTTGTAATTTGGCTTCTGAAAAATAACAAAAAATCTAAAAAATAACAAATAATAAGGGCCGCCCTCACTAATTTTTCATGTTATTTTTGTTACTTGGCCTTATTATATATACTATAGTATATTATAGTATAGTAAAATTTATGCTCAAGCACCATGCAACTTGTTATTTTTCATAGGGTTTGTGTCGTGCTATAATTTAAACCATTTCCAAAGTTAAAATATTTTCACAATTCTGCACTCCTTTAATGGACTTGTATACTCGGTAGTGAATTGTGTTTTTTCTTGTGGAATTTTCATTTTGTATATTCAAACATTGTGAATATTGAGAAACAGCAACATTATCCTTCCACCCAATGAAATGTGGGGCTGAAGTAGTTTGAAAGATACAATTATATATTCCTTGTAATAGATCTGGATCCAGGGGGGCTACAGAACTGAACTGAGTGGATTTTATGACGAAAAATCGGGTCTTAGGAACCAATTTTTTTTCAAAAAAGTAGGTCTTGAGAACTGGCCTATAGTTCAATTTTGATTTATAGCAAGAACGCAAATGTTCATTTTTTTTGGTTTTAAAACGCAAAATCTTTGAAGAATTGGGGCTTTGGAACACAAAATTTCGCAATTCTTAAATTTTCAATAAAATTGGGGTCTTAAGAACTGATGCAGGCTCAAAAGGGGGTCATAAGAGCTAGCAGCAAAGGGTGAAAAAGGGGGTCTTCAGCGCGGCACATACCTATACCCTTTTCCAATGTCAGTGCCCCCACCCCCGGATCTGGATACTTTAGGTATCGTCTTGTGGAAGGTTTATGATAAGGTGCAAACACTGTGAAAATTTATATAGTGCAAAAATGTTCGCCTATACACTATGAGGTACTTTAGTACGTTGCATTGGCAGGAGATACTGTCAAAGCAAATATTTTTGCGTAAAGATATTTTCGCGCATTTTGATATCATAGACATTTCGCGAATTGTTTTTTTTTGCATGAATGTTGAAAACAATATTTTCGTGTGTTATAATTTTTGTGGAAAAATGATACCACCGCGAAAATGTCAGCTTTTACAGTAGAAGGGTAGGCGCTTCCTGATCAATTGTATTTGCTTAGCTTAGATCGAGACTCATTAAATATTTCATATGTTGTTATATTGAATTCTTGATACCTGACCTATTAAAAACTTGAATGCTGAATTGTTTTTCATTGAGCATAGTCTGCCTCTTTTATGTCTGACAAATGCTGAAAAAATGTACTAAAATAAGTAGCAAGTGTTATACTTCAGATACATTGGTATCTTCAGTAGATAGCTATTTTAGGGAGTTTGCTCTCTTTTTAGAATCGTCATTTGTAAAATTTACAATGTGGATTAGGTATGTTAGGGAGTATATTCTTGATACAGTGGTAGATGTTATGGAAGGTTTATGATAATATGCAAGCACTGTGAAAATTGATTTAGTGCACAAATGTTCGTCTACACTATGAGGTACACTTTAGTATGTTGCATTGGCAGATAGAAGGGTAGGCGCTTCCTGATCAATTGTATTTGCTTAGCTTAGATCAAGACTCATTAAATATTTCATATGTTGTTATATTGAACTTTTGATACCTGACCTATTAAAAACTTGAATGCTGAATTGTTTTTCATTGAGCATACTTGCTTTTGTCTAATAAATGCTGAAAAACTAAACTAAAATATGTAGCAAGTGTTTTACACTTACAGTAAATAGCTATCTTCAGTAGATAGCTATTTTAGAGAGATAGCATTTTTGATATCTGACCTATTGAAAACCTGAATGCTGAATTGTTTTTCATTGAGCAATACTCTCCTTTGTTTAATAAATGGTGACAAATTATACTAAATTAAGTAGCAAGTGTTGTACTTAAGGTAACTTGCTATCTTCAGTAGATAGCTATTTTAGAGATTTTGCTTTATAAATCTGAATCATCATTTATAAATTTAAAAATGGGGATTAGGTATGTTTAGGGAGTATATCATTGATACAGTGGTGGATATTAATGACAGAAAATAGTAGCATAGGGTTAATAAATATATGATACTTCGAAAGAATCTGTATACATTTTTTGTTAAATAATATGTAGACTCAGACAAACTGGCGTGAATTAAATTAACAAGACCTTAAAAATACACTGTCTCGAACCCAGTCCCTCTCGCATTCGTGGCGATAGAATAACCCACTAGACCACAGGGGACTGTGATTACATGGGCACCAGATGAAGAGCACTTATGTATACCAAGCCTTTGTTGAGAGTCTCTATAACAGCCCAAATACATTTATTGTTGTGAAACTTGAGATTTTGAACAATTTACAAATACATGATCCTATGTATATCTCTTGTAGAAATATTCAATGACCAAACACAAAATGGAAAATGTTGCTATCTTCTGAAGATATCAGAGAACTGTTTGATGAGTAGCTATTTGAATGGACTAACGTCTACTTTTGTGAAATGTTTGTGTGTTATGTTTATATATGGTACAGGAACACCCTCAGGACTTTGACATACCGCAAACATTTTTTTATTCAACAAATCAACAGATAACAAGAGAGAGGTTGAGAGAAATTAAGGACGCAAACAAAATAGAAAATGTTGCCATCTTCTGAAGATTTCAGAGAACTGTTTCAGTAGCTATTTGAATGGACTAATGTCTACTTTTGTGAAATGTGTGTGTGTTATGTTGATATATGGTACAGGAACACCCACAGGAATTTGACATGCCACAGACATTTTTTTATTCAACAAATCAACAGATAACAAGAGAGAGGTTGAGAGAATTTAAGGACGCAAACAAAATGGAAAATGTTGCTATCTTCTGAAGATATCAGGGAACTGTTTCAGTAGCTATTTGAATGGAGTAATGCCTACTTTTGTGAAATGTTTGTGTGTTATGTGTTATGTGGCACAGGAACACCCTCAGGAATTTGACACACTGCAGACATTTTTTTTATTCAACAAATCAACAGATAGAATAGAGAGAGGTTGAGAGAAATAAAGGACGCAAACAAAATGGAAAATGTTGCTATCTTCTGAAGATATCAGGGAACTGTTTCAGTAGCTATTTGAATGGAGTAATGCCTACTTTTGTGAAATGTTTGTGTGTTATGTGTTATGTGGCACAGGAACACCCTCAGGAATTTGACACACTGCAGACATTTTTTTTATTCAACAAATCAACAGATAGAATAGAGAGAGGTTGAGAGAAATTAAGAACGCAAACAAATGGAAAATGTTGCTATCTTCTGGAGATATCAGAGAACTGTTTCAGTAGCTATTTGAATGGACTAATGTCTACTTTTGTGAAATGTTTGTGTGTGATTTTGATATGTGGCACAGGAACACCCTCAGGAATTTGACATACTGCCGACATTTTTTTAATTCAACAAATCAACAGATAGAAAAGAGAGAGGTTGAGAGAAATTAAGAACGCAAACAAAAGATATCTACCATGCCCATCACGTAACAAATACAATGCTATCAATTTACTTCTAATACATTTTGACATTTGTGTAAATCCCCTTCCCTGTATCCATGCATCGTCACACCTGTGGAAGTAACTTTACTTTACGCATTTGAAATATTTAGACACAAGATTTATGGATTTTTAAAATGCAAATTCTGTCTTAAAATTCTTGATCGTTTTGTTTCTCTCCAATTGGTTGGTTAAAGAAAATTGTCAGATTTTGTGAATAAATCGTTCGACAAATGCAAAGGTTCTTTGCAAATTGTGAAAATACAACATTATATACAAATATCTTACTTAACTGTGTAGCTGCAAGGCAATCTTGTTTTGCATCAAGTATGCTATAAATACTGACTGAAAACATGACGCAAGTAATTATACTCCGTTCAGTCTTGGATAGGACGTGACCCTGATGTTAATGCAACACAAACTCACTATATTATTCCAGGCAGTCATGTGGTTATAAGAGTCTACCTTCCATAGAATTGAACACAATATTTTAATGAAATATGCATTGAATTTAGCAGCTTATAAGACATAAAGGTCATATTTTTCAAGTTCACATCAAAGCTATTAGCAAACATCCTTGACCTTGGCCGCCTTCATGTTTACAGGATGAAGCATCTAATCAACCTTGATTCAGACTTCAGATTATTGAGTACGCTCATCACTAATTTAGTGCGCTCATCACTTATTTAGTGATGGGCGTAATGCAAGATTTCAGTGGCTTGTAACATGGAGAGTCAAATGATCAATGCAGTCATGTGTTATGTTCTTGATGCAAACACTATCTTTACTAACAGTGTTGCCAGGTTGTATTACCACTAAAGGTAGCCCTATTCCATTTTAAAAATGACTTCATTTGTTTTCTGTAGTAATTGATGTCAATGGGAAAAGATGTGGCAAAAATAAACACAATTCTCGATGACATGTTGGATCATTTCAAAATATCTAAGACTTTGGGCTACTAAATATAAGAGTAGGCTACTAAACTCAAAATATAGTCACGCTGTCACTTTTCCCTTTGGCGACAAAATCCCTAACCCTACAGGCAAACAGACCCTTCATGTTGAATCGGTCAGTCAGGATTTTTCCCTCTTCAAAATGCCTGTACAAAATTTTAAAATCTATATAAATATTTTGCTGCTTTTTGACAAACCCAATTTCTTGTTTTCAATTTTTTTTATTTAAAATAAATATATGTATATACATTATGAAATTTGGACTTGATCCTGCTACATGGTTTCATATGGACCACATAAGGTCCTCACTCGTCAGAAACTCTACACAGAATGATACCTTTTTTTGTTCGGTATTCATCTGCACATGAACATTTATTCAGCAATTTCTAAAAAAAAATTGGTCTGCCGGGTATGTAGAGCACAGGTGTTTTCCCCCGCCTTAGCTCTCTCTATAACCATTGACCTGGATTTGGTTTTGCAGAAGTGATTTCACGCTACCATAGATGAATTATCACCATGACGATGTACTCCAATAAATGTACTCCAATAAATTCAAGAATCGTGGAGTGACCTAAATAGTAAATGATATAATATGATTCCTATGAAAAAAAGTCAGCATTTAAGCTTGGTGTAAATTAAATCAAGGTCAGTTTGGTGTATAGATACCAATTAATGTTGATATATTGGTATGTATTTTATTTGGCCAAGACTCTGTTCTTTCAATTATGATTTGTTTACAGATCTGTTACTTTTCATAGTCTGCAAAATCTTAAATGGTACATTTTAATCCTAGATTACCCCCTCCCCCCAAAAAAAAGAATATATATACAAAATAATAATAATAAAATAAAATAATAAAACCAAAAAGAAAAATTACAAATTTTCTTCACAAAAGCCATGCATGCTACAATACGCAAGGCAAGATTGGATTGCTAAAACAGTTTTTCATTAATTAAAAATTGATTTATAGCCATTATTTGTACAGCTGAAACCAAGATAGTAGGGTTTAGATATTAATTTATTCAAAATATCAAAAATAGTTGATGTACATGCAAAGAATTTATGGAGGGTGAATCAAGACTACAGCTTTCTAAAGTTTCAAATCGGGTTTTTTGGATCCCTGTTTGATGATCCAGAATGTTTAGTGATGGCGTATGACATCTCAAAAGTATTTATTTATGACATAGCTAGTTAAAAATATTTTATGAGTCTTTTGTAACTGTAAAACTACATAATTTTGCAGATACTTTATTTCGCAAATTATAATTACTGCCATTTTTTGAGGGCATTTAGTTTCGTAAATCTGGACATTTTACTGTTACTTTCAATGCAAAAATTCATGGGTATTTAATTTTGCGAATCCACCCCCTCGCTAGATTCACGAAATTAAATCCCTCACAAAATTAAGTGGTTTTACAGTATTCCATAAGGCCAACAAAAAAAAAATGTTTGGTTGCCCTCCAGAGAAAAAAAAATTGTGGGTCGGTAGGTAGGTAGGTTTTTTCCCCCTTCTTTCCCCCCTATACCGGGCTTCGACAAAAAGCGCAATTTATACATGGAATGTATAAACGCAATATTTGAGACTTACATTTGATAAATTGGACTTCAAAACATTTCATAGAATTTATTTCTACATCTTTGGGACAAAATATGTCTAAAATTATGAAATATTTGGAGTTAAAAAATATTACCCCCACCCAAAAAAACACCTGTGACCCGTTTTTTTTCGTTTTTTTTCGGTCGGTCGCGGAGGGCAACCAAACATTTTTTTTTGTGCCCAACTTGTGTGACAATTTAATTTTACAGAGTCATAAAACAATACAGGCTTCCCCACTGCCTTACACCATATAATTATGTTACATAACATGACAATGCAAGCAGAGGTATCTTTATATCGCTGCGTGCATGACAGTAATTGATGCTCTGTTCACTAATTTATTGATCTTCTGAACTAAATCTTCTATACCAATAAGCCAAGTAAAAGTATTGAGTTGTTTTGTATGATTGTAATGAAAATAGAGTGGTTTTTTCTTCTTTTAATAGTTTTCCTGGCCAATTTCAGAATTCCTGATTTAGTTTTTAAACACAATTACTAAGCAACCAACCATGCCTGTAAATTGATCTCTTGTAATTTGTGCGGGGAAAGGGGCATTTGGCGTAATTTTTGGGGCCGAAAAGGAAACAATGGCTATTTTACTAAAATGTGTGTTTTTCCCTGTCCTCTACTCTGCAAGGATTGACACCCCGGGTGGGCACTTATTGGATATGAGTTCACGGGATGTGTCGTCAAATAGGGTCCCATTTTTCACCCATCTAGTAAATGAATGACCCCCCCCCAGGCAGAAAATTATATCTACCATTTTATTGTATCTTTTTTCTCTTCATTTTTTATCAATCAAATGTATCATCTTTCTGCTTTGATATTATGTCCATTTATTTCATGTGATCTATGATCTTGTATCGTTTCTTTCCATACATCAATAATTTAAAAGAATGGCTCCATGCATCTCATCATTCACTAGTAGCTCAAGCTACGACCAGAGGGGGGGGGGGGGGGGGGGGGGGGGGGGGGGGGGGGGGGGACCTGACCCACTCTTTGGGGGTGTTTTACCTGGAAAAATGGCTGATGTGACTGAGCATTTTAAACGATCCCATGTTTAGGGTTTTCCAGCACAAATCATACCCCAAGTTTAGGGATTTTGTCAAAAAAAGCGAACCATTTGGGCGGCACATATTTATATACGCAAGTACCCCCGGGTTTGCTTCAACGGGATCAGTAACATCCAAATTATCCAAACTGAATGGAAACTAGCATAAAGCGTACATTCAAACAGCTTTCTATTTTGATACCTAGCCTTTTTCATGCATATTATTTATCTCGGTATGCACCGAACACCGTCGTCATCCCGGAGCACACACACACACACTTAATAGCCTGGCAACGGCATCGTGTCATTTAGTCGTGCGTGACAATCCATGCATTATCAGCTGACTCGGGAGGCAGTGCATATACTGGCAGTGTAATTCAGTTTAAAGCATTGTGTACGATTGTGGAAACTTGAGTCGAAATCATGGACAAACTCGTCTTTCCATTGTGAAGGTCATTACAGGTGGAAGCAATTATATGAGATGTACTAGCAGGTACTAGCGGGTGGCTTTTCCCCAAAGGTTTTTTATTTCGCTGATTTTGCTCACAAGCGAAATGTTGCATACTATTGTGCATTGAGAAAAGACTGCAAATGCAAATTGAACCGATTGTGTAATGCTCCTTTTGCTTTAACTCAAGAAAATATCCTTATTCAAAATGCACTACTTGTACTGTCAGTACTTTGCAGCATTAAAATATCCCTTCAATTTCAGCGCCGACGGAAACGTTAATATAGATGTCGGAATTTTAGCTTGCGGTGGTATTACATTACTCCAGGCTTTGTATATATATACGAAACTGAATAATTATGGACGATATGTCATGCTGCTATCAGGGGCAGATATCACTGTGTGATTTATAGTTATTTTTGCATTTCAAGGGTTCACATTGATTCATACAACACTATATTTACCTGGTAATTGTTTATCAGATGCATGTCCAATATAGCTCGCAGTGATCTTAGTACATGTATTTGGAATAGATTAGAGTAGACCATGTACACTTTGCTATCAGGGGAAGATAGCAATATATGCGCTATATTATAGATGACTGATTTCGGGAGAGAAGAGTGTTATAAAAAATATATTACAGCCAACATTGTTCACAGTATTTCGCTGATATGTTGGCTTATTATAGCTTGCAGTGTTTTTACACTTCTAGAGTTTGTACATGTACTTGAAAAGATAGACTGGCCCGTATGCAATTTGCTGGTGCTATCAGGGGTTGATGGCATCGTATGATGTACCATAGATATGTATTCTTTTCAAGGGGGTATGTTTTTTACAGAACATTCATGAGAATTATGATCGTGCATATAACACAACATTTATGCACTATAGCCTGAATCGGCCTTTGATCGTTAGAGCATCGCTCGATTATTACCTACAATCACTGAAATGGGCTTCAATGTCACGTATGTGGGCGGAGTAGAGCAGACTTGCATGATGGAGCACTTAGCAATAATGTATTGTTTACCATTCATTTGTAACAATACCTAGAAATACATCCCTCCCCTAGAGCACCGCATTTTCACGGCATCAAATATTTTGAGAGCAATCAGGTAGTCAAAAAACATCTCCAGAGGAACTCACATTTTTCAGGATGAATTTTTGCCCCCAAGAATTTATATAATTTGGCGAAAGATGACATCTTGCTCATCCTTAACAGTCAAAAATGTGTGAATTAAAATATAGAAAAAATTAATTTATTTCATGCGTCCTTGAGTGATTAATCAATTCGAGTTTTAATGTGTGTATTTTTGAAGGTAATATAGTAGTACATTCACCTGATTAATCACTAGTCATATAGAGTACAGGCCGTACCATCGATATACACTCAGAAAATGACACGGTCGACGCACCCCTCACAAGTACAAAACTCTTTCACAATTCAATAGAAGATAGTATACCTGAACTATCCACAGTAGTCGGCAAAATTAAAAGATGTCCATAAAGTGGAAATATCCGTTAAATGTTTCATCGCGATGCAGCCGAAAGGTGCAGAATTTGGCAGTCTGGGCGTCATGTAATATACCCCGCCAGTTGGGACTGGCTGCTAACTGCCTAAATCTAGAGCAACATGATACCTCGTTCCGAGTCCTAAAATGACGTTTTTGAAGTTCAGCTACGTTTGTTTTGGTCCGATTATTATTTATGAAAGAAAATAAATCATTTTGGGTGTAGTTTTATTATGTTTTTTACCAAATGTGACTGCGCATTTCTCACGGATTCTGTTTACTAGTGTTACAACAGCTACGAAATAAAGC
Source organism: Ophiura sarsii (assembly GCA_035610835.1). Classification (NCBI taxonomy): domain Eukaryota; kingdom Metazoa; phylum Echinodermata; class Ophiuroidea; order Amphilepidida; family Ophiuridae; genus Ophiura; species Ophiura sarsii. Next base: position 50,624,947 of record CM069446.1, read on the forward strand.
ACCGAGTCTGAGACAGTCCACGTCGCCGATTTACTTTTAGCGGGGATAGGGCGTTCGAAATTCAAGCCAGTATTTCTTGATATTAAAATAGTGGCAGGTTGAGATATTTTTACCGGGGGGGGGGGGGGGGGGTAAATAGCCAACATTTTCGCGAAAATAGACCCATTGTAAAAAGTGGCCCCATTATTAGGGATTTTCCAGCACAAATCATACCCCATTGTTTAGAAGTATTGATGAAAATATCCGACCATCCACGATGTCGACTCATGCTTTCATTCAATAGCTCTCCTACAGAGAGCTAGGATTCAGAGCTATGGATCTGTAGTGTACAAAACGAAAGCCTAAAAGGGTAATATTTAGAATACCCTACCATTCTTCACTGTATAAATTAATATACCCCCTTTGAAACAGGAACTCCCAATGAAATTAGCTATTTCTGTATTAATATTTTCATTCATTTTTGTTCTAATTTATTTGTTGGGGTGGGGTGCACAATGTATATTGGAGGGAGTACATGTAGGCACGTGACGGGAGGGGTGAGATGACCAATATTGATCCACTTTTACATGTTGTCAGTGGATCATCTCCTTTATTCCTATACCAAGGAATCCTAGTTAATAATTTGTCCACAATATGACCCCTTTATATTTAAAACAAATAATGCCCTTTATAAATGAAGGCTTGAAAATATTGTTGACAGATTATTTACAGATTCAAATGGTAAGGAATAAAGGGACAAATCTGATCATCCCGTCACTTCCAAATTTCAGTTCCCCCACTTCAACGAACGGTACTACCATTCTTTGTATCACTGTACAATTTCAAACCTGGAACTAGTACTGTTCCAGAGGTTATCCACACCAATTATTCATGGTTATTCAGGTATCCCGTAGTATTGTGTTAAACAGTCAAATAAATAATGACAACTGAGACAGACATACAATTTTGTACATACATTATATTTTCAAAATTTTCTTTTGATATTCTGAAGTTTAATAATGCTCATCTACCAACAGGGATAATATTCCATGTTATTTTAGGAGGCTTGCACATAAATAGGGTTTGGCATAATCCATAAACACAGATTTCAGGGTGTTATTCAGGGATTTCATACTTGATCACAGATTTTGGAAATTGTACCGTAACATCGCTGAAATGCTATTTCAGCCGAGATAATTGTTCCAACAAGCCGATATTTACTCCATCAATAAGAATCACAAATTATCCAAATTTCGATTGCTATTGCGTGATTTTTTTTATATTGCCCTTTCCTTGTTTTTGTTTTTTACTTTGAATTTTTATTCCAATCAAACACTTATTTGTTTACTATCCCTTGAATAATAGATATTTTTAAATTGAGTGGCGAAAAATATGACCGAGCGGATTTAATGCACGTCATTTCCCACTGTTTGATCTCGATTTTGCTTCAAATCACACTAATCACGAAATAAGTCATCGGCGGTCGGCGCAGACTCCAACAGTTTATTTTCACTCTAATACCATGATTTTAAAGTTATTAAGAATCGTACCGCCCTGTATGTACGATTTATGATCAGAAATGTAAATCTGCTTTCATTTTTTTTCTCGAGGATTGAGGGCGTTCCCTGGAAAAGATCACATAATATACCTTTAAAAGAAATGAAAATGGAGAGGAAAATATCCCACGATGGTTAATCACCATTCAAGGCGTATTAAAATAGTGAATGCCTTGGAGCTTCGTTGTGTTCTACTGTAATTGTAACTCAATCGTGTAATTTACAGTGTAGTATATTGTTCAACGTCACAACAAAAGATGCCACTCGGTCTGATTTTGGCCTGTAAATATCTTCTACATCTTCAGCTTTATAGCTTGATTATCTATTTCAGTTTCAGTCCGAACAGGCATAACAAGTTGTTCTTCACACAGCTACAGTACAAGCAGATGGACATGTCTATGTAGATGTTGGTATGCACTGAAATAAAAGGGAAGATAAAAGCAGAATGAAATTATTTTATTAGTAATACATCGCCTGTGTAAAAATATATCTGGTTCATCGGGCAGACTATTGGATCATTGAAGGTTTGGAGCAGTGTTGACAGTACACTCCTGACAATGCAATTACGCAATGCACATTGGTGCAGGGTGAAGTTTGAAGAAAACTACACAGAAACTGAATAAATAACTTAATCCGGGTTCCGATCATCCGATACCATATCGATAGGTCACATTTCCACGGTTTTTAGCATTTTAATTTTGTTTTTCAAAGGACTGACAAAAATCCTGATGTTAACTGGATTGGCCTAACATTAATGGTTAATTAAAAAAATAGAAGGCCTAAAAAAAAAGGAAGGCAATGTCATGCGAGACGTCCACCCCATGCTCATAACAATTAAAATGAAATGTGTTGCGGTATAATGTAGTGAACAGGTTTTTCTTAGTGCGGGACGTAAAACAAGATTATAGCCAAATGTAAGCTTACCTTTCATGCAAAACAACCTTGCAGAACAATGCGCCATTTTAGGTCCGGAACTGTTCATTCTTCTGTTTGTTTATGTTTGGTAGTCAGCCTGTATCAAAATAAAAATCAGGGCCAGTTCGGTTAGCGTACGATGCAAGTTTAAGTCATAAATAGGCTTATAAAATAACATACTAAACTAAAACTGTTAAAAGCTCTCCGATGGTTTTATGGTATAATGATCAGCTGCATCATTGTTTTTGATCAGGTTTTTTCTCACCAACTAGTAATATTCGTCTGAAAATGAAATTTGGCTGAACAGCTACGTGACGTGTGAGTCGACGTGTCTTTCTGTTGTATCTTGCATATTATTTCGAAAATATGCAGTTACTACACTCATAGTCATGTCCATGCTACACTAGTCTACAGTACCTCTTCATTTCAGAAAGCTAGTCTAGGCTAGCTCCGTTCCACTTTCACGAAAATCGGACTTGAATTTGTATTGAACCATTTATGAATCACGATCAGGCCTAGGCTTACTTGTGGAGGTGGTGGATGGATCATGGATTGATATTGACGGTAGACTCAAAATCAGATTTTATGAATTATTCATTTAAAATTAAATATCATTTTAATATCATTGAAGCTTATTTTGAATTACGAAATAATTACCATTACCTTGCCCTTTTGACTTCATCCTTATAAAGTTTCCCCAGTTCATGGTCTTCAACTTTCGTCTGATACATGGATATTGGTGATGCTGTAGTAAATTTGTAACATTTTTTACCAACAACAGTTCGTACATGTACACATTGGTGTAAACTGTAGTGCTGACTGTAGTGTAAAAGATCGATTTGATCATGCATCGTCGAACATTAGATTACGTTTTGGCGAAGAATAGCCAGCTATTTTTCTTTCCAGACACTCTAAATACATTCATCTAGACGTACAGTTTTAAAATATGAATCACGATATGCGATATATCTTGATTTAGGCCTCTAAATCGTGTGAGAAATGCGCACAATATCAGTCAAACCAACGCATGGATTGTGATTGTCATTTCCGTGTTTACAATGACCTTTTATCGAGAAACAAAACAACGCGCGCTGTGATTGGTTAATGCATGGTTAATGACATATACTCGCTGACTACATCGCTCGTAGACTAGCATTGATTGGCCAATGACGATGATGTCATCGACACCCAAAATGGCATCTAGTTTTTATTTCGGGAATAATATTCAAGATTTTTCTTATAATTCTTTCATTAATGTGCACGGTAGAATTTTGCCGAACCCCGTCATTAATTTTTAATTGATTAAAGCTTGATTGTTGTGAAGAGAAATTGTACTTGTATAAGGTACGTCACTAAAAATCGTATTTATTAACATCGGCCTGTACTCTAATAAGCTTGCTGAGGTATGTAGGTGATTACAAGGATGTTAGTGCCTATATTTAGACCACTGTAATGTGCTTTTGGAAGCAATGATAATACAACAGTATGATGATTGTAAATGTTATTGTTTACTCGTAATTTTCCAAAATACTACTGGTACCACCCCACACCCTCATAGCCCAGTCAATATAATGAATGGCCCATCACAAATTGCATCATAAAAATGAAAAATAATGATCAGAAATCAAAATATGGTAAGAAATAGAGGGTTTTGGTGGCTATCTTGGATTTGTACAAAAGTACCTGCATAGATTTAAGTAGACGTTGTGTATGTTATCTCAGAGACCTTCCTAATGGCAATACTGATGAAAACCCTTGTGTTACAATCTGTTGTGGGTTAAGCAATAATTAAGGGTGAGAGCGTGTGTGGTCTAGTGGATAAGACGCCGGTCTCACGATGCAAAGGTTGCTAGTTCGAGCCCCGCTACGGCCAACATGTTTGTATCCTTGGGCAAGGTACTTGTCTCAATTGCTTCGTCGACCCAAGCGATATTTGGGGAGCTGTTAGGATATCAAAATCTAAGTAGTGCTGATAGGCTTGTGCACTTGCTGACTGGTAGCCGCCGAAGTGTAGCGACCAAAGGATTCTGATATATAAACTGGCAGCGATAATAATTGATTTAAAAAGCGCTTTGGGACTGTGCTTGCATTGTGGAAAGCGCTATATAAGAACGGTAATATTATTATTATTATTATTGACTAGACGAAAGTCCCCCCTTATCTTTGCACATTTAATACAGGCTATTTACGTTGAATAAAATCCCTTAGTTTTAAGGAGTACAACTCAAGGCCTATGGACTTGGACACCCACGCTGGCGGTCTGGGTTCGACTCCTGATGTCAGTAGAGGCAGCTCCTCTCTAAATTCAACTGATTCGATCCCCTTGGAATATTCCCTCCAAAACCACATCCCAAGGATATAAATATTAACATGATATTTGACTTTGTCAGTTTGTTTGAAAACTGAGGAATATTCCTATTTTGTGGACTAAGAGAAAACTAGGCATAATTCTGTTATACCCTTCACACCAACATCGGTTAGTATGCGTCTTTCTTAAAATTCACACACTATGAATACCTCTGTGAAGGGTATAATGCATTAATAACTGGGTTGAGAGGGGTTAGAATTTAGAGGAGAATTATTGGAAGAGGTTGCTAAAAATACATGTTACAAAAGTGATCAATAAATATTAGAATACTTTATTTTACATAACTCTGATTTTACTACCATATTTCGAGCTGCTATCATCAGTAGATAGCATTATTAATTACTCAAATCGTTTTCAAGATGTCTTAATCTTTACGATAGCGTACAACCTGACATTGCCCAGATACACTCATCGTTATTCATAGATGGTTCTTATAGTGTCCATATACTGTGAAACGCAATATTTCTGGGGTGTGAAATATTTGCGCTTGGAGGAGAATCAACATTTTTAACTGTCTGACAAATGAATACTTTATTTTTCATGTGTATTATAGCCCTAACTCTACCCCCACTTTTTTCAGAATTTTTTTTTCAACGTTGAAAATCGACCAAAATATCCCCCCGACCCCCCCCGGGATTTGATCCAGGGACCTCCAGCACGTGGAGCTTAGGATTCCCCACTACACCACGACTGTCAACGGTAGTCTGCGCAATATATGGATTGGGTCCATTTTTCATCCAAAAACTTCCACGCCGGGTGGTACCAACGTGTCCAGTCGTGGTATATTGTGGTATATGGTAGGGTTAGGGTTATGTCAATGGAAAAAAATTGAGGGCAAACGATAATCTTGAATTCTTTTACCAGTCACTAAATTCCAACATTGTCACGTACATGAAAATGTCAAGTGTTTCAAAAAAATACCTGTATCATCCCTGTTCCGTCAAAACCTCTATCTCCATCAGGCCCTTCAGCATGTATAAAGAAATACTTCCTATGTACATACATGTATAACCATTGGGCAGTCTGTTCTAATCATGTTCAAGGGCCAAAAACAAATCTATCAAACCTTGTAAGTGCTCTTGCCCCTGAACATGTATTAAACAATACAACCCACCCTCCCCCTGTTTTACGGACCTGTCAAGTAGGGTGGGTCAGTCGGGCTGGTTTTTAAACAAAAAAATACTTAAAATGTCACACAAATCTGCAAATAACAAGAAATTGAATTTTTTTGATTTAAAAAACCAGATTTTCGGCCCAAAAACGGCTGATTTTACATGATTTTTTATGATTTGAGAAAAATCTATCTTAAAAAAAAAAATCCAAAAAGTGGGTCGGTCGGTCGGGCCTGTAAAACGGTTTTTTTTCCCCTTCATCACCTTAAGGGCCAGAAAAACAGTTTTTCACAAAACAGCGACGATATCTTGAAAGAGCTATCTTCAGTAGATAGTAACGGTATGCATGTGTGTATACAGTATATCCAATTACATTCACACTGAGCTATCTAAACAGATCTGAGCCACCGGCTCCTAATTGAAACCCTGTGAGATCATTTGCACGCAATCTCATCAAAAATAAACACACAATTAATCACATTTTTATTTTATTTTTTATTTTCAACAAGATCAACTGGGATTTTATGAAATATTTACAATAAAAAAAAGCAACCACTGGAATATACTGCTTCTGTAACATAGCAGTAAACCACACAAGAAACAGCAAAATATAATGTTCATAATGACGATATCGAGAGGGATATTTCTAGTAACATTTATATGACGGGATGAAAGCATTTGCTATAGTTTCATATAAATAACCAACAAAGACAATTTAATGTGAGTTACTCAAACCATTTTGTCATTTTTTTTTCATCTGAATAATATTCTTTTAAGATTGAAGAGTGTGTTTGAAAATTCAAGGAGCACATAATTCCAATGCATAATGACAGACACCCTTTCCCTCACTTGCTAAGATGCAGCTGCTGCTGCAGTGTGGGGTTTATTTACCATAGGTAGGGTATTGCCAATATAACTTCTCCCCCCCCCACCCCCCCTACAATTTTCTAATCGGGAAAATGATAGGCTGACTAATTTCAGCTCACTGAATTGATGTAGCAATTTGTCCTAATATGGTTAACTTGAAATATACAATGACAAATTTGGCTACCTGTTTGCTCTCAAATTGCATTAACCAGTGCTGTTATTTCCCTGTGGATATACCACAACAAAATCCCAACCTCAACTTCATTATTCTCCCGATGGTATTCCATGTGGCTGGTAATTGAGTTAGCCAACCCCTTGACATTTGAGCAAATCCCATAATGTGTAATTATGTAGACCAATCTGGCAACAGGATTGAGCATGCAGGCACTTAATGGTTGCCTGGTTAGCAAACAGGTAGCCGTGTGGTAGCCACAGGTTGTACGTGGTGGTCATAAGGCCATTAAAAAGAAAAATTATGTTGACTAAAAGTGTAATTTTTTCGAAAAATGATAGATTGCTCTTAGTGTAATGAAACTGACAGTTATAATGAAGTTATAATTGTTATTTAGATTAATTTGAATACTTTTCCCATTGAGTCGTTGAAGGATATTGAAGACAATAAATTTGAAGAAAAAAATATCAGATATTTTGAAGAAATTGTTTTGAACATTTAAATGAATTGAATGAAATGTGCAAAGATTATCTGCGAAATAAAAATCCAGGGCAAACAAACAACGGCAATCCCAGACCTACACTACATACTCTGTTTGAAAGGTCTTCCCCTATCAAAAAGGTGGTGGTTTTTTCATCGCCTTAAGGGGTTATTTTTGTGTGATGATATTTTTGTATCTGCCATATTTTAACAGTTTTGTGTGTTTTTATTTTCACAACACATGTTATATGCTTTACAATTTTTTTCTTTCTGTTAAATTTATTTTCATTCAACATTTTACACATTTATCACATATCATACATTCACAACATCAAATATGCTTTACATGACTCAAAAACATATTTACAAATTTGTATTCATACATGTGTTTATTAATACTGTGTGTAGCAAACGCAGAAATAATTAAGCGCAAAGATATCTATTTTTACACTATGACTCAGCTTAACCACCATGTACCGGCGTATAATTCCAGGTATCTATGCGATGCTATGCTATGCTGATATGCTATGCTATGCTAGCCACTGTACATGTGAGGACACAGGGATCACCTTCAGTACTCTAAAAGTGGAAATGTTTGCGTATTTAAATTTTCGCGCTTCTCAATTTTGTTTTTATTTTTTGCGATTTTGAGCTTCCGTACACAGACCTACATACAAAATGAATATATTTGCGAGTTCTTATTTTTGCGCTTGCTGATTTTAGCGTGAAAAGCGCGAAAATAAATGTATCGCGAAAATATGCACTTTTACAGTATATCATAAGGCTCTATCTCTAGATTTGATAGTGCATCTGTGAGATATGTGAATCTCGAAAATTAGATTCTAGATTTGAGGACACAGGATTATTTATGTATTGACAAATACAATTTTGTGGCAAATTTTAATTAAGCATTATTTCATTCAGATCAGTTTGATATGATTCTGTGTTTTGGACTTCTGAATTTATGCTGGGAAGGAGGGGGGGGGGGGCTATGCTGTACCGGGCGAGTAAAAAACACCCTGCAATAGTGGAAAGAAGCAATCTTGTTTCCAAAACTAAGTTGAAATGTTGCAAGAATGACATATTTGTTACAAAATTTACATGAAGAAATGAATTCAATCACATTGCCCATTTATCTTTGGTGAAGCTTTTTACTGCATAACCTGGCTAACATGTTTGCCACTATTGACATGGACTAATCCATATGAAAAACAGGTTTTTTTCTTCAAATCTGCTATGATAAACAAACATCTTTCATATCTTAGTTGCCTGCACGTTACTCACACTGCATTATAATGCATTATTAGAAAACCATTATCTGATTAAATATCAATCATAATTGATATTAATATTTATGCCAAACACAGCATTCATTAATATTTATGCCAAACACAGCATTCATCATCATTATCTTTTGACCTTGGATTGATGAGTAGAAATGACTGAAATGAATTGATATTACATTGCTTTATTCAACATGAGCTTTGGTATTTCTCCCAGTTGAATGGTGGTTTTAACCCTTTTCATAAGAAGTTTTATCAAGCGCTGTAACTTTTGAACTATAAATGTGATGTATATAAAGGTATGCATTTTGGAAAGGAAATGAGTAAGAGAAACCAAGAAAAGCTAAACAGTTTCATATTTGAGTTAAAAAAACAACATTTTTTGACACTTTTGTAAAAACTAAATATTTTTATGAAAAAATAAAAAATGTGATCCTAGAGAAGTGTTTTTAGATGATTTGGTGCAATTTCGGCAATCTTTTTTTAAACTGATTTTGTGACGTCTCAAAATTTGTTGAGCTAAAAGAGTTATTTTTGGTCAACATTTTTAAAAATCTGCATTTTTAGTGAAATTTGATGCCAAAAATGGATTCTCTGACTCATTTCCTTGTCAATGGAAACTTTTATATACATCACATTACTAGTTCAAAAGTTACAGCGCTTGATTAAGTTCATATAAAAAGGGTTAGCACCCCTCTTAAGTCCCGTGTACATTTGAAGGCTGTCAGAATAAGTAGCAGTTTTTCTGCAATGGTTTCCATGGCAGCACACAGGTTTTATTCTGAAATTAAATTAATCAAAATTAAAGATAATCATCAATATCTGACGCAATCAAGCGGAATGAGTCGGACGTCGGATGTCAGGAATATTGATTTTGAGTAATAGGTGAAAAGAAGTGACAAATTCTTACGGTTTACTTTGTTTTCTCAGTTGGTAAATAGTTTGTTACTTAAAACTAGAGAATTTTATTTTAGTGGGGTTTGGACCATACTGTAGCATTTCTCACCTGGTTTTGAATGATGGACATATATAAAAATTGAAAAGTGCCGACATGCAACTCATTTCGCTTGATCATGTCACATATGTAAACGTAGAATGAAAGACAAATCAGGAATGACCCTACTTCCTGACCTTAAGAACTGCTACATTAGCAACAGGTAAATACATGTATGTTAGGCTCCTGTACAAAACAAACTAATGGCAATTAATCAATAGTACAGTAGGTGCAAATAGAAAGCATGTTTTCCTGTGTCATGGCATATCTAAATGGAATGTAAGGATGAAAATTATGACTTGTTCTACCGAAACCAGTCACAATTGGGCAAGATATCAAAATTGAGTTAGTAATTGATTATTAAAGTAGAGATCTTCAGTTTTACATTGGTACCTCTCTTTTTTTAATCGGACTTCCCAAAGCGGAGTTACATCATTTTTATTTGAAAACTCCAAACTGAGATATCGCCCTTTAAAGTTACTTTGTACCATGGTTTTACATGTTTATATCGCCCTTTAAATCACTGAAACATACATTTAGGATGATTTTTTTGATCTGAATCTTTCACAATAATGTTATAAACACACTTAAGATAAATTATTTACCAGAAACTCAAATTCCTAAAAAATCACCCTCAATTATGTTTTGGGCTATTTCTCAGTTTGGAGCTCTGCCCAATACCGTCTGGTTTCGGTAGAACACGTCACAATTGATAACAATTGAAACAAGCAAGACCGACCAATTAAATTTCCCAGGATATACAGTCTATCAATTGCCTTGACAATTTATGAGTGTTCCATGGTTGATAAACATAAGTTATGCTATGTTCATAAGATGACAGTATTCATCATATTTGTGGATTATTTGAATTTTCCAAGTAACTCAAGTTATGCTATCTTCAGAAGATAGCAATGTACAATTTATCCTTAGAGCTTACTTGCTTGCATTAATACCAAGTTTTGCTATCTTCATAAGATAGTGATGTTCATCATTTTCATGGATTATTTGAATAACCCAAGTAACTCGAGATATGCTATCTTTAGAAGATAGCAATATACAATTTATCTTTAGAGCTTATTTGCAATAGCGACCAAGTTATGTTATATCTTCATAAGATAGTAATGGTCATCATATTTGTGGATTATTTGAATTTCCCAAGTAACTTTAAGTTATGCTATCTTCAGAAGATAGCAATATACAATTTATCTTTAGAGCTTACTTGCATTAGCAACCATGTTATGCTATCTTCAGAAGATAGCAATGGTCATCATATTCATAGATTATTTGAATTTCCCAAGTAACTCAAGTTATGCTATCTTCAGAAGATAGCAATATACATTGATCCTCGGAGCTTACTAGCATTAGCGACCAAGTTATGCTATCTTTGTAAGATAATTAAATTAAATCCCTTTCAAAATTAACTGGTTTTACAGTACACTAATATTTTGCATGTTTGAATATGATAACATTGAGGTGTACAAAGCATATGCATTCATTGAGCTTTACGAGATAAACAATCTGCCTGATTTTTACACAATGACTCTTCAGCAAATAAATTGGTCTATGTTCTATAAATAGGATATTATAGTCCCACTATATCTACAAAGTATGATATCAATTACCAGTTTTTAATCTGTTAGCATTGAAAGTAATATGATAGAAATGGGTCTTTTAGATAGAGATATATGGTAATCCCACAAATGATCTGTGTCATTTAGTAATTCATCTTATTTTCAAACATTTTTTAATGTTGTAATAATTCATATCTTGTTCCCGGTCGGGTGATTATCAGTTCAAATTTCATGTTGTGAAGGAATTAACCAAACATGATGTACTTTTAGGGTATCAGTTAACAAGAATTTGATCATTATTGTGTGTTGGGGGAAATCTCTCACATTCTCTCAGATTTCAGGTTACTTGAAGTAATTTTCTCATCAGTTAACAAGAATTTGATCATCATTGTGTGTTGGGGGAAATCTCTCACATTCTCTCAGATTTCAGGTTACTTGAAGTAATTTTCTCATCAGTTAACAAGAATTTGATCATTATTGTGTGTTGGGGGAAATCTCTCACATTCTCTCAGATTTCAGGTTACTTGAAGTAATTTTCTCATCAGTTAACAAGAATTTGATCATTATTGTGTGTTGGGGGAAATCTCTCACATTCTCTCAGATTTCAGGTTGCTTGAAGTAATTTTCTCATGATGACATAGTAAGAATGTAGTAATATCTGATATGATCAGGCCACACAGAAATGCTGTCCTACACATTTTCTATTGATATTTTGGTAGAAAACTTTTCGGGAAATTTAGAATTTTTTGTTTAGAATTAATTACTTTTTTTAATGTTTTGTAATTTTTGTGTGGAAATTTCAAAAATGGTTGGAAACTCCCACAAAATGCCCAAAATTTGTATAAAAACCCTCAAAAAAACTTAAAACCTGACCCTTCTAGAGAGGTCCGTTTGCCCATAGAACAGGGTGGTTTGTGGCCTTATGGCAAGATTTTACACTATTATATCACATTTCCCATCTTAAACTATCAGTTGATATTGTTGATATTCAGAGGTTTTATTTGATGTTTATATGTAAATGGTATCTATGGTATTAGCAGCAATAATCAATCATGACAATACCAATACATTGGCTCGTACACGGTGATTAACCTGATTTTATAAGGCTTGTCTGCTTGTCATTTTATGGTTTTTCCAATTTGTAATCGCCACTCAGTTGTGTGGCCTAGATTTACTGATTGACAAATTGTGACTGTCTTTAGAAGATGAGTCTTTAGATGGTATGCAAAACTCATCCAAATATGGTAATTAACACTTTCCACGCGGCTATTATTTTTACCATACACAAAACAGATTTTTCAGAAACCTTTCATAATTTTCAAAGTCTATCTCAAAGATTACTGACCAAACACTAGGCATGTTAGTACTTATTTCAATGCATTTCTCATGGTGATTCCAATATGGTGATGAAATACAGTAATTTTGACATTTTTGAAACATTTTGTGTAATTTGGGGATATCGTCTGCAGCTGCCTGCCGTGTGGAAGTGTTAACATTCATATTTTTAAATGACTCCATTGAGGTACCAATGCAGATGTATCTTCTTCCATTTAATTAAAAAAAATATTTCTGATTTATTATGTAAATTATCATAATGTTGTGAACATAAGGCCAACATTTTGTTGTTGTTGATTGTCCTCATCTGCCCGACCGTCAAAATCCTTCCGACGCTAAATTTTTTTTAAAATTCTTTTTTACAATTTCATTTTTTAAAAACTTATTATCAACAAAAATCATGAATTTATTCCTTTAAAAATGTTTTTTAAGTGTTTAGAAAGGAAAAATACCCGCCAAAATCGTATAGAAAATGTGTGGTTTTTTTGCCATCATCTCGGATATCCTAAGCACCGCGCCACATCTCTGCACGTTGCAATTTACAGCACGGATTCGGAACTGTGTATTTTAGAGATACGATATAATATACAACATCCACTTGATGCAACAAAAAAAAAAAAAAATCTTTTCCCGACCGACCGACCCAACTTCTGAAAGTGATCTATGGACAATCAAACCATTTATTTTTCTTGGCCTAAAGCAACTATTATTTGCCTTGCCTATGATAAAGATTCTGCTAAGATAGAAACGTCAGGTTCTCTTATATTCATTGCAGTTACTTACATTTGTGTGGATGAGTGGTTTGCAGTCAGCTTGTACATTTAAATATATCATATAATTGATTTTCTTTTAAAACAAACTATAATACTAGGCTGATGAAGTGATTATGTATGTTCTAATTTTTAACACACATATCAATGGTGGCAAATTATAATTCAAAATGCCTCTGTGTTTTTTTATAAAACCTGTATGGTTTATTCCACTTGCATGTTTGAATTAAGAAAAACCCAATACAATTTGTCCTTTATAAGTACTCCTTTTTGTATGCAGCGCAAATGATTAAACCTGCAAAAATTCCCCGATGTACGAAATTCGATATCTGGGTCGCACAAGTCTTAAACCAAATCGAAAGTGACAAGTCTTACATCTTCATTCTTCATCAGGCCAAAATTTACTTTGCTGTGTTGCTCTAACCCGACTTAGCTTAGAAAAGTCACACTCACAGATGCTGAAGTCATATCACATTGTTTTTGAAAGATTGATGTAAGCAAGTTAGGCGACTAAAAAGAAAAACCTGTTCTACGGGCAAACGGAACTCTCAGGTAGGATCAGTCGGTTGTTTTTTGTTTTCCCCAAAAATTATTTCGGTAAATGTTGGTGAATTTTCAGCAATTTTCATAATTTTCAACAACAAAATTCGGGGAAAAAAAATCATTTTTTTTCTTCTTTTTTTCTTCAAAAAATACAAAAGAATTCTAAACATATTTAAAAAAAAGGAAGAAAAAAAGGGGTCTGTCAGACCCGTAGAACAAGGGGAAGGGGGGGGGGGGGGAGAGTAGCCTTATCAAGATTTCATGTTTTCTCACATTAAGATAAACATCCTGTACTCTGAATTTTACTTTCAGACACCAAACACTCATATTCTGAATACAGTCATGTTCGGGAATGTAAACAAAATCCAACCCAACCACTGACTCAACCATTTCTGGGCAACACAGCTTTTTAAATCTTGTGTCTAATATCTATTTTCTGCATGAAATGAAATTTACGTAGTAACGGTTGCCATGGTGTATTAATAGACACGGGTGTCGTATGTCAAAATATTATGCAGCGATTTGCCACAACAGGAGTCGGTCGCAGTTTACGTTTCAATGCCCAAAATAAATCCGGGTTATAGGATAATCAAATCGTGGCTATTTGTGCACATGAGCCAACATCGGGATGATTAGGAGGATGTTTGCAATGGTCGACTTGATTGATATGTTCTTATATTTCAACCAAAGAAGATTCTTCCCACAATGCATTGCACGAACACCAACCTTCCCACAATGCATTGTGCGAACACCAACCAACTAGAGCTTTTTCCACACTATGCATTTGTCGAGCTCTTAGAAATAAGAAAAAGGAACACTGATAACTAATTTATTCATTGATGAAAACTAGAACCTAAGAGCTCCAACGATGAATGCGCTATAAAGCCATGATTGTGGGAACCAAGACAAATTGGAGACCATAATTAGGACATTTTACAAAAATGCAATGCATTGTGGTGCTGTCTTTAAAATCGTCTTTGCATTTCAACACTGTCTATGACATTTCAAGAAGATGGTAGTGTCCGGGTCCGTCGTCCACATAGATTTGAAATAGAAAACCTAAAGATAGAATGTATAGTTATATTTATTTGGATGGCATAACATTTATGCAGCCCTTATTTTCAGAATGCCTCAATAAGTATATTGTATGTATTATCTTCAGAAGTTAGCAATGTGCAACTTGTTCACTTATCAAAAGTTCCCAAGTTGTACAGTATTTAGAAGAAAACAATAATGCTACACTCTTAGAAAAAATGGTTCGTTTAAGAACCCTTTTTTGTCCCGCGGGGAGCACCTTTTGGCCTAAAAGGTTCTAAAAAGAACCTTAGAATGGTTCTTTGAAGAACTTTCAAATTTTAAATAAGACCTAAAGGTATATTTACTTTTTTGTTTTTATGTAATATGCAAATTCAAGAGAAATGTAAACAAATTTAATCCTTTTCAACTGTTAAAAATCATTTCTTCTTGGCTAAAAACATTTTTTACCGTTTTACCAAGAACCATTGAGGGTTCTCCATAATTTTTTCCCAAAAGGTTCTTGAAGCTTGAGGAACCATTTTCTTGGCTAAAGAACCCTTTTAGAACCTTTTTTGGTTCTAAAAGGGTTCTTTAGCCAAGAAAATGGTTCCTCAAGCTTCAAGAACCTTTTGGGGAAAAATTATGGAGAACCCTCAATGGTTCTTGGTAAAACGGTAAAAAATGTTTTTAGCCAAGAAGAAATGATTTTTAACAGTTGAAAAGGACTAAATTTGTTTACATTTCTCTTGAATTTGCATATTACATAAAAACAAAAAAGTAAATATACCTTTATGTCTTATTTAAAATTTGAAAGTTCTTCAAAGAACCATTCTAAGGTTCTTTTTAGAACCTTTTAGGCCAAAAGGTGCTCCCCGCGGGACAAAAAAGGGTTCTTAAACGAACCATTTTTTCTAAGAGTGTATTTTACATGCTATCTTCAGAAGATAGCAACGTGCAGCTTGTATGTAAAGAAGTCTTAAATACCCAAGGGAGCAAGGGACCAAAGTTTTGCTATCTTCAGAAGATAGCATACATCTTTAGAAGAAAATAATAATGCTATTGAAATGCTATCTTCAAATGATAGCAACATGCAACTTGTTCATATATCAAATGTTCCAAAGTTGTGCTATCTGCAGAAGATAGCATACATCTTTAGAAGAAAATAATAATGCTATTTTACATGCCATCTTTAGAAGAAAACAATAATGCTATTGAAATGCTATTTTTTTTAGAAGATAGCAATGTGCAACTTGTTCATATATCAAATGTTCCAAAGTTGTGCTAGCTTCAGAAGAAAACAATAATGCTATTTTACATGCTATCTTCAGAAGATAGCAACATGCAACTTTGTGTAAAGAAGTCTTAAATACCCAAGGAACCAAAGTTTTGCTATCTTCAGAAGATAGCATACTACAATAATTGGAGTAATTCTGTTATACTCTCCACAGAGGTATTCATAGTGCATGATTTTTAAGAACGACGCATACTACCGATGTTGTTGTGTAGGTTATAACAGAATTATGCCCAATAATTAGCCTATTTCCCTATTGACACCTCTTCTCAATGGTAGACGGTAGACCATTCTCTTTATCAAAGCCACTTACAGATAGCTTAACTGTTACAGTGTGAACTAACCTAACATAGGACTTGAGTATAGTAATCATCATTTTCATCTTCATCAGATGCAGGTGTTCGTTGAGGCCATCCAAATTATAGTCACTAGGCTAGCTCATGCTTTTTGTATACAACATTTGCCCACCGTTTTCACTGTGGTTTTAATTTTCACTAATCTTGCTGATCAATCATGAATCGGCAAGATTTGTTATTAAGCTACAAGACTTTATATTATTTGATAAATGATATTTGCATCTTACAAGAAATTTCCTAATAAATTAAAAACATGGTTTCAAATTTTTGTCATAATTATTTCATCATTAGGCGATTGAAAACCCTCCAACCCTGTTCTACGGGCCCGACTGACTCATTTTTCCCCCTGGAATGTTCAACTTTTTATCTATTCTTTTCAATTTTGGGACAATATTTTGAAAAATCTTGATTTTATCTTGATAAATTGAAATGTTTTGAAAATTGTTGAAAATTCACCAAAAATTCCCAATGATTTTGAACCCCCCCAAAAAACACCGCCCGACTGACCAACCCCACCTGAGAGGTCCAAAATGTTTTGAAAATTGTTGAAAATTTACCAAAAATTCCCAAAAATGTTGAACCCTGAACCCCCCAAAGCACCGCCCGACTGACCAACCCTACCTGAGAGGTCTGTTTGCCTGTAGAACAGGATTTTCCCAGTCGCCTTAAGAGGAAAAACTATAGATTTTTTTTAACACCATAAAACATCTCTATTATTCTTTCATGAATATACAATGTAATACATGTCTTGCTCATTATACAATGACAACAGCATGGTAATATATCCACACTGCTGTACTGGGAACATGACTTTTGCTATGTACGCAGTGTACCTCCCTATGGGAGCACTCGTATGGTGAGGATTTATATACGCTTTGATGGAGAGCAACCTTTGGAATCTCTCCGTTTAATTACAACCCCCATATCCTTGGTAAATGTTTTATGATACACGTTCTTGAATTAGAGAAACGTGTGATGGGCACTTAATTAAAGGAGGGTTGGATTGTGTGTGGTGAGTGTGTGCCTTTGTGGGGGCCCCCGCAGCATGACCTTTGGTCATTTTTTAAATTTAAAGGCTTTGTAATGTTGCTTTCTGTGCTCCGTTGTTTTTCAGAAATAGGAATAAAGATGGCAAAATGTTTTAATTTTGTGTACCTTTGGGAGTTTTTGAATTTTAAATGTTTCTTTGTTGTTCTTTTTTGTCCTTAGATATTTTTTCGCAAATAGAAATAAAGATGGCAAAACGCCATTTTTTGATTTTGTGTACCTATGGGAGTGCTGGAAATTTAAAGGTTTCTTTTCGTTGTTTTATTAACCTCGGATGTGTTTCACAAATAGAAATAAATACAGCAAAACTGCAATTTTTTAATTTTTTAATTTTTTAATTCTGTGTAACTCTCCCCTATCACGATCCTTGCTCCTACTTCCCCCAATTAGCTTAACACTTTCCACGTGGCTATTAGTTTTACCATATACAAAACAGATTTTCAGAAAACTTTCACAATTTTCAAAGTCAATCTCAAGGATTACTGAACCAATACCAGGCATGTTTGTACTTATGTCAATGCATTTCTCATGGTGTTTCCAAATATGGTATTGAAATTCAATAATTTTGATATTTTTGAAACAAATTGTGACTTTTTGGAATGTCGTCTGCAGACGCCTGCCGCGTGGAAAGTGTTAAGCCCCAACTCATTTTGTCCCACAAACAATAAAGAAATTTGACTTATAATGTAGAAATTACTTCAATTTAGCTTAAAATAGGTCTGAAATGACTAATTAAGCTAATGTCCGGCAATTTGCATATATCTTATGGCATCTTCATAGCAACATACCAGAGGGACATACTCTCCGGAAGCATTTATTTTGTGTGCAAATATTGTTCATGTTGTGAATAAAAATGGCTGCACGCCATTCATACTTTTATGTTTGTCCAATTTCTATTCGTTCTACACGTTCTTGAACTAGAAGAACTTGGGATGGGCACATATAATGCAAGGTTGGAGTGCCTGCAGTGCCGGCGCCATAGGTCTGAAATCACTTATTCCGACAAAATTAAGCTAATTACCGACAATTTGCATATCTTTGTGGCATCTTCCAAGCAACATAACAGTTGGGCATACTCTATACAAGCATTTATTTGTTTATTTGTGTGCAAATATTTTTCATGTTTTGGATAAAATTCAATTTAATGTTTGTCTTATTTCTATTCGTTATACACGTTCTTGAACTATAGAGGAAGGTGGGATGGGCACGTAGCACATGGTTGGATTGCGTACTGCGCGTGTCTTCTATAGCATCTTCCCGCAACATAACCTCGGGACATTTACTGCATTTGAAGTGTTTCTTTTTACATGCAGATTTTTCTTTTGGAAGTTGAATCACAATGGCATTTGTCATGATTCAATAAGGCTATATTAAAAAAATCTTTTGTCTCAAAGCTCCCGCGCGCGTTAGTTAATTGATGCGCGTTAGAAGAATTTTTCTTTTAAAAAGAAAAATCCCAAAGTTTCACCGATCTTTCAGATTTTCATTGATCACATCATTTTAAATACAAAAGGTCACTTTTACAAGGATTTCAATATTTTATATTTATAAAAAAACTTTAAAAACACCACATTCCGCATTAGGTTTTGAAAAACTGAAGAGCTTTGAGACAAAAGATTTTTTTAATATAGCCTAACATAGGCCCTGTACATTTTGTTGACTTTTGCCAGTTATTTATTTACCCCCAAATTATGAATTTGTGAAAATTTCAAAAATAAGACTCACACAGAAAAACCTGACCGATACATGCTATACCTTGCTATATAACTACCATGTAGTGTCCGCCCATACTTTAGGGAGGATCAGAGGTTGCTTCAATGTAATCCCAGCATGCAGTTGATAAGTACTGCGCAATAGGATAACAGAGCCAATTTAACACCCGTTTTGCATTGAAATGTACAGAAGAAACATGGCTCTCGTTAGAGGAAGTAATCAGTGAGACTTTTTTATATTTGTGTCAATATAATATGGACTTGGGTTCTATTTCTCAATGCAATAATACCCCAAAAGTCTCCTAAATGTTTAAACATTTTAAAAACATTAAAGAAAAATAAACATAACCGGCAAAATCTAGCATTAAGGGGGCTGTCAAGTGTCAGAAATAGCCTCCGTAAAACTGCCGTAACTTCGTCATTATTCATATAATCCATATAAAAGTATACATTTTTTTGAAGGGAAGGGTTCAATGAATCCATTTTTCGTATCAAATTTCACTGAAAATCATGAAGTTACAGTGCTTGAAAAATTCATACAACGACACTTGACAGCCCCCTTAATGTTGCTGTCTAGCAACATTGACCAGGGGCGTATCGTTTTTTCGCGCCGGTCTGGAGTAAACCATGTCACAATCACCCCCACCCACCCCTCTCAAATTTTTGAGTGGGCGACAGCTTTAAACATATTGACCTTCTGGTAAATCAACCCATGGGTGCTGAATCCGGGATAAGCCCCTATTAACACATCCTATGACATGAGCTACGCTAGCTACTCTATAAATATCAATTAAAGTTTAGTTTTTCGAAACTTGTAAACTGCTCAAAAAAAATGTTGGAATATTTTTTCTAACACAAGATTTTCAAATATCGCGGGATATGTTCATTAAGTGTTATATATATATCCATGTAAAGCTGATCTGTGTTCATCTTTACAATGATATCCAATTTGAAGCATCCCCTATGATGGAGGATGAACAATAGGGAATGCTCAATTAGTCAAAATGCCACCATGTGTTATCTTTAACGAGGGATTAATTTGTGGTTGCTTTTCAGGTCCAATTAGTGTTCTCAGGTGTGGTAATTATGATTGATTAGCGAGTCGGAAAATGGTTGGTTAATTGCGCATTTTGATCTTAATGACGGAATCAATTATTCAATAAACAAAAGCTTTCTGCTTGAAACATCTTGGTTTTTTCCGTGCGAGAAATAGATTGCAGGAACTATTGTAACAATTTACCTGTATTAGGTGTTTGAAGTAAGGAACATGTGCTGATCTAACAATTTACTTATTTTCAGGGTGTTGGGAGTTGAAAGTTGTGATATTTTATATTAGTTTTTCTTCTTTTTCTTTTTCTCCTTTTTACAGCCTGACGATGAATTCTTTGCATCACAGAAGAAAGTTTATGATGACCTCGGTAAGGAGATGCTGGACCACGCATTCGCAGGGTGAGTTCTTGTTATGAATATTGCATGCAAAGCCAATTTTAACTTGGCACCCGTCAGTCAGAACACCCACTACTCAGAAGGTCCGCTATCCAGAAAACCGTTAAAATGACCCTTTACTCAGAAGACTCGCTAATAATCAGAAGGCCCGTCAGTCAGAATATTGTTTAAGGTTAGGGTCTTTTTAATAAAATGCAACAAAAAGCCTACTATTCAGAAAGTCCGTTAGTCAGACGGTCCGCTACTCAGAATGACCTTCTGACTAGTGAGTTTTCTGAATAGCGGGTCTTCTGAATAACGAGTCTTCTGGATAGCAATATGCACCCTTTTATCTATACTGTAGGCGATTGTACCCACTAGGTACCTATTTCTCAGTACTACATATAGTATTGTGGCCATAAGTTATCAAGTCACCGGCATGGAACTCAAGTCAAGTCAAATCGCCAAGAGGTGTTACTGGATTCAAGTCAAGCCTTTCTTTATAAGTCTCTGGATAATTGTTGAGTCAAAGTCACAAGGCAAGTCATCAAAACTGGTGACTAAAATTCAATTTGAATAAAAGATTCAAGCAACCATAACACTGCCTTGGAGAATGCTAAGAGTAACATAATCATAACAAAATTAAAAAATAAGTTGAAATACATTTGAGCAACTCGCTGAAATCATCCCACGTGTGTGTCCCTAAACACCAATTTTCCAGGGTATTTTGTAAAAAAATATTGAAAATTTGCAACACTTATTTTTCTTGTGTAGCGAGTTGAGATTGATTTACTCGTTTGAGCATGGATGCATACTGTAAGAACTCGATACCCAGAGTGAAAATTTCAAATAGATGAGTAATATTGCATGTATAGGCAACTGAACTGTGTCTTTGAAGATGAGTCTGACAGCTGAATATACTCTGTATCAGCAAGGGGATCATGTACTCCCTTGTAATTCTAAGAAGTACTCCATGAATATTTTTATTATTAGATATATTGATGTGTAAAGAGGTGATAAATTATATTGTTTTGTTACCCATGTTATTACCCTTCAATTTATATTTCAACAACAAAATCAAAATCAAATCAAATTCAGAAGAAAAAAAATGTGGGTCGATCGGGCCCTCAGAACAGGGTTATTTTTTCCTTGGCTTGATGTCTAAAAGCCTAGAAATTATTTTACAGAATGAATTGCAATTGATAAATGACAACCAAATCATCAACCGATGATGCCTGATTTGATTTCAGTTTCAGAATTTGATCGTCTCTTCAGAGATCTCCCTTATAAATCCAAATAAAAAAACCTAGTTTCCAAGACTAGCTTTATAACCTTAAAATTAGTACATTTCGCCTGTTGTGTTGTTCTTTGATTGTGACACAGGTTTTTTTAAAAATATTGGAACGTTCTCCATTAACAAAATCAGTGTGATCTTGAGAATATTTAAAAAAAAAATTAAATAAAAAAAAAAAAAAATTGTTTGGATGCTGCAGCCAAAATAGATGCGCGCGGGGACGAGAAACTACTACTTTTTTATTTGGCCTAAGAGAGCCATTTACTAGATTTTTTGAAATACTTTAATTTCATTCAATCATATTTGTTCACACTTTTGCTTTAGAAAAAAAGAAAATAAAAAGAGGAAAATGGATGGAGACAAAATGACATTATTATTTTTTAAATTTGTTAAACATACAGGGTGAGTCAAAAAGAAGTTGTATGTGAATGAATATTTGTTTAAAAATAGACCAAACAAATTTGACAAACCAATGAGACACGTATTCAAAGAGCAACTTATTCCGCTCATATGACAAAAGAAATCATTGAAATCGATCAATTATATCAGGAGCTATGCCTGTTTTAAAAAAAGAACTCCTTTTTTTAGCTGTCCATGAAACGCTTAATTCTCTTGATATCTACCCACTCTAAGTGGGCAGTAAAATGTACACACGGTCATTCATATTTAAATAAGATTAAAGCCTGGGAGTTTCAAACACAGGTGGGAATGATGTGCCTAAAATAAATAATCAATGACTGAAATAAGACTTTAACATTCTCTTTTTAGCGGATTCTATGATTTTGCATTATGAGAAATAAAACAATTACTTCCTGATATGATAATGATGAGTTTTAAACATTTTCTTTACTTTGTTCTGTTTTACCTATCCGTGGATAGCTAAAAAATGGGTTCTTTTAGTTAAATAGCTATAACTCTGGATAGGAATGATCGATTTCAGTCATTCTTTTTTTCAGATGATCGGAAGAATATTCTCGTCAAACCATCGCTTGATTTATAGGTCAATTTTCTTTTTCTTTCTCAGGAAAAAATATTCAAATCCGTACAACTTCTTTTTGATTCACCCTGTACAGAAATGATTCTCTTTGTTTATTTTATTGTGTTTGTACTGATTTTAAGGTCAAACAAATAAATGACATGTTTTGTCTTTCTTTTTGTGGTTTTATGTTCCCAGGTACAATGTTTGTATATTTGCTTATGGCCAGACAGGATCTGGCAAATCCTATACCATGATGGGAACCGCTAACCAACAGGGTATTATACCACAGGTATGTGTATTGTAGTAGTTGTGTACAAGGGGGGAAGGGGGATGTTTGAGGGTGTACCATAATGGGAACCGCTAATGTAAGCAACAGGTACATATATTGTAGGAGTTGCATACCAGGGAGAAGGGGTACCATGATGGGAACCGCTAACCAACAGGGTATTATACCACAGGTATGTGTATTGTAGTAGTTGTGTACAAGGGGGGAAGGGGGATGTTTGAGGGTGTACCATAATGGGAACCGCTAATATAAGCAACAGGTACATATATTGTAGGAGTTGCATACCAGGGGGAGGGGGGGTACCATGATGGGAACCGCTAACCAACAGGGTATTATACCACAGGTACGTATATTGTAGTAGTTGCATACCAGGAGGGAAGGTGGGTACCATGATTGGAACTGCTAACCAACAGGGTTATTATACCTACAGTAGGTCAAATGTAGTAGCTCCATAACCATACCGAGGGGGGGGGGGGGGGGGGGTGGGGGTGTAGGGCAGGACAGTACTCAAATTGGAGGGCACTCATAGTATACCATGTTAGGTACTGTTAAAATATCAGCATGGTTTTAAACCACAAGGCTGCTATACAAATTGGAATACCGGCATATAGTGGGACAACCTTATGGTGCGTTCAAACTCCCGTCGTTGGGCATCGGCGGTCGTTGGGCATCGGCTGACGTTGGCGGATATCGGTGCCCGAGTTGAAGCAATGTCAACTTGCAGACGTCGGCCAATCTGCCACGACAGGGAGTATGAGTGTGCCTTTAATAGTTACTGCTATTGACCGACCTGTAATTTGCGACTTATGAAACAAAAAATGGAATAAGATAAAGTGCTTTTATTGATAAAGATGTTCAAAAATTGACACTCCTCCATTCTATCTGGAAGTTTAAAAAAAAAGAGTGTAATCCAGTACATGTGAATCTATTCTACTGACAATTTATATTGAGGCAAATAAAGACAAGTTCTGGCATCTGGTACGTCAATGCTGCATATAACACCGGAATAAACACTCTTACCCGCACTTTAGGGTATATGGAGTATAGCCCCGGGGGGGGGGGGGGGGGGGGGGGGGGGGGGTGTACTCGGATTTGGTTTGGTCGGGGGTGTGCTGCTGGAGGTTCAAAACCCATGCCCATTTTTAGGGGTGATTTTTGAAAAAGCAGTACCCAATTTTAGGGGTTTTGCTTCATTTTAGACCAAATTTTGGCAAATTATCGGGAAAATAGACCTAATTTTTGCAAATTTTCAAAATATACACAAATTTCGCGAAAATAGACACAAATTTTGCGAAAATAGACCCATTTGTAAAAAGTGACCCCATTATTAGGGATTTCCAGCACAAAATCATACCCCATGTTTAGGGATTTTGTGCCCAAAAAGCTACCCATTAGAGCGGCACACCCCCGTATATCATCTTGGGTGAGTACCCCCCCCCCCCCCCCCCCGGGAGTATAGCAGTTCACTGTATAAAAAGGTTCAGCCCAGAGAGCATGCAAAGAAAGGTCGAGGACTGGCAATGCGGCTGAATTCACCCGTTGAAAATAGCTCTAATGCAGAGACGTAACCCAAGCTCAGACCGCACTCTTTCGCTCGACGAAATGAGTGAAATCCAAGATGGGGCAATTAGCGTTGAACATTTTGACAATTCAGGTCTCGTCAACCACAGATCATTCTTGATCGGCATCGGGCTCTTATGGTTGTACTGCATACGCCTTCCATATGGACGATTGTTTATAAAGGCAGAGCTTAGATTCTGTATGTGTATGGGCTTGCACATAGCACATGTACTAATATAGGATTGCACATTATAATGTAGCACATGCACAATGATATAGGTCAATTGTAATAGTAAAAAGCTAATTTACCATGATTTCTTCATTTTATTATCCTCTATAATGCATTCATAGGAATGTGTATAATGTTATATTTTGTAAACATTTGAAAGCGCATCATTTTCCAAAAAATGTTATCATTGTTCAAAAGACGAATTCCCAGTTCTGTAAGCAAGGTATCATTATTAATACATAGCTGTTAAAATTCTCCAAATGTCTCTTTAATATCACCATTAGACAACTAAGTTCAAGGCTATGAGTGACCTCTGTATTAAATGTAGATTGCCATTTTTATGCGGTCTGTATTATACCATTTATTCTATCTATACTTGTCAAAGTGGGTGGGGACAGGGGGAGATGGGGGGGGGGGGGATGTAAGTGGTAATAGTAAAAGCCTATAAAGGGCACAGTTGAAGCAACAAGACCACCTGTACTACACAGTGGTCAAATTATGCTTATCAACTCGTAAGCTTTAGTCAAAGTGTGACCTATAAATATGTATCCATACAGGGTGGTGAATGTTGATGTTTAATCGATTACATTTGATGCGCATCACAGATTCTCATCCTCTGGCTAGCGGGTATCAGACAGTGGGTGTAAGTGATATCAATGTAAAAGCCCATAGAGGGAGCAATTAAAGCAATAAAACCACCTGTATAGCGGTCAAAGCTCGTGTATCAACTGGCAAGCTTTAGTTTAAGCATGCCCTATATCCATGCAGGGTGAATTTGTTGTTTTGATTATAGGTATGTGAAGCTACAAAACCACCTGTATAGCGGTCAAAGCATCCTTATTTAGTCACAAGCCGTAGTTTAAACGTAACCTATATCCTTGTCGGGTGAATTTGTTTGAACTAATTTAATTTGATAGGCACAGATTGTCATCCTCTGGCTTGTGGGTTGGGAACACCGGGGTAGTTCATTGTAAAGCCAATTGAGGGAGCAGTTGAAGCCACAGATCACCTGTACAGTGGTCAAAGCTTGCATATCATATCAACTCGCAAGCTTTAGTTTAAATGTGACCTATATCCATGCAGGGGGAATTTGTTTTAAATTATTTCATTTGATATGCACGACAGATTGTCATCATTTGGCTTTTGGGATGGGGACAGGGGCGTAAGTAATATCATTATAAAAGCCAATTGAAGCTACAAAACCACCTATACAGTGGTCAAATCATGCATATCAACTCGCAAGCTTTGGTTTAAATGTGACCTATATCCTTGTCAGGTGAATTTGTTTTAAATTATTTCATTTGATACATGCACTACAGATTGTCATCCTTTGGCTTTTGGGTTGGGGACAGGGGCGTAAGTAATATCATTATAAAAACCAATTGAGGGTGCAGTAGAAGCTTCAAAACCACATATACAGTGGTCAAAGCTTACATATCAACTCTCAAGCTTTAGTTTAAATGTGACCTATATCCTTGTCAGGTGAATTTGTTATGCACTACCAATTGTCATCCTTTGGCTTGTGGGTTGGGGCAATGGAGGGTGTAAGTAATATCATTATAAAAGCCAATTGAGGGCGCAGTTGAAGCTTCAAAACCACATATACAGTGGTCAAAGCTTATATACATATCACAAGTCACAAGCTTTAGTTTAAGCATGACCTATAAATATCTGAGCAGGGTGAATTTGTCGTTTTAATCAATTTCATTTGATACGCATCACATGATTGTCATCGTATTGCTTCACAAGAGATTGTCAGGCCAATGATTGCTACTGATGCGTACAAATGTATGCAGATACGGATTGGTGTGTCTGAATAGCGTAAGGAATACTGGGTCATATATTAAAGGCACTTTTGGCGATTTCCATATAACATGTTTTTCAATATTATCAAAACTATAGAATACATAAAGAAATTTCAGAGTTAGTTATCCCCCTCCCCCCCCCCTCTAAAAAAGAAGAAAAATAGGAAAGAATACCAAATACCAAAAATCTGGAAAAACATTTCTTGAAAATTCCCTAGTTTTTTTCGAAAAAAAATTCAAAATTTACAGACAAAAATTAAAGATCAACTTTGATCACATTTTTAACAAATGCAAATTTAATATGTAGGAAAATTGTACCCAACCTAGTTATGACTACATTTCTTATGGCCTATCCTGTTCATCTGCAACCCTACCTCCTCCATCTTTAATTATGTTTTTAATACCAACTAAGACACGAATATTAAGGCCACAAAATAAGTTTTAATGCTGGATTTATCAGTCAAATGGAGTTTTTTCTTTCCCTTTTTTTTCTCTCTCTCTCTTTTCAGTGTTTTTCATTGGGATCGTATTAAGATCTTAAGTAGATTGAAAGGAATGAAATATGGGTTTTAAGAGCTGAATAATTATCCCAGTGCATGCGTGACAGGTTTTCCATGACAGGTCTATGACGTAATCAACTGAGCCTATATTGTGAGCGCAATATAAAGCGCGTACGCGAAGCTGATAGCTGTGGCTTGCCCATGCGATTATGTGCGGAGGGTCCTAGATTGAATCCCTGTGGGGGAGTGGCAATTTATTCTTTAAAACTTCTCCAAAATCCTCGTTTTTGTTTAGAAAAACAGGTTGGTCGGGTTAAGGTTAAAATGTAATGTTAAGTAACTCCAATGCAATATGGGTTGTTGGTGGTGTAAGGGAATCAAATTTAATAATTTCCATTTTTATTTCTTCTCACCATCAGCTATGCCAAGAACTGTTCGACCGGACGAACAGCAAGGAAGACAACACCAATTTTAGCGTAGAAGTCTCCTACATGGAGATATACTGTGAACGAGTCCGTGACCTGCTCAACCCAAAGAACAACAAAAACCTGAGAGTGCGGGAGCATCCCTTACTGGGGCCATACGTTGAGGACCTCTCCAAACTTGCCGTCACGTGTTTTAGTGACATTCAGGACCTGATGGACGAGGGAAACAAATCAAGGTGCACAGAGATTTTTAAATACTGTAAAAGTGGAAATGTTCGCGCTACATTTATTTTCGCGCTGAAATCAGCAAGCGCGAATATATTTATTTTGTATGTAGGTTTATATAAGGAAGCTCAAAAAGTAAATTTGTTCAAAATGTGCGAAAATAAAAACAAGTAAAAATTGTTCGAAAGGGCTAAAAAATTACATGCACGAAAAATTACACTTTTACAGTATGTGGGCACTCAATGTGATGTGATGCAGTGCATCAAATTGTGGTAGAAAAGTTAGATTCATTTTGATTTTATTACCATAAAGACTTCATGATGTAAAATTGCTGCACTGGTATTTAGAACCGAATGGGTGAAGGAAATAAGTCATAACAGGCCCAACGATATATATTCTTGAAACAAACTGCAATTTCATGAATGGCATGTCAAATTGTAGGGTACATAACCATTTCGTGAACAAAAATGACTCCAATATTGTGTGCACAAATCACTTTTGCAATTATTTCAAATTTTGCTTGTAAACCATGAAGTCTCTTTCTTACCTTTGCTTTACAAAACAATTTTTTGTATTTTTTGTAAAATTTCTATTTCTTTTTATGTTTGTTGAACCACAATCGTTGGTTAAAAGACACGATTCTCTGAATTTAACAAAATACAATTGTGTATGAAAGAAATCTCTTTGTCACGTTTACTTTCTCAATATAAATTGTGTATTTTACAACCATCAAATTTTGTACTTGTAAAGCACCGACCGACCGACCCTACCTGAGAGGTCCGTTTGCCCGTACAACAGGGTTTTCTTTGTCGTCGCCTAACCTAACACTATACTTAATATTACCCCCTGATCTCAACAGGACCGTAGCTTCCACCAACATGAACGAAACCAGCAGTAGATCCCACGCTGTCTTCACCATAGTCTTCACACAAAAACGCACCGACAAAGCCACAAACCTAGAATGCGAAAAAGTCAGTAAAATCAGCCTGGTGGACTTGGCCGGCAGTGAGAGGGCCGACTCCACGGGGGCCAAAGGCGTCCGGTTAAAGGTAGGTACTGTAATATAAGGAGGACAGGACAAGGGGATGCGGTGTTTGGATGGTAATAATGAATGTAAATATACATATGCGGTAATGGGAATACCCAGCCGAGGTCAATGGTTAGATTGCCACTAGAAACCCTTTTTCAACTGATTTATTTCCTTTTGTAAAAGTTAGGGTTAGCAATATAGTAAGTCCACACAGTGTGTAGATTCTGCCTAGTCAACCCCAGGTGGAAAGCCATTTGGGTATTTCTATCGCTGCATATACATACATTCAAAGAGACCTTGTATGATAAGTAATTATCCCGTCGAAGTGAGTTCACAACTTTTGATGGACTATATATATAACATGCCTTTTAATGCAAAATTGTAAAATGTTTATTATGACTTTACATTCAACCATACCAAATAATTGGCTCATATACATATCAATTTGCATGATTTTCTGCAATCAGGCATGTAAAAAAACAACTTATAAATATTAAATGACTATATATATTCATCATTCTTTATCTTTTTAGATAGTAAATGATTATCTCAATTTTGTCCATAATTCTGAGCAAAGATCTTAAAATATATGGCAATCACATCCTTAACCCCCTGGGCACTACCGGTCTTACAGTGGTTCTGATTGGTGTATTACAAGATATACTCATTTGAATAGCCAATTCAAATGCAGCTTGTAAAATATTTCACACCAATCTTTATCAGGGGTACAATTATTTGAACACTGTCTCTGATTGGCGCAATAAATGATGTATCTATCTTTCTGACCAATCGGCCGGTAGTGCTCATGGCTCAATTACAGAATCAACTCCTATTGAGCTATGAAGGTTTAAAGAAATACATAAGTGGGACACTTAGTACACTGCATACCTACAGAATACATCGACGCGTAGAGAACACGTCAAGAACATGTCAAGAAGACGTAAAAAATTTAACAGATTTAGAACTTATTCCTGGCCGTTACAGATGTGTTGTTCTAGAAATGGCCCTTGAACACATGCAGAACACATGGTGATGCATAGAACACCTACAGATCACATTAGAACATCTACATAACACATCTGAACACATGAACATGTTCTATACCTGTTACATTTGGACGCTTCCGACACATCCTGAACGTGTAGACATCGGAATCCCGGGGGGGGGGGGGGGAGACTCAACTTTTTTTTTGGTAGGGGTGTGCCGCACAGGGTCTCAAAAAGGGGGCTACAGAACTGAACTAAGTGGATTTTGTGACGAAAAATTGGGTCTTAGGAACTGATTTTTTCAAAAAAGTAGGACTTGAGAACTGACCTATAGTTCAATTTTGATTAGCATGAACGCAAATTTTCATTTTGTTTTGGTTTTAGAACGCAAAATTTTCGAAGAATTGGAGCTTTGGAACACAAAATTTTCAATAAAATTGGGGTCTTAAGAACTGATGCAGGCTTAAAAGGGGGGTCATAAGAGCTAGCAGCAGAGGGTGAAAAAGGGTGTCTTCAGTGCGGCACATATCTATACCCTTTTCCAATTTCAGTGCCCCCCCCCCCCCCCCCCCCCCCCCCCCCCCCGGATCGGAATGTGTTCTGTGAAGCGTCTGATGTGTTCTGTAGTTTTTGCAGTGTAGGACACTCTGTATCACATAGGCAGATTAGTGCTGCAATGAAGAATAGTATAGGCAGTGTCCTATACTTACCCCAGTGTCCCACTTACCCCAATTTATCCTATAGGTGAGCCCGGAGTGACGTCACATGCCGTTGACCACAAACTACGTGAATTCAAACAAATTCAGATTGCACCATCAACCAAAACGGCCAAAATTTAACCCTTTTGTACTCCCGTGAAATGTTACCATCGAACAGAATATTTGACAAAGTGATTCCTCTACATACTCATGTTATCATATTTACACATAATGCAAGTTTTCACATGTTTTTTACAGGTCAAAGTCTAAAAATCGAGTGAAACATTTTATGAATTTCGGAAATATTGCTCATGTAAACAACGGTCGCTTACACAGCCTCACATGGTCACTAGGAATGTTCTTCTGTATGGTCGAGTAGAGCGTAGTAATTGATTTTGATGCTTTGTTGTCAACGGCAAATTGAAGGTCCGGGCTGACCTATAGAAGCTTAATCCTGACACCCCCTGAAAAACACAAAATAGAATCCTGGCGCTCAGCTGGCCTTTTCCCCACCATTTCGCCCATTTCCTCCCCCTTATAGTTTTTATCCCCAGGGAATTACGGTAATGAGAAAATCCTATGAAATTATTCGTTTTATGTTGGAAAAGAATGCGTGTTGTAACCCTTTTCACCATTTTCAATTTCACAATTTGCAGGAAGGCGCTAACATCAACAAATCTCTCACCACATTAGGAAAAGTTATATCAGCATTAGCAGAAGTAGTAAGTATAAGTGGCACACATTCTTTGTCACATTTTCAAACATTTATGTAAGGCGACCAAAAAAACCTTACCATGTTTTACGGGACTGACAGACCCATTTATTTTGTTAATTTGAATTTTTTTTTTGGAAAATGTGTGCAAATAAAAAAAAAAAATGACATTTTTAAAAATTTCCCCAAATTTTCTGAATTAATTGCCCCAAAGTTTCTTAATTTGGTTGACCCCCCCCCCCCCCAAACAAATAATAACATCATCATCCAACTGACTGACCTCACCTGAGAGGTCCGTTTGCCCGTAGAGCGGTGTGGTTTATTTTGTCGTCTAAACTGAAATTAACAGAGTAATTTGTTTTCTTTGCATTGTAGTGTGATTTGGCCATAGAATTAAATATAAGTCAATCAAACTTGGTCCTGATTAATTAAATAGTAACATTTGTGGATGTAAAATGGGTTATTTATGTTTACTTATTATATTTTAACCATATAAGGTAACTTAACATAGAAGTAGTAAAGCACATTGAAGCTAAATTTCTTTAGCATTTCTTTATTAGATCTTACCTATATCCCTGATACCCACCCGTTGTCCACACCAGTAATACTGAAGACCCGTTTTGCCTTTTTACAAGTTGGTTAACTCTCATGAAACCATATTACATAAAACACTCTTTGGAGATGTTTGTTGTCGTAACAAATTATACAGTTATATATTTAAACTCAATTTAATGTTCAAAGCAACAAGACATTTATTTAAACATTATTGTGAAGTGGCATATATGTATATTAAAGAAAAATTAAATTACATCATATTTTGAATATCGATTTTCAGGTTATATGGGAAATGAATATAACCATTTTATAGGGTGCATTTCTGATGAAAAATTCTATAGTTTGATCAGTTCCAAATTGGCGAAGCCGCCCTAACAGCAGCGAATGAATACAGAAGGATGCAAGCACGCATGAAGGCAACTAGCGCACTGTGCACCATATGCATGCGTGCGACCAATACCGTGTGCGCGTGGCCATAATCATGTATGCTTTGATTATTTTTGCGCGCGGAGAGATGAAAACAGAATGTTTCTCGCCAATTTGGAACAGATTATTCTATACCTTTTTAACTGTAATTTTATCACACTATTGTTGTCAAGCCTCGCCAAACACTGCCACGCTCACGGGTGCGTACAAATCAAAACTCTCACCAGATATCAAATAAACAAACACATATTATCCAGGGCTCAAATTTTAATTTTTTAGGGAACCCAATTTCAAGGCCACTGAACAAATTTATGATGGGGCTCTAAGGCCAACAAATGGTCAGGGATATCTTGAAATTTAACAAAGGTCTAGGGCATCAAGTTAAAACCTCAAAAGGGCACAGCAATGGCCTCGATGGCCTTGGTGAAATTTGAGCCCTGATGTTATCCACATTATACTGTGATCACCTTTCTCAGTGTTTCTATAGTATGATTTGCAATTATCTTATTCTGCCTGTATCAACTAACCAGGGCTTGAAATAAGCAGGGGCAGGGAGCAAATTTACCCCCCTGTAAACCTCAAAATGCCCCTGGTTCTTATGTAAATGGTGTCACCATTGAAAATAGCCCCTGGTTATTTTGTTGCACTAATCTTCAGGATAAAATCTTTCTGATGTTTTACCCGTTATTACCACTGGTACTGCAGGAAAATCTGTGATTCAGGGGAAAATGTGAATAAAAAATTAGCTCCTGGTTCTTAAATCCTTATTTCAAACCCTGTCACTAACTTCTATATATAATGCCCGTCAGTTTCATCCATGGTATGTATGCGCCATTGGATTGTAAAGTTGACCTTGTGCTCACCTCATGTCTATCTTGTTGTGCAGACCTCATCTAACATTCGACACAAACTAACTAGTTGTAGAAAATGTTCATATCATTTTTTTAAATGTTTCAAGGACTTGATTATGCACATGGAATGTGAAATTGAGTAGAGACTTTCTTTCAGTATTTTTTAACTATACGATCAGAAATGATCTACTAACATATGATACAATTGAGATGTAGAAAATGTTCACGTCATTTTTTAAAAAAATGTTTCAAGAACTTGATTATGCACATGGAATGTAAAAATTGAGTTGAGACATTCATTCAGTATTTTTTAACCTTTTTTTAGATTTTTTTAAAGAAAATTAGTTTCCAGTACTTTGTGTCATCATCTTTCATGAAGTTTCACCTTGACAAACTTACTTAAGTCACTTTTATTATTAATCTTATAATGTTATTATATTGAATTATGTATCTTTTTTGGCCTGTTTTCATGATTTCTTGTTTTGTAGCTTTTGGTGACATCACAATCATCATTCACTCATAACTTTTTTTGTAGTGATCGTAGAAAAATGATCGAAACAGTTCTGTAATCAGCACAGTTTTAGCTTTCTTATGATATAAATATCTCCAATATGAAAAATGCCACCATGTGGCGGGTTTTCACAGATCGCATCACATATGATCAGAAATTATCTACAAACATACGATACAAATTAGTTGTACAAATTGTTTGTATCAATTTAGTTTTTTTTAATGTTACGAGGACGTGATTATGCACATGGAGTGTGAAAATTAAGTTGAGGCTTTCGTTCAGCATTTGTTTTTTAACCATATCAGAAATTATCTACTAACATACGATACAAATAAGTTGTACAAAATGTATGTATCAATTTAGTTTTTATTGTTTGAAGGACGTGATTATGCACATGGAATGTGAAATTGATTTGAGACTTTCATTCAGTATTTTTTAACCATATGATCAGAAATGATCTACTAACATACAATACAAATTAGTTGTACAAAATGTTCGTATCGATTTAGTTTTTTAATGTTTCAAGGACGTGATTATGCACATGGAGTGTGAAAATTGAGTTTAGGCTTTCGTTCAGCATTTTTTTTAACCATATGATCAGAAATTATCTACTAACATACAATACAAATTAGTTGTACAAAATGTTCGTATCAATTTAGTTTTTTAATGTTTCAAGGACGTGATTATGCACATGGAGTGTGAAAATTGAGTTGAGGCTTTCGTTCAGCATTTGTTTTTTAACCATATGATCAGAAATTTTCTACTAACAAACGATACAAATTAGTTGTACAAAAAAGAAATCAATTTAGTTTTTTAATGTTTCAAGAACTTGATTATGCACATGGAATGTGAAATTGAGTCGAGACTTTCATTCAGTATTTTTTAACTATATGATCAGAAATGATCTACTAACATACGATACAAATAAGTTGTACAAATTGTTCATATCATTTTATTAAAATGTTTCAAGAACTTAATTATGCACATGGAATGTGAAAATTGAGTTGAGACTTTCATTCAGTATTTTTTAACTATATGATCAGAAATGATCTACTAACATATGATACAATAGAGATGTAGAAAACGTTCATATCATTTTTAAAAAAATGTTTCAAGGACTTGATTATGCACATGGAATGTTAAAATTGAGTTGAGGCTTTCATTCAGTATTTTTTAACAATACGATCAGAAATGATCTACTAATATACGATACAAATTAGTTGTACAAATTGTTCATATCATTTTATTAAAATGTTTCAAGAACGTGATTATGCACATGGAATGTGATAATTGAGTTGAGATTTTCATTCAGTATTTTTTAACTATATGATCAGAAATGATCTACTAACATACGATACAAATTAGTTGTGCAAATTGTTCATATCATATTTTTTAAATGTTTCAAGACATGATTATATGCACATGGAATGTGAAAATTGAGTTGAGGCTTTGTTCAGCATTTGTTTTTTAACCATATGATCAGAAATTATCTACTAATATACGATACAAATTAGTTGTACAAAATGTTTGTATCAATTTTTTTAAATTATTATAAATGTTTCAAGGACATGATTATGCACATGGAATGTGAAAATTAAGTTTTCAGAGGCTTTTATTTTATTCAGTATTATTTTAACCAAATGATCTACTATGACAGTATATCCTGTATTAAATGTTCACTTTTTTTAAAGATTGTGATGAAATTGATTAATGATTGAATATCATTATTAAATATCTCAGTCTAGTCTCAGTCACAGCATGATCATTTCATTAAAGTTCTATACACAACACAAATAAAAAATGTCATTTTAGATATTTTGGGTGTCATTATAGTTAAAGGCATATTATGTGATCTTTTCCAAGTAGCGCCCTCTATCATTGATTTTTACTATGAAAGCTGATTTTCTTGCAGATTTGCATTTTTGATCATAAATCATGAAAGATGTTCTAAGTTACAGATCGATACGATTCCTAATTACTTAAAAATCATGGTTTGAAAATAGATTGTACCTCTCCGGTACAATCTATTTGTCAAATTTTACTCTAAATTCACTCTAAATCCATGATTTTGAGGTTATTAGGAATCATATCGCTCTGTAACTTAGAATATATTTATGATTTATGATCACAAAAGTAAATTTCTCGAGGATTGAGGGCGTCCCCTGGAAAAGATCACATAATACATGTATACCTTTAATTGCACCGTTCATGCAAGAGACTTGTCATTTTGCACAATAAAAGTGAGATATTTTGAATTAAAATATTTTTTCTCTCAGTAAAATTCTTATTTTTTCTTACATTTGAATTTTTACCTATAACAATCTTTCATATCTCTGCATCTCTTTTGAACTTTGACCCCTTGCTGTTGTAGTCCCAGTTACCCCATCAGGTGAGTAGGTTGGAATGAAACAAGCCTTGTGATTGGCTGTATTGTACAACCGATGTGATTGGTTAAAATGTGTGTGTTTTTGTATAATATTGTTTTAAATTGTTTGTTTACATTGAAATTTGTGCAGTTGTTGCAGATAAACGATGTCAAAAATGGTTTGGGAATATGTTTGTAAAAGTTTTTCAATGGGAACAGTGTACTTCAAGGTCTCAGGCATTACATGTATGTAGAATAAAATGTGTCATTTGGTTTAATTGAATGAAACACTTCATTCTAATTGTTGCATCTTGGGACCTATAAGTACATTTCTGTCCAATACTGTAAACCAGAAATGTTTGCATGCATTTAAATTTTGTGAATTTGGCGAGGAGCACTAACTGGCAAAATGTTTGTGCCGCCTATATTTCCAATCTACCATGTAGTGCGTTGTAAAGTTACACAATGTAACTCCCAAAGTTTACATTCGCGAAATGTTCATGCTGGGAATTAGGCCAGTATTGTTGATTCGTGAAATTTTAAACTCGCGAACATTTCTGGTTTTACAGTACTATAATTTACACAAATCTAGAATAATAATGATAGTAACAATGGTAATGATACAGGCTGTATCAAAAAGATTTGTACCGTGGTCTGATCAGTTTTTCAGATTTTTTTCTGATATGTTACGAACCATTTAGACCATTTTGCTTCTATATGCAAAATTATTGAAGTTTCATCTTTTCTAAGAATTTTGATTTACGACAATCGAACATTTTTTTCAGAATTTACAAGCTTTTAAAGGAATATTGGTGTTTTTATCATTTTCATCGAAACGTTAGATCTGAAGCGCACAATTCAAAGTTCCTCCTGACTGCACTCATATATTCACTACTTATAAAGAGTTTGTGCAGTGAACCTATTAAATTTGCGTTGCTGCGAGTAAAACCATGATTACGTCGATCTTCATTTGAATGACAATAGCGGTCACAAACAACAGCCAATTATCTTCAGATTATCAGATCAATAAGTTGACATAATTCCCTATTTATTAAAATCAAAAATATTGTATTTATCAGAGATTTTATATTTTTAATGCTTTTTTGAAAATGGAACATATCAGAGTACAAATCATTTTGATACAGCCTGTATGATAGTGTCAGTCACAGCATGCATACAAACCTGCAACTCTATCCAACTCATCCCTATGAATACATTTGAATGGTTATGCACTTGAGTCATAATAAGTATTAGTTTGATGTATATTATACAATTTTGTAAATCGTCAGCTTAGTAAAATAATTGCCTAAGTCAATTTGTTTACCAATTTGAGATGTTTGACTAAATCAGCTCTTTACCATTAAAGTGCTTTAATCATTATTCAACTCTAAAAGTGTGCTACCAAATCAAAAGGATAATTGCCTAAGTCAAGCATGTGACCTTAGGCAGATTCATTTCATTGCACTTAGTCAAACAGTGTGACTTCGGAAATTTGTGTAACTTCCAACATGGCCAGTTGTAGGGCAGAACGCTTAAGTAAAACCATCACAACAAATGAAGTTATTGCATTGATAGGAGAATCTGCTAATTTATGAAAAATGACTTTGGCAATTATTTTATTAAGCTGACGAAACTAGATATTTGTTTTTAAAATTTCTCAAAAGTAGTAAATATGACTTAGGCAATTATTTTATTAAGCTGACGGAATGTTTGCTGATACAAAGAAAAGATTGTTGCATTTCTGTAAGTGTGTACTTCATGATTATGTGACCCATAATGAGACATGACAATTCATTGAAGACAGAATGACTGTGACCTTTGACCTTAGAGACATTGACAGGTCGATGTTGATATCATGGAGACATTGATATGTTGTTGTAGATATCAATATTAATGAGAAGTCTCTTCCACAGATGTGTAAGTTCACTTATGTAATGTATCTTTAGTATTAAGAAGTGTATCGATATTATGAATGATGTAGAGGATAAAGTCGGTAAACACAAAACAAGTTAGTGCGGATCTAAATGGTGAATAGTCCTTCTAGAAGGACCACTTTATTCTTTCATATCCCATACTCTCCACCAAAATCCAAAAGTAGAATTGGAGTCTCAAGTTAGGCCCACACTAATATATGTATTGCTCCCGTACAAGGTTGATTAAAAATGCGAAATGAGCTTTCTTGGAGAACTATTCATCATTTAGACCTGGTCTGAAATTAAACCAGGTGTAAGTTTTGTGCATACTGACCTAAGGGTTTCAGATCCTACTGTCCTCAGTGAATTGGAAAATAAAAAAGAGAGATGCATCAGTAATGTGGCCATCATCGGTATCATCCAGTATGTACATTATAACTTAAGAATATATCTGTTTTCATATTTTTCAAACTCATCGTAGTGCCACTGAGGTTTTGTTACTACAATTGAAGATCTCAGAAATGTGACTTCATTCTCTGGGATACTAGAATGATCAACTATTTATCTTTTCCCAGAATAGGCCAGTATGCTAGATGATGATGCACTAATTTGGGGACGATTTTTTTTTTTAAAACCTAATTAAATATTTTTTGAAATTTTGACCAGAAAGTGCCAAAAAAGTAGAACATTGATAAAATGATCAAATATTTATCTTTTCCCAGAGTAGGCCGGTGCACATACACACTGAAAAAACCCACCCAACAAGGGCTTCTGACAGAAATCGAACTGGCAATCTTTGCATTACACCCTTGCAATTTCAGCTTTGTTCTAATTGAAGAGCTCAGAAATTTTGACTTTGTTCTCTGATGGGATACTAGAACGATCAATTATTTATCTTTTTTTAAAAACCTAATTAAATATTTTTTGAAATTTTGACCAAAAAGTGCCAAAAAAGTAGAACATTGATAAAATGATCAAATATTTATCTTTTCCCAGAGTAGGCCGGTGCACATACACACTGAAAAAACCCACCATATGCTTCTGACAGGATTCGAACCAGCAATCTTTGCATTACACCCTTGCAATTTCAGCTTTGTTCTATTTGAAGAGCTCAGAAATGTTGACTTAATTCTCTGATGGGATACTAGAACGATCAATTATTTATCTTTCCACAGAGTATGCACATACACACTGTAAAAAAACCCACCATGTGCTTCCTGATAGGATTCAAACTGGCAACCTTCGCATCAGATATGCTCTTATACCATTGAGCTACAGTGGCAGAGGGGCGCACAATTCTAATCGATAGGTATTAAGTTCAAAGTTATAATCTTGCTCTCCTCAGCCAGTTGCCACTGTAGCTCAATGGTAAGAGCTGTGTGGATCTGATGCAAAGGTTGCCGGTTCAAATCTGATCAGAAGCACACACATTTTTGTCAGCGTTCCTGTACACTGGCCTACTCTTGGGGAAAGATAATGAACAATTAAATATCTCATTAAATTTGATCAAGAATGTAACAATGTAGTATTTTGAGTAATAGTCTTTTCATGTGTCTATGAATGTTGTTTTGCCATCCAAATTCATGTGGAAGAAGAAAGCAGAAAGCAGAAAGCAGAAAGCAATTGTTGTTACATTTATTTTGCTCTATTTTAGGGAATGTCTTAATATCCTTATTTTTCAAATTCATCAAAGTGCCACAGAGGTTTTGTTATACCCTTGCAATTTCAGCTTTGTTTCATTCAAAAACCTCATTAAATGTTATCCAGAATCTAGCATTTTGAGTAATCGTCTTTACATTGTCTGTGAATGTTGATTTGCCATCCCAATTCAAGCGAAAGAAGACAGCAGAAAGCCTATGTTGTTATGTATATTTTGCTTTTGTGTCTTTGTGCTTTATGTTTCTCAAGAAAGATAGAAAGAAAGAAGAAAGCTGGCACATTCCATTTTGCATGTCCTTTTACTCCTGTCACATTTCTTCATCAAATAAGAGAAATAAGAGAACATCTTACGCTTTGGTCTTCTGTTTCCTAGTCAAACAATAGAAAGAAGAAAGCTGCCTTCACTCCATGTAATGCTGAATGTCTTCCTACTCTTTGTGTTTCGTCATCCATTTGGAGAAGAGGATGAAGTCGGCTCCCGTTTACTATGCAATGTTTGTTTGTTTGTTTTTTTGTCTTTTTACTTTGTTTTTACCAGTCAAGCAAAAAGAAGATGAAAACTGATTTCATTCCATATGTTATGTTGCATGTTTTCCAACATTTTATTGTTCAATAGTCTAATTAGAGAAAGAAGAAATTAAAATGTCCTTTATATGAAATGTATTCAGGTCTTTGTACCTTAAGTTTTCTTGCCACGTAAGAAGAAGACTGACTTCAATCAATATGTGATGCTTTTGTGACTGCATTTTTGTTTCCTAAACTAAAAAGGTGACTCCATCTTATATGTAATCAATCCTTCGTTTTTTAACACTTTCCACACGGCTATTGGTTTTAAACAAATTTTTCAGAAACATTTCCTAACTTTCAAGGTCTATCTCAAGAATTACAGAACCAATGCTAGGCATGTTTGTTCTATTTTAATGCATTTCTCATGGTGGTTCCAAATATGGTAATGAGATTCAATAATGTTGACATTTTTGAAACATTTTGTGAAGTTTTGGAATGTCGTCTGCAGACGCCTGCCGCGTGGAAAGTGTTAATACATTTTGTTTCCTGAATATAAAGTTAAAAATCAGACTATGTTCCATATGTAATGTTCTGTCTTTGTACATTTTTGTGTCCTTTAGTCAAGTAAGAGAAAGAAGAAAAATGACTTCATTCCATATCGAGACTCCGTACTGACGTGGTTACTTCGTGAAAATCTGGGCGGCAACTCCAAAACCGCTATGATCGCAGCCCTAAGTCCGGCAGATATTAACTATGATGAAACACTAAGCACTCTAAGGTAAGGATGATGCACAGACTTAATGAAGTGTTTATGGCGTCACACGAAAAATAGCAGTTGCAAAACTTCAGTTCCAAAATTAGGGGTTTTCCCATTTTGAATTGATGCAGGAGTGTCATGACCTTTAGATGATGTAATTAGAAAAGGCTGAAGGCAGCAAGCGCACTGTACATCATTTGTGTGACGCGTTCGTGCGGCCAGCCAAAACGATGTGCATGTTTCCATAATCGCGCGAGTACGCTTAGATATATTTTGCGCGCGGAGAGATAAACACTGACTGTTTCTTGCCAATTTGGAACTGATTGAACTATAGAACAAAGTTCTTTGGTGGTTTGACATCAGTATACCATCTATAATGAAAAAAAAGAAAGAAATCCCTTGCCCTGTTTTTGTCTGCTTCTGAATGGTGAAACTAAACATTTCAATGTAAATGTCAGCTGGGTTCAGTGTTGGTAACATTATCATGCCGGGTGACATTCTGGTGGGAAACCCGAGTATTTTATAAAGCAAAACAGGCCCGATATTTGCATATTACCTCAAGACGGCTTGATATAAATACAATTATTCTCTCTTGTCAGTTGGACCTTTGAGGGCATTTTGTGCATGGCCTTGAATTAAATGATCAATGATCAGAGATAACCTTTTGGGGTTTGGAACCAGTAACTTTACGCGGCGCGAAAAACCCTCTGCTCTACGGGCAAACGGACCTCTAAGGTAGTATTGTGACGTGGTTTTGGGGAAAATACTCGCATGGCGGAGAGGGGGTCAAAACACACAGAATAAATATAACGGATATAGCTTCCAAGTTATTTATATATACATTTTATTAATTCATCATAAATAGTTCACTTACTCATATTATAAACGAACACAGCACCCAGCATCTAGACTATCCTA
Organism: Ophiura sarsii; assembly: GCA_035610835.1. Classification (NCBI taxonomy): domain Eukaryota; kingdom Metazoa; phylum Echinodermata; class Ophiuroidea; order Amphilepidida; family Ophiuridae; genus Ophiura; species Ophiura sarsii. The sequence goes on from CM069446.1 coordinate 50,666,931, forward strand.
AAGAAATGACATGACACGCATCAATCGTGAGCTTCTGTAATTCAGAGCTCACTAATCCTGTTGTGTGAATTGAAAACTATATGGCCTAAACTTATCATGAGGTGTTGTCAGCGTGGCACGAAGACTTGAATTGGTCAGAGATATTGGCGCGTAGACTGAATGGGATTCAGAATACGGAAGTACGGTGTTGCCATTTCAAGTCAATCATGGCCTGAATTCTAGATATGAAAATACCTAGAATTAATATTAATAATATCAATATAAATTTAGCGTCACAACATACGCCCTTCCTAACAAAATTGACACCTGACAATTTAACTTAAAGAATGCTGGGTGAAATATTTATAAAAGAAACTGATATCTTTATCATTTAGAGAAACGAATTATGCATTTCGTCTCAACATTTAGCATGTCTTTTTATACATGCTTACGTCAGCCAAATTGACGACATCTAATATCAGGTTGTATAATTTTAACTATCAGAGAATGTTATTTTATTTTTAAACGAGTGGCCTTAAATATAAATTTATTATTAATCCTCTGCGACGCCAAACCTGTGGAAACCTGCGACCGTATTAACCCGGAATTCACGCGAAAAATTCCAAGTGATTACGCTCACACGGTAAAGAGGGATTTTTGAACAAACACGCATACGGGATCCCTTTAATGGCCTAACACAAACACACACTCTCATACATAATCCTCGGATTAACGTGTGCGTCTAAAGGTTTCATCAAAAGTTGAAGCGCAAAAGAATTGGAAAATTTCCTTCCAATTTCGATGTTTCATACGGAAACATATTTTTCTTATTTCAAAGAAATCACGTTTTTGTGACCCTTTAAAATTAAATAGTCATCAATGGTGACTATATATTATGTGTACACAACAAGACAATACAAGACAGACAAAACAAGACAAAGGTAGCACTACTGAAACATTTAGTAATTTACATTAAACTTTCTTTTGTTTGCGTCTATTCATGTGAGACTAATGTTGCCAGAAAACCTCACAACATATGCCTCTTCCGAAAAGATACAAATAAATATAACACTTATTTGATCATACTGCATTTCCGCATTTTTGCTCAACTATATAAATTCAAACTTTCTACATGAAGAATATCATTGTGTGCAATTCTTTGCAACAATCATTTCTATATACAAATTAACGAAAGTGAACACACACTTTCAGGCAATGTTGCCCAAATTACAAATTGCTCTCATTCAACAATTTTATCAAAATAACACATTTTGTGTCATAAGAATTGTAATACTCATACCATGACATATCTCAGCCTACGGACTATAAATTTTATTCATATACTTCCTCTGTGTTCTCTATACTTGTACACTTTTAATTTATTTGCTGTTTCAGACTCTGTTCCTGCAATGATTCTTGCCCGCTGGCTTTACATCTTGCCAGTAATTTTGACTGGGTTAGCTTTCAGAGATTCTAAAGCGGCCGCGTTTAGGTTAGTCTCTGGTTCCCAAGTATTTCTTGAATTTGGGAAGCCCCGCCATTTTATCAAATACTCAAGACGTTTATTTTTAAAACGTCCCCTGAGAATACGCTCTATCACATATTCTGGAGTTTCATCTTGAATAGGAGGCAAACCTGGAATAATTGGAATCTGATTCTTGTCAGACTCGTGGGTAGCCAAAAGTTGTTCAAATATATCATCAGGACAATCGTCTAGAACTAATCCTGGAATTGGATCTCTACTTTCAGGATCCACAGGGGGAGTATCATTGCTTGGACGGACAAATCTATTATATGCAAATTTCATACGGTTAACATGTACAGTAGATGTTACCAATTTGTTGTTTTCAAGATTTCGCACCTTGAAATTTACAGGACCAGTCTGTTCGACTAGTAGAAAGGGTCCCGCCCAGAACTTTGAGAGTTTACGTGACAATCCTTGTTGCAATGCAGGTATATAAATCCAAACTGAATCACCAACTTGATATGGAACATCTTGCGCACGATCATCAAAACGCACTTTCATTTTGGCTTGATTACGTTCAGCATGACGTTTTGAAATGTCCCTAAATACTTCGAGTTGTGATACCAGATTGTGAATGTGCTCACGAAGTGTCTTATCTGGATATTTGCATTGTGCTAGGAGTGTAACGTCTATCGGAAGTCTTGCCTCTCTACCATACAACAAGAAGAAGGGACTAAATCCGACTGAATTTTCAGCGGGAGTTGTTCTATAGGCAAATTGTATAGCTGTTATGTACTTATCCCAATCGCTTTGGTATTCATTGACATAATGTGAAATGGTATCCAGAATTACTGCATTAAAACGTTCCTGAATTGCATTGCATTGTGGATGATATGAACTTGTATTCAGTTTGTGAGTGCGCATAATACGACAAACTTCCAATACAATCTTGGAGAGGAAATTTTGACCTCTGTCGCTCAACAAGGTTTGAGGACAACCATGTTCACAAATTACATAATCAAAGAATGCGCGAGCAATGGTTGACGCATCAGTAACTTTCAATGGTACCAAAATTGGCCATCTAGTACAATGATCTGAAAAACAGAGTACATAGCGATTACCTGAAGTGGTAATAGGTAAAGGACCTAAAATGTCAACACTTACTCGTTCGAAAGCGCCTGGCACTTTCATAGTTACCATTGGGGCTAGTACTTTATGTCTATGAGTTTTTCGTTGAGAGCAAGAAATACATGAACGGACCCAGTTGTCTACGTCACGATACATGCATTTCCAAAAGTAACGTTGACGGATTCTATTGTAGGTTCGCTGAAATCCAAAATGTGCGGCTAACACGTGATCATGACAGTTATTTAGAACTGTATCAATTAATTGCACGGGTATATACAAACGATGGACATTTCTTTCAGGCATGTGCCCTTTAGCAGGAGTATGCCAAATGTGATACAACAACCCTTCGTGTGCATAGTACTGATCAGCCTGTAAAACTACATTCCTAGCCTTAACAGCATTATCTGGCAATTCATCGTTTTCCAGATATTGCAACATTGATCCCGCAAATATATCCGTCAACAAAACTTGTTTGAATTTGTCTAAGTTGAGCTCATTTGGAAAGTTTGGAATATTTGGCTTGACTGAATCTTTGTCATTCTCAACACGTTTCCCTTTTTGAAATCGAAGATTTCTAACCACGTTTACTGTAGGACGAGAGTTCACATCATTACTAGGATTTTGTATGATGTCGCTCACCATCTCGTCTAATCCCGACTTTACCCAGGCTACCTTATTAACTTCTACAGCATCAGTGACTTTGGAATGAGAATGATTGCAATCAGTACAAATATCCATTCTGTCATAATCTATTCTACTTAATGCATCAGCGTTACCATTATGGCGTCCACGAATGTGAATTACATCAAACTTATATGACTGCAGTTTAAGTGCCCATCGCGCTAATCGACTTCCGGTATTTTTGTTTATACCAAAGAGCCATTTCAAAGCGCAATGATCAGTTACAACAGTGAATTTGATACTATGTTGCAAATATGGAGCATATTTCTTGATTCCCTCGACAACTGCCAAAGCTTCAATTTCTGTAACAGTGTAATTTCTTTCCGCATCATGTAATGCTCTTCCACCATAGGATATCACACGTTCCTTGCCATCCTGCTTTTGGGCCAAAATAAAACCTAAACCAGTACGACTAGCATCGGTTTGCAATATGAATTCTGTGCCATCGAAATTTGGATATGCTAGAATTGGTGGCTCTAACAATTTTCGTTTGAGCGTTTTGAATGCTTCTTGACAACTTTGATCCCAAACAAAAGATACATCTTTTCTAGTTAAATTGGTTAGTGGTTCAGCAATTTTGCAAAAGTCCTTTATGAACTTTCGATAATATCCCACAAATCCAAGAAAAGATTTGACTTCGGTTACTTTGGCAGGAGTTGGATAATCTTGGACAATTTTCAATTTTGCTGGATCTGTTGCTACACCATCTTTGTTCACTACGTGACCTAAATATTTGACCTCAGTTTGACCAAAAGTACATTTCTTAGGTTGTAATTTTAGACCAGCTGCGCGCAACCTATCGAAAACTTGCCTTAAATGGTCCATGTGTTCGGAGAAAGAACTACTGAATATAATTATGTCGTCTAAGTAACAGAGAACGAATTTCCAATTCAAACCTCTCAAAACTTCTTGCATAGCTCGTTGGAAAGTGGCTGGGGCGTTATGTAAACCAAATGGCATTCTTTGGAATTCATATAGGCCATCTTGAGTGATGAATGCAGTTTTAGATTTGGAACTTTCTTCCAAGCCTATTTGCCAATATCCAGCCGCAAGATCAAGAGTTGTAATGAAATTTGGTTTAGCTGCCCCTAAACTATCTAAAGCATCGTTTATGTTAGGTAACGGAAAGTTATCGCGTGCGCAAATCTTATTCAAGGCTCTAAAATCAATTGCAAATCTATAAGTATTTGGGTCACCAGCTTTAGGTGTCATGCATACTGGAAAGGACCAAGGACTTGCTGACTCCTTTATAATGTCTTGTTCTAACATTTCGTGGACTTGTCTACGTACTTCGGCTTGAATGTGAGGAGCTTGCCTATACGGTCTAGATCTAATAGGAGGGTGATCACCAGTGTTAATAGCATGTTTAACACGGGAGTAATTACCAGTAGGACCCCCTTTTACTTGAAATATATCAATATATTCAGTGAGTAAACCATTGATTTCAGATGCCTCAGTACCTGACATGTGATCAGTATTTAAATTCACTTTTGAAAGGACTTCCTTTACTGAATCTTGTTTACTGTTTACATCGCTAGCTACCGCGGATGATTGCCTTATATTAACATTGTTAACATTGTTTTTCTCAAGATAGGGGAAGGAGTGAATCCTATGCGGGTCAACGAGAGAAAAAATGCCCAATTTAGTACGAGGGTACAAAGTTATTGGTTCATCAGTAGTATTCATAACTAATAAATGAATACAGTTATTCTGTACACTAGAAGCAGTATTCGCGATCAATACACCTAATGCAGAGACACGCCTGCCTCCATGAGAGAGACCAATTGTATTGAATGGCAATTTATTTGACAGTCTTGCGCACACAACAGACTGAGTGTGAGCAGGAATTTCCTGTTTCTCAATGACAAGTATTTTACTCTCCTTAGCAAGTCTTAGTGTACGAGATTCACAATCTATTCTTGCGCAGTGCCTGTTTAAAAACTGAGACCCAAGTATGATACGTGTACTTAAGTTACGAGCAATATTCATAGGTACAGGAAATTGAGTGCCATTGACAGATATGGACAAAACTATGAATCCAGTAATTTCCAAACTACTACCATTTGCTGCGCGTGCTTCAGCTACACGTGATTTTTCTATAGAAAAACGCAAATTGGAAAGATTAGCATGAAACCAATCGTGATCAATAATGTTGACAGATGCACCTGTATCAATCAAACATTGAACAGGGTTACCATTAACAAATGCTGCTATGGTATTCAACTTAGACAAATTAATCTCAATATGCGCTTGTGAAAAACTGGAATTCGATTTTTGTCCAAATGTCTGTCTGTTCAAATCAAGAGGTACACGGTTTGCATTGCCATTTCGGTATACACCTCTTACATGTTCAAATCTTTGAAACCTTAACCCATCTACATGTCGTGGAACATGTTTCTTTTTCTGTCTAGCAGATGGGTTTATTAGTTTAAAGGATTCCTATTTACGTCAAATTTGGCATAGCATTTTCTCCACCCATGTCCCACACGACCACACCTATTGCATACTAATTTTCTGTACGATCTATAGGGGGCCTGTGACTGCCTTGGTTGATTCCAAGTTTGATTAGGTTGATGCCTAGGTTGAGAGGAACTACTTATACGATCTGAATTGTAAGTACGATCTAGCGGGGAAGAAAAAGAGACATGTTTGTCGTGTTCTAATTTCTCCATTCTGGTGGCTATATTAGACACGACTCCCGTCAGTGTGTCCAGAACAGAATGAATGCTATTTACCTGGGGCTCAGTATTTTGTGACTGTGCGGGTGCGAATAGCGAGTCATTTGCCGTTTGCTGTACTGAAATTCCCAATCTCGCGGCGTCTAGTGCTTGTTTAAATGATTCAGGTTCTTTTGAAAACACAAACGCTCTGACAGAAGGCAAAAGACCACGAACAAAAATAGATAATTTATCTGCTTCAGATTTACCAACCTGCTTGCACCATCTTATTATTTCACAAGCATAGTCGTCAAGTGTTTCTGATGTCAATTGCTTACGCGACAACAGCTTAGATTCGACGCTCCATTTCCAAGATGAACCTTCGAAATTACTTTTAAGTAAATCTTTAATCTTGGCTATGGTATTCTTATCTGCATCAGGAATTGAATCCAAATAGACGCGAGCATTTCCATAAACTTTTGTTTGTAAGGCAAGTATAGATTTTGGCGCGGTATAATCTCTCAGCTCAGCATACGTCTCAAATCTACTAATGAAGTTATCTACGTCATCATCTGGATTACCAGAATATTTAATATCGCAATTATGCATATCATATTTAGCCATATTTGCTACGTCAAGTTCAACCTCCTCTATACTATTAAGTGATATAACAGACTTACTATCACTATCACTATCGCTATCGCTATCGCTCATTGCCTTTTTAACAATCTATGTCAAAATCACCCGCTAATTCCAAAGAGAATTCGGAATTTAATCAACAACAAAAAATTTAGTCAATCTCAAGTTCAAGATCAAAATTCAAGTTCAAATTCAATCAAAATTTGAAAAATCTGAACATGAACCAAGTTTATTAATTATTAAACTTGATTAAGATTATCAATTAAAATTTATTGATTATGATTGATGATTAAATTTAATTAATAGACTAACAATGAACTTAATTGATGAAGTTTAAATTCACCAATGAGAAAAAAAATTAAAAGCTCAATGAAATCCAAGTCAACAATTTAAAGTTGACATCAAATTAAATGAATAAAGTCCCAAGTTACAGCTGAATATATAAAATATTTATTCAATTGCAGTGCAGTGTATCAATATTATGTATCTTGATTTAGAAATCAGTCCATTCAAAATTTATATAGAATTCTGACTGACATATCAGTCTCATCCAAAAATAAACAAGATTTATTTCATCCGAAGAAATTGTCTGTCTGAAACGCACCTGTCCAGTAGAAGAGCTTATAAAATCTACACAATAGAATTTTACCGCGCTCGAGAATTTCAATCTCGGATTAAAAATGTGTATCAATGGATATCAGACCGTGGTCATGCACTTTTGAACCAGATTATCAGAGATTTGTAAATCGGAACAATTATATAAAAGACTTTATCGACTTGCCACGTTGAACATGTAGAATGCGCCCATTATTGCCAGCGTAAATAAGACCTAAATATTGATAGGCCATACTACATGTATTTCGTGTATACTATTTTAACTACAATTTTAATAGACCTTTCTGGGTCTATAAAACAAATTTCAATAGACATATAATTAAATTTCAGCAGTGCATACCAACAAAATGCTACCTGAATTCAAACCGTCTCACCACGCTGAGTTATAGTCGTCGACACTGGATGCGATTGAACAACAAAATACATATACAACTTTGTAGCTACAGTCCTAATTATTCAAAATGAAGGGGGCTGGTAAATTGACCGGAATAATATAAACATTGATATAGGAATATCAAAAAAGACGGAATTCTCCACCAGATATTGTGACGTGGTTTTGGGGAAAATACTCGCATGGCGGAGAGGGGGTCAAAACACACAGAATAAATATAACGGATATAGCTTCCAAGTTATTTATATATACATTTTATTAATTCATCATAAATAGTTCACTTACTCATATTATAAACGAACACAGCACCCAGCATCTAGACTATCCTAAAGAAATGACATGACACGCATCAATCGTGAGCTTCTGTAATTCAGAGCTCACTAATCCTGTTGTGTGAATTGAAAACTATATGGCCTAAACTTATCATGAGGTGTTGTCAGCGTGGCACGAAGACTTGAATTGGTCAGAGATATTGGCGCGTAGACTGAATGGGATTCAGAATACGGAAGTACGGTGTTGCCATTTCAAGTCAATCATGGCCTGAATTCTAGATATGAAAATACCTAGAATTAATATTAATAATATCAATATAAATTTAGCGTCACAACAGTAGTAAGGTAGTCAGTCAGGAGTTGTTAGTGTTGGGGTGGGGTGGTCCAATCAAATGTGGGCATTTTTGGGGGGACATTATTCAAAATATTTCACAATCAAATCCACATTTTTATTTTTATTTCCCCAAAAAAATCCACATTGTCAAAATTTCAAAAAAGAAATCCAATTTTTTTTCTTTCTAGTTATTTTTTTAAATTTTTTTTTTTTTAAATTTGAAAAAATGGGTTGGTTGGGCCCGTAACAACAGAATTTTTTTCTTCACCTTATTTAAAACCAGGAACTACTTCTTGAACCTAAAGATTTGAGTTATAATGTTGTTCAGTCTTGTAATTCAGTGGCCAAGGACCAAGATTAATTTAGTTTAGAAGTCTTAACAAATTGCTCAGTCTGGCAAGCAAATCTCAAATTCAATGGCCGACAACCTGGAGTAACTTTTTATAGAACGAAAAGTAATTGGCTCCTTGTCCTTTGGAACTGGGAAGCTACTGCATATAGTAAACAAGAAATAAAAAAACTTGTGCAGCTAATCAATTAATATCAGCCCTAATCTCAATGCAAAAACATGAAAACAAACCCATGATTTCTCAACAACAAAAATCGATGAGTGGAAATGAAAACCTCTCTATGTGTTGATTATTTATTGATCCATCCCCCTACTGTTGATTTGCTATCAATCATTTTTCCAAGTAGGGTTCAATGTCAGTGTTATAATCATTCATTGATCCATCTCTCTCTGATATAGAGTTCAATGTCCATGCTCTCACATGAATATTCTCCAGATGAAGGAAAATGTTACTCGCAATGCAACCGTTATTGGAAACATAACACAGAGATAATTGCTTTCCTCCCCTCCTCAATAAATCGTGGTCCGTAATCTCTTCAGGCAAGATTGAAATCTTGATAAACTGTCTGATTTAGACATTCATGGTGCATATTTCTTGATATAATGCCATTAGTTGGGTAACCAAATCCAATGACGGCACAATTGCTCATGATCTGAAATTACAACCGACAATGTTGCCAAAAATACCGCATAAATCATGGTGGGGAAAAGGTGCACAATTTGCATCTCGATCACAGTTTTGTTGTTTTCATGGATAGAAAATGCATTGATGGGATTGTGAATCAGACCATGTAGTTCGAATCCCCCAGGAGGGGGGGCACTTAACTTATTTTTGGGTAGGGATTTACCATCAAGGGTCTCAAAAACTGGGGCTTTGGAGCGGATTTTTGACGAAAAAATTGGGTCTTATAAGAATGATTTTCTCCAAAAGTAGGTCCTTAAGAACTGGTTCCCCCCCAATTTGTTTGTTTAGAGGTTTTAGAACACACATTTTTCAAATATTTGGGGCTTTGGAACGCAATTTTTCACGATTTTTGAATTTTCAATAAAAATGGTAAAATGGGGGTTTTAAGATTAGAGCTGATGCAGGCTCAAACGGGGTCTTAAGAGCGAGCAGAAGAGGGTTAAAAAGAGGGTATTCAGGGCGGCACATACCTATACCCCTTTCCAATGTCAGTTCCCCCCCTCCCCCCCCCCCCCCCCCGGTTAAATCCATGCCAATTTGGCTCGTCTCTTTATTCTGAACAAACATACAATATCATCATAATATCTTCAGATGTTGTAGTTTCACAAATAATTATGCATCATTGAAAATGATACCCAAACTAGTCATCAGTTATGTCCACACATAGTTCATCAACACCTTAAGCTTTGAACCTATAATGTCCTGTAAAAGGCCCCTGGAGGCATGCGATCATCGTGAGGCCCCCGAGGCATAATATCAGTATAGCCATTCTTCACGAGACTTAAATAGCGCGGGTCCTGACACAAATGTGTCTGGATAATGTAATTACATTTTTAATAGCAAAAATGTAATCAAGCATGTTTAATTGCCATCTTTGAACACGCTATTCTCCCACAGGCAATTTTATTTTCATGGCTTTTTCATGTTGGAGGCTGATAATGAGACTAGAATTTTAGTTAGATAGTTATAATGTATGTGTGATTGACAACATGTGTATCAAGTACCTTTCACGCACAAAATTAATATCTTCTTGGTATTTTAATCATTCCTTAACCCGAACTCCTGCGACTATGTTTTTGCTTGTATCGGGGGAGGAGGAAAAAGTATGATTTTTGTTACCCGAAAAAATCACAGAGCACCCGACGGGATTCGATCCTGGGACCTTCCGCAACAAAGTCTGTGCCCCTATCGACTGAGCTAAGCTCCCAGCGCATATGTGGGCAGCAACTTCCTGCCCACATATGCCTGCAGTAGGTGACATAATCGAGTCAATGCAGCAGCATGCGCATGGAGATAGCTTCTGGCAGTATGACTTTGTATGGGTAGGGTTAGGGTTTTGGGGCCTATAACCTTAAATTGAGTTCTTATTAAATTTTTTAGAGTTGGATCCCTCTTTTCCATTCAGGAAAGTGTACAGCATTAAAAAATCATACTCTTTATTCAAAAGTTCAAACATGAATCTTCCTTTATATCATTTGTCATTTACCGTTTGTCTACTCCAGATACGCAGACCGCGCCAAGAGTATCGTCTGCAAAGCCATCGTCAACGAAGATCCCAATGCGAAACTCATCCGGGAGCTCAAAGAGGAGGTCAATCGTTTGAAGGAACTGTTGAAAGCCGAGGGCATCGAGCTACAGCGTAATGCGGCCGCCAACAAGGCCAAACAACAGGAGGTGGAAAACAGCCCTGGCGACAAGAATCAGCAAGAAGAGCTACCCGCGGATCACCAACCGTTTCAAATGAAATACACAGCCCCACAGCAAGAAGATGCATTAGATAGGCTAAAGGTGGGTTTATACACGAGGCCTTGGAAATCTTGGAAATAGAACGTGTTGTGTCTCTCTTTATTTGAAAACAGAAAGAGGTAGTTGATACGTTATGATTTTCATTTTTATCCCCAATAATCCCTGCAAAGCCATGTGAGCACTTACATAAATCTTGTCGGAAAAAGTGTACTTTAGGTCCCAGATTCTGGACTGTAGTATCAAGCGATACTGGAACACACACTGTCGTACGATACTGGTACAAAATCAGTGTTCCAGTATCGGGCGATACTGGCACATAATTATGTACCAGTATCGTTCAATACTGGTAGCATGTGTACTATAATCAAAACAAAGAATTCTCAATCAAAACGTTTATTCCAGTCAGACACCAGCGTTCATCCAAATTTTGAATGCAGCATGAAGAGCCCTTGACAACCACGCCACAACGCGATCATACGTGACATGAATTAACATGAACTTACATAATTGTTCAATCACGCAGCGTGGGGCCTTGTTGATTAGGGCCGCGATTGGTCAATTACCTATTTGTTTATAAGTACGATACAGCCAACTTTTATGTTCCAGTATTGTAGGATACTAGTATCTGGGACCTAAAGCACACTTTTTCCATCTTGTCAAACTCATTTCCACATAAGAATCAACAAGAAGAGCTACCCGCGGATCACCAACCGTTTCAAATGAAATACACAGCCCCACAGCAAGAAGATGCATTAGATAGGCTAAAGGTTGGTTTATACATTAGGCAAATGTGTTGTGTCTCTCTTTATTTGAAAACAGAAAGAGGTAGTTGGTACGTTATGATTTTCATTTTTATCCCCAATAATCCCTGCAAAGCCCTGTGAGCACTTACATAAATCTTTTAGGAAAAAGTGTACTTTAGGTCCCAGATTCTGGACTGTACTAGTATCGAGCAATACTGGAACGTACAGTATGGTACGATACTGGTACAAAATCAGTGTTCCAGTATCGGGCGATAATGGAACATAAAAACGTTCCAGTATCGCTCAATACTGGAACACAATTTGGTGTTCCAGTATCGACCTATACTGGAATATTAAAATTGTACCAGTATCGAGCGATACAGCCAACTTTTATGTTCCAGTATTGTACGATACTGGTATACCAGTATCTGGGACCTAAAGCACACTTTTTCCATCTTGTCAAACTCATTTCCACATAAAACGGAAGTTGACAGCAATTTTGAGGTCAAACACTTTTGTGTTTATATTGGTACATGTTTACTGAACCTGTGGTTGACCCTACTTTATTGTTTGTGGGTTTTGTATTCTCCAGGAATCTGAAAAGTTGATAGCCGAATTAAACTTAACGTGGGAGGAGAAACTGAAGAAAACGGAAGCTATACGACTGAAAAGGTAGGTTGATGCATTTGTTTAATTTGATAAGCGATGACAGACCTTAAGGGTGCACTACACTAAATGGGCCTTAAGAAGTGTTGCTAAACTAGAATCAGAAAGTATGCATGACAAAATCCTCAATTTAAACGACTTGACAGTAAGAACAATTGCGTAAATGCCTAGGATTCTTGATTAATTATGATTAATGGGACATCACCTACATGCACACTGACTATAAAATGTGAATATCATCTAGGTAAATTTTGAGAGATCTTTCAAATTTGTGTTTTATACTGGAAACATTGGTGATTTTGATGATATTTCCAAGCTCGTCAGAGATGTAGTCTCTTCATGGCCATCTTTTGGAAAAATCAAGCAGGCTACCCTACCTATTTTCTGCACATTTTGATGAGAAAGAGTGATCATCTTTTAGAAAACTTCACTCTACGAGGTCCAATTTCAAAATGTAGTGGTCTAAAACAGAGTTTTATATCAGTATTTTTGTACATATCCCCTATGGAGCTCTAATTAGTAGTGTGCACCTATGGAGCTCTAATTAGTAGTGTGCACCGCACCCTTAATAAATATCCCAATTATGCATGTAAAGCCAAGTATTATAACACCACTCACTTCTAGAATATATACAATGTTAGTATGGACACCCTTCACAAGAAGTTGACATCCTGGAAAGGCGTTGACCACAACCTCACCGATAATTGGTGAAACAGACCAGACTGCTTCCCTCCAGTGCCCTAATAGTGTGATGAGACCTATGAGACAAAAGTAGCCCTTTTAGGTTTGTTAACATGTTCCACGCGGCTATAAGTTTTACCATATACAAAACAGATTTTTCAGAAACCGTTCTCAACTTTCAAGGTCTATCTCAAAGATTACTGAACCAATACTAGGCATGTTTGTACTTATTGCAATGCATTTTTCATGGTGATTCCAAATATGATAATGAAATTCAATAATTGTGAAATTTTTGAAACATTTTGTGAAATTTTGGAATATCGTCTGCTGACACCTGCCGCATGGAAAGTGTTAATAAGAATCTTAATTATGCATGTAAAGCCAGGTGTAAGCACCACTCACTACTAGAATATATACAATGTTAGTAGGGGAGATGCGGGAGAGTTGAGCCACCGGGAGAGTTGAACCACCCCCTATAACTCGAAAAGTAGTAACTTACTAAAATTTATATTGGCATATATTGTTATATAGCATCAATACGACATTCTTAGTGTTAAACTCGACTGTCATGTGTGCTCAGTATCAAAGATACCTAAACAAAATCATTTTTTTCACTTTTGAGTGAAAAATAGAAAAATAAATGTTTTGTCTTTTTTCCCATAGCAAGAATATAATAGCGGTAATTTGTTTATTGAAGGGGGTATATATGACCATTATTTTAGGAGAACTATTGTAAACTACCAAAAGTTCTACACCAGACAGGATTGGGTTATTTACGAAATGGTCACCATGAGGAGAGTTGAGCCATTGGTCATGGGGAGAGTTGAGCATAGGGAAAACATGTAGTAACATTTTGATTTTTGGACTAAAGGTGAAAAATGTATAATAAATGAGAGAAAATGTTATTTTGTGCCATGATAATAACAATTGAGCACCATATTTACTTTAAGGATTAATAAATCAAAAGTTGAAAAAATACGATTTTGTTTTTTTCACCAGCCATTTACTTATCATGCTGGCTCAACTCTCCTGTAATGGTGGCTCAACTCTCCCATACTGTAGGGAGAGTTGAGCCACTTTACCAATTTTTTTCAAACCTTTTGTATAAATAAGCCTTAACTGCTATCCCAACTGTTATTGTTTCACAACGAAAACAACACTCTAAAGTTTATCTTACACTAATTTTTTACAGGTTTGTACTTTTCTTCCGCATATGGTGACACAAAATATAAAAAATGGCTCAACTCTCCCGCATCTCCCCTATGCACATCCTTCACGAGAAGTTGACATCCTGGAAAGGCATTGACCTCAACCTCACTGAAAATTGGTGAAACAGACGAGACTGTTTCCCTCCAGTGGCCTAATGGTGTGATGAGACCTCATCATCATCATCGGTCGTCCTTGGATGGAATAGTGGAAGCAGCTGACACATGTTGGTACCATATAGCTTCATTTCATCACGAGCTGTGGAATATCACTTGGGTCAAGACCCATGTCCTTTGCAATTAATGCTGTCAGGAAATAGTATTTTTCCTGCCACGGCTATAATGGCCATATTTAGGAGTCCAAAACATCAAGTGGGAGATAGGCTGGTCCTTAGTGCATATGCAGTGCCCTGCAAATTGTAGACGCCTCTTTCTCAAAGTGACTGAGAGAGGAGATGTCACAATACACCACTCTGTGTGTTTGGTGGTCTCACCAGCTGATGTTAAGTACTCTTCGAAGCAGCTGTGTGTAGCATCCATCCATTTTATCCTCAAACCTTCGAGTTACTGTCCATGTTTCATAGCCCTATAGTAGGATACTTTTTGATGAGACCTATAAGTCAAAAGCAGCCCCTTTCAGATTTGTTAAACGAAATCCTTGCCATGGAACTTTAGCGCTCAGATATGTAGCATTATTATTATACAGACCACATCAGTAGGTTAAAGTTTTTTTTTAAGTTACAGCGGTAGGACAAAATCTGCTTTATGAAAGGGAAAAACCCACCTGTATGGACGGCGCCATATTGATCGAAGCTATGACGAAACAGAAACAAGATTTCCACATTTCTGTTTCATGTATTGATATTTTCGATGTATGCAGTGGATTCCTGCGTGATTACGTGCAGCGACCTGTTGCTGATGAGGCGGTTTTAGTAACGATGACGTCACAACATTGGGTGTGATTATCCCATCAGCACTTTCGACACAGACAACCGGGCACGATTTAAAATAATTACAGGTTGGGGATGTGCAGTTAAAATTCGTTTGATTGAATATCATAGTTCTGTGTTCAATTAAACTGGTCAATATACATTAGATAATTATTTTCCTACCACATAATGATTGGTTTCATGAATAGCACTGTTCTCCTTTTTAGTCAAGTTGTTGGCAAAACTTATTGGAAAAAAAATGTTTACTATGCATGTTTGTCATATGAGGTTAACACTTCTCATGCGGCAGGCGTCTGCAGACGACATTCCATAATTTCACAAAATGTTTAAAAAATGTCAAAATTATCGAATATCATTACCACCTTGGGAAATGCATTGAAATAAGTACAGACATGCCTAGTATTAGTTCAGTAATCCTTGAGGTAGGCATTGGAAGTTGGGAAAGGTTCCTGAAAAATCGGTTTTTATATGGTAATGCCAATAGCCCAAAAGTGTTAACATCGCATCATACAAAATGCAACCTCAACCTCACCCCAAAGTGGACACATTATTTTTGTATTTCTTCCAACAGGGAGGAGATGCTAGCTGAGATGGGCGTAGCATGTAGGGAGGATGGAGGCACAGTGGGCGTGTTCTCACCAAAGAAAACGCCCCATCTAGTCAATCTCAATGAGGATCCTCTCATGTCAGAATGTTTACTGTACTATATTAAAGATGGGCTGACAAGGTAAGTTGGACATATTCGGAGATGTAACACTTCCGGAAATGTCTGTAATTCCGGAAATTAGGCCCCCCGCCCCCCCCCCCCCCCCCAAAAAAAAAATCATCCGGAAATGGGGGAAAAAAGGATTTTGTTAATGATTTTTTTCTTCTTTCAAGAATTGATGCTATTTCAGCATGAAAAGAGGAAAAACAAAACATTAGGGGTGATACCCTGTAGCCTATTCTCTGTACAAGCCCCTGTTAATGTTTGATACCGTGCGCAACAATCGTCCGTGGCCGCTGCGTAACGTTCGCGTTTGGTCGATTGATTTTAAGGACATTTTACTTAACCTGGTAAATGACGAAACAGCACTGTTTTATATTATAAATGAACCTACTTTGAAATATCCTATACCCTTGAAGCTGATGGGACTTTTTTATGGAAAAAACCTAGCTGCTTTAGATTCAGTTTCAGTTATTTTGAGGTGCGTTCAATGAAGATACATGTTAGGGGTCGTCCAAAATTATCGCCATTTTCACTTACGTACAGAGCGTACGTAACTTTTTACCCCCCTCCCCCCCTCGAGTTACGTACGCAATAAATGGAGAAATTTTATTTTATTTTGTACTTTAAAAATAAAAAATCCCGCATCTCAAGATCGCCATTTAAGTTACGTACGGTTGGGGTATATTTCGACCCCCTCCCCCCTCTTACGTACGCTTTGTACGTAACTGAAAATGGCGAAAATTATGGGCGACCCATAACACTTCCGGAAATTTCCGGTATTCCCGAAATTAGGCCATACAAAAATCATCTGGAAATGAGGGGGGGGGGGGAGAATTTATTTTAATGATTTTTTCTTTCTTTCAAGAATTGATGCTATTTCAGCATGAAAAGAAGTAAAACAAAACATTAGGGGTGATGCCCTGTGTAGCCTATTTCCTGTACAAGCCCCTGTAAATGTTTGATATCGTGTGCAAGCGCTCGGCTGTGGTCGCTGCATAACATTTGAATTAATTTTCAGGCAATTTTACTTTACCTGGTAAATGACGAAACAGCACTGTTTTATATTATAAATGAACCTACTTTAAAATATCTTATACCCTTGAAGCTGATGGGACTTGTTTATGGAAAAAACCTAGCGGCTTTAGATTCAGTTTCAGTTATTTTTAGGTTCTTTTAATAAAGATACATGTTATACATTCAATGAAGCGATGTGGTACTGTGTACACTCCCTTCATTATTTAATGAAGATCAACTAATGAATGAAACGATATTATAGTGTGTGCAGGGGTCAATGACTACATGATATATCACTGTCCAGTGGAAAGGAAATTGACTATAGCTATAGCTGGTTATTGACCCAGTCAGTTTGATGGGTACATGGTAAGGGTGCAGATTTCATGTTGACAATTGAAAAAAACAAACACCAAGATTCATCAATTTAACCCTATACCATTTTATGTATTGATATATTGCTTATTAAAGTGGGGCAATCTACCACCAACGTACCACAAGACTGAGGGGCACCTACATTCATATGCATAGGAAAATCTTAAGATTTTCCAACCTGACTCCTTGGCTCAATTAGATAAGGGTTGGACTGCCACACAAGGCAACCCTGGTCGAATTCCTGGCTCCAACATAGCCAGATTTCCCTCCAATTTGACCCTTTATTTCTCCCCTTTTTTCAGGATCAGAAATTATTTGGGAGGAAGATCAAAACAAAACCCTATTTTTCAGCATATCCCTGTATCCTGAGTAGCCCCTGTCCTTCACCCAAGTTTCAGAATGACCTCTTCAGCTTCAAGCAGTTTTAATGTCAAATTATTGTTCAATCAATTTCACCCTTCTATTCTTACACATTAGAACGGGGCAATCTAACACCAACGTACCACAAGACATCCAACTGAGCGGCACCTACATTCAGGAGGAGCACTGTATGTTTGAGAATAAAGACGGCGTAGTCAAGCTGGAACCGTTCGACGGCAGCATGTGCTACGTCAACGGAAAGAAAATTATTGATCCTTATTATCTAAAAACGGGTAAGGAGAAGGAAGGAAGAGTTTATGAATGAACATAATGTATTTTTGACTCAAAATGATAAAGGAATCATGGTGAATACTAGACTACCAAACTACTTTAATCAATGTTACGCTATTATGTTAAGCTCATCTGAAATGTCTGAGAACGGGATATAAGGCACAGCTATTTTCAGCCAGTAAAGCGAGCGAGCGAGCATAAACTATGTACTATTGACCTATGGTGCATAACCTGATCCCCAACTAGCCTTTCAGAATTATTCATCAACAAAAAAATTGAGTGGGGTTTCCGCACCCATGGCACAATATGCCTGTTTAACTTGGAGGCAAAAGCAAATACAACTCATCATTTTCTGCATTAGGCGATGAAAAACAAACAAACTGTTTTACAGGCGGATAGACCAGACCTGTCAAGTAAGGTTGGTCGGACAGCCAATTTAAAAAAAAAAAAATTACCTTATTAATGTCACCAACATTTGCAAAAATCTGGAATTTGTAAAAAAATTGTGTGCAAAATTTTTTTGTCCACATATTTTCAGCCAAAAATCGGCTGATTTTACATGATTTGAGAAAAAAGGATCTAATTTGTTTTTATTTTAAATTCTTAAAAACGTAAAAAAGTGGGTTAAACAGGGTGTTTTTTCCCCTCGCCTTAGATAGATTTTCATTATTAGTAACCAAAGCTGAGAAGTCATAAAGACAATAATAGGGAATGGTTCATAATATTTGATAGATATGATAACCCAATCGAGAAATATGTTCATCCTCACCATCTTGTAGGAAACCGAGTGATATTAGGCAAGTACCACGTATTCAGATTCAACAATCCCGAGCAAGCCAGGCAAGAACGAGGGCGCTCTCCACTAGCGGAAACCCCTGGCGATGTCACAGTCGACTGGGGATTTGCACAGAATGAATTGCTGGAAAAACAAGGGATTGATATCAAAGAAGAGATGGAAAGAAGGTGAGTGTCAGCATGTGTGATATTCTGACCCGATTATGTGGTCCTGGACCATTTCAGTTAAGAATTTTAAGAATTTTGACAATGTCATGCCTCGCTTCCATCACATGACCAATGATTTTCAATCTCCTGTGCCTATGATGCCCATTACATTGCATTGCAATAGAAGGCTAATTGAGTGTCTTTAAGAAAATCCTGCTGCAGGTAGCATAATTGGTGTGATATCAATCCAGCCCTCTTTTTGAATATAACATCTATTCAAAGTTTTCGAAAGAAGTTGGATATGGGTCTAAATTGTGCCTATCCCCACCATGCATACAGAGGTAGAGGTCTGTTAATTACTTCAGAACATGAAAATATATGTAGCGTGAAAATTTCCACTTTTACAGTACTTGATCTTCGTAATATGTGTGTTGTCTATCTCTCTTAGGTTGCTAGCCATGGAGACTCAGTACAAGAAAGAAAAGGAGGAGGCAGATTTATTGTTGGAACAGCAAAGATTGGTGAGTCATGAGGGAAATGAAAACAAGTTTTCACAAAGGAATTCAGTCGCATAATCATTATATATTGTCATCTTTGACAGCCCTTGATTCAGGACAATCAGTTTTTATTTACCCCCTCCCCCTTATTGTAGCCCCCTCTACTCCCTCTGGAGATTTTATTGTCATATTTGACAGCCCATTGGTTCAAGAGACAATCAGTTTCTACCAACCCCCCTTCTTCTTGCCCCCTCTACTCCTCTCAGACTTCATACTCAATCCACATTGTTGGTGAGTCACTCATCGCCTGCACCAACATTGACTCTATTTGACCTCTCCCAACCTAATCAACGGCAAGTTATATGCAACCACACCCAGTCATTGTGTGTTAGGGTCAACTCAAAACTCATTCATATTGTTTAATGCATGACAGATCATGGTGTGCATAGTCCATGGTCTTCGAATGCACAGACTGATTATAGAGTAGTAAAATATTCCCCAATTCTAATCAAATGTCCACCCATTTGCCAAAAGAATATTGCTTTAAAACTGTTGGCAAATGCTATAATACTGATCATCCTCTTTTCCCCCGTTATAGGAATACGAACACAAACTGCAAGCCTTACAACGACAGGTCGACGAACAGTCACTCCTCTCCGGCAACACGACCCCCGGTGACCTGAGCGGGGAGGAGGAGGAGGATGACGACGCCCTCGAGAGTAAGTTGATGACCATTCTCTTCATTGCCGTTGTTTTCTGGTACATTTACAGTTTCTCTATGTTCTTTATATCGTGTCTGTTCATCATCAGCTGTTATTACGTGGCCTTCCAAGAGACGCACAGGTGACAGGGGGTCAGGGTCAGAGGTCAGGGGTCATGATATTGATTTTGTGGAATTCTGTGCTAGAATGGCTGTTTGTTGAGTTTGAGATAATGCGATTTTGGGGTAATTTGATAAGGGTTGTATTTTCAAGATCTGTTCAGAGTCGGGGAAGGAAATCCAATTTGGACTTATTTAGCACCGTTTTCCAAAACACTGAAAAAATGACACATTTACCAGTAATTTCTTTCAAAAGTGGAAGCAAAAATCACTTTATTATCAAGTCGTTATTGTTACTTATCAACTTATTCCCTATATTGGTTGAACCTAGGAATCACTCATAGGTGGTGACACAGTTCATTTAATGAACTAATACAGTACTGTACAACCCTATATCCAACATGTCCGGGTATAAGGTTATTATATAGACCCGAAATGAAAGGTCAATTTTATATTATACAACGGTTCAATGGACTGTGTCAAGAAAGATGATAAAGCCCGACTGCATATGTATTTATTTTAATATAGTAATCCCAGCCCTATGTTATATCTCAAACTCAACAACAAAAAGCCATAGATCCATTTTGTATGAGGTTGCCGAATTCAGCATTTATCCATACAACAATATGGAGTAATAGTTGCTGAATTTGGCAACTAGCTGTACACAGTGGATCAAAAGTTGCTGAATTCAGCAGCTAGCCACACAATATCAATATCATATCAAATATGTGCCTTTATCCCCCGGCTTGTGACTCTGCTTCGAGTGACACCTATTATAAATTGCAGTATGCAGCATATATTATGTATATTAAATATGCCAAAAGCAACAGTACCCTAATTTATTGCGGGTCATTTTTTTTAAACATGATAAATAAATTATAAGCTTTGTATCATAGGAGAAAGTGATGTGCAAATCAATCAGTGGTGCCGACTTCAATGCTGTCAGCACTGATTCTCTGCAACATAGACATGAAATTGTTTAAAATGTTTTTGTACAAATAAATGCAAGCACCTTTATGCTGCTTTGCAATATTTGATCTTGTAATTTGTACTGAAGCTCAGCGGGTTGGTAGAGGGATCAGTTTTACCCCTATACCCATGGGAAAGATATCCTGAATGAAGAAGCATTCCTATTTTAACATTTTCCACGCGGCAGGCGTCTGCAGACGACATTCCAACATTTGACTAAATTGTTCAAAAATGTCAAAATTATTTAATTGCATTACCATATTTGGAATCACCATGAGAAATGCATTAACAAAAGTACAAACATGCCTAGTGTTGGTTCAGTAATTCTTGTGATAGACTTTGAAAGTTAGGAAAGGTTTCTGAAAAATCTGTTTTGTATTCGTAACATGGCAATTGGTTGAATACCATTTGCAAACTAGTTCCGTTGAGAAAATGTTCCCAACTTTTAAAGCCTTTCTCTATAATTACTGAGACAATACTAGGTATGTTTGTACTTATGTTAATGTACTTCTCGTGGAGATTCCAAATATCGCAATGAAATTGAATTATTTTGACATATTTAAAACATTTTGTTACATTTTGGACCTGTAGTCTGCAGACGCTTGTTGCATGGAAAACATTAATCACAGTTTTGATTACACTGACTCCATTTCACTTTCAGGATCGTTTATTAAACGCATTTGAAAATTATTTGTAGAAGTAAAACCTAATGCATCAACAGTACTTTTTCCTAGGGGATGGGCACTCTCATATATACTCATCACAAAAAGTATCGAGACTCTTAACAAATGAGCCAATAATTAAAGGCCCGAAAGGGTATGGATTATTCGAAGCAAATAACTCAGTGCATAATTTTGTCTGCATACTTTGGCACCTCAATTGTTGAGATACGATGTTGCGGAGTGGAGTTATTGTGATTTCAATGGTCGTAGGTCCAGTTTCAAAAGTGACAATCATCCCTATAGTAGCATTTTTGTACATGTGTGTAAAGCATAAATTTTGATCATTCTCTATAGGGATGATTGTCACTTTTGAAACTGGACCTATGACCTTTGAATTGACAATAGCTCCGCTCCAGAACATCGCATCTCAATAACCGAGGTGTTAAAATATGCAGAACAAAATAAAGCACTGCCTTTTTTGCTTCGATTAATCCATACCCTTTCGGGACGTTAATTATTGGCTCATTTATAAGTGTGAGGAGTTTATATTTGGGGTATGCATAAGTAATAGGTTTGCAAGACCCACAATTTCAGCATACCTGCCATGCAAAGACCACATATTGCTGAGGGATGTCACATAAATCCCATATTTTTGAAAATTTTAATACTATCATCAGAGACCCCTTTTTGAACTGTCTCTCAAAGATTCCAACTTTTTTGGCAATTTTTCCAACTTTTCATAGCCAATTAACTCTTATTATACCCACTCCCCTTGGGTCATCATGTAAATGATGTACCGTTTTGAATCTTACCAAATATAAAAGCTTTTATACTATACTAAAGACCTGTAAGCTTTGACCTAAGCTTAATAAAGCTCATGGTTGCTAATTGTTAAAAGTGTTTTGTACAAAAAGCTTTTATATGCATCAGTTACAATCCAAACACAAACCGAACAGTATTGAAATATACATACTTTACAATTTACATAATATCAGTACCAGGGGTCATTGGTCAATGACCCATGTACACCAGTGCATTAGGAAATCACCCGTTGGTCTCTGAGCATGAGTTTTGATGCCCATATACTTTGGGGTCAGTTTATTTATGTGGATGTATATGGGTCATTCAATAACCCCTTTGGGTATGAGGATAATATGAACACATGTCGAATGGGCCAAGGGACTTGTGCAATATAACTACATGAATGATTTTGTCTTTTAGTTTTGATTTTTAGTTTTGCCTGTAATATTTTGTAAATAAGATCATTATGCATAAATAGTCAGACTGATTGTATACAGTACATGTAATATTTACATATAGGGACCTGACTCGTGTATGATTGCTCATTTATTGAAAGGAAAAGGAAGAAGATACTATATAGCATAAATGTTGTTTATCATACATGAAGCTTATTCATGAAGAAAAAGAAGCTTTCATATAAATCGGCTTTCACATAAATAATAGTCTTTTCAAGTATAAATGTGTTTATTTTTCTGTTATGATATAAGTTGACAATTTGATTATAAATTACTTTCAAGACTCTAAACTAGTGTATAAGTAGATGTAAAATGGATGGAATGATAGTCGTACATTTTGAAGTACATGTATGCAACAATTATCAGTCTACATGCAAACATTTTGTAATTTTGTACGATGTGATACTCAAAAAATGTGTGTTTAAAAAAATCTACACATACGTTCCATCATTTGTCTTTTTATGTTTATGCATTTTTGTTTTCAGATTGTTGTAGATTTGGTTATTTTCAAACCTTTGTTATGAATACAGTTACAAATTTAAGATTATAGATTGATCTATATCTATTTTGACAATATTTTCTTTGAAAATTAACAACAATAATAATCCACCTTTAAAAAGAATACGAAGAAAGAATAAATAGAATGTTCCTTCTAAAAGCATGCATGCATGGCAGTGTGTATGTTTGCATGGTGCAGTGACTGCATGGTATATAAGAAAAGCATGGAATGTATTTTGTTTCATCAAGCAACAAGTTTTGTTTCCCATGATAACCATGAAATAAGACTAAACAGAAGAAAACATGGAGAAAGGAGTTGATGTCAGAACTATTGTCAGCATTTAGTAGTGTGTATCATACATAACAGGTTTCCTAAGAACTGATATTTATTGGTAAGATAAGTTGTTAAAATCAATTGGTATGATAGAAAAGATTTACTTGATTTACTCTGTGTTTGACTCTAATCTTTTGAGTGTCATAAAACCTTGCATTTGATAGTATAGAATTTATACTTCAAGTATTAATGTAGTTGAAATGATTTTTGTTGAAAAATGTTTTGTTTCATTTGAAAGAGGTAACGTTTCATTATTCATTTCATTTGTTATTTTGTTTTTAACTATTCTATTATTTTAGGTAAGGCAACCAATACCAAAATGTTGTACAATATTTTTTTAACTTTAAGCCTAAAAAGCATTTAACCCTAACTCTACCCCCACTTTTTTCAGATTTTTTTTCTTCAACATGGACAATTAACCAAAATATCCCCCAATCTCTCCGGGATTTGAACTACGAACCTCCAGCACCAAAGCCCATCTCCATTCCACTACACCACGTGTGTCAAGGCTACTCTGCTCAGTATATTTTGCCTTGTATATAGCCTGGGTCCATTTCTTCATCGAAAAACTTCCACGCCGGGTGGTACCAACTTGCGCAGTCGTGGTATTTTGTAGTATATGGTAGGGTTAGGGTTAAAGTAACCATGTGTCTTTTCAAGATATCCAGAAATAGGAAGCCTTTTTGAAAGTAGGCAAGATAAAAAAAGTAAATTTACCGTAAGTCAATGCTTACAAAATAATTATTTACCATAGACAATGGCAGTATTTAGAAAAAAAGGTGAAATCATCAAAGCATGGGAGGGGTCTTTTTGGAAAGATTCCCTCTACTTTTAGAGACACTTCTGATTTTCCAAAATACTGAAAGTTTAACGAAGAAAAGAAACTTGACACCTATGTTGTAAATGGGAACTAATAATCAATTTCCATTAGTAGAATGTAGGTTTAGACTTTGGGTAGAAATATGCTGGAATGAGTTCTTGTAGGTATAGATTTTTTAAATGTTTAGCATACATTTTAGCATCCCTACCCATGTAGGTGTGCTTGCATAGCATTGCATAAACCATAGTCCTGAATGCCATATGATTTTAGAATATTATATATAAAATTTCAGAAAATGCCTCTAATGATATTATTGAATGTATTCTATAAAGGTACTTACTAAACATTATTTAACACTTTCCATGCGGCAAGCGTCTGCAGACGACATTCCAAAATTTCAAAAAATGTTTCAAAAATTTCAAATTAGTTGAATTTTATTACCATATTTAGAATCACCATGTGAAATGCATTGAAATGAGTAGAAACATGCCTAATATTGATTCAGTCAAAGTCAGGAAAGGTTTCTGAAAAATTGGTTTTGTTTTATATGGTAAAACCAATAGCCGCGTGGAAAGTGTTAAGGGTAATATGCTGGTGCTTGTAAATGGAAATAACAGGGTTATTAATGGCAGTATGTAGACAAGCGTATGTTGAAATTTCAATCTGATGATAACCAAAGTAGAGATACAAGAGGCATTATTTTAGGGGATGGATATAACTTGCAATTTCATCATGACATATTCAGTCAGTGTAGAAACCTGCAGTCCATCTTGTAGACTGAGTCCCCGATCCCTCTATATGGCCGCCATCTTTAAAAACATGCGCAATTATGCCTGACAACAAGATCAAAGCACTTGATTGATCTAGTTCATACTGTAGTGTCTTGGAGAATTGTCATGCAGTGCTGTAGGAAGCAAATCATCGTGCCCCGACACATCATGCAATGTGCAACATAGCATGACACTATATATATGCGCAGTGTGGCGTAAGTGTGTGGATTAGCTCATGATAAATAATGTGCTTAATTATCATGCACACTTTAGAACTGTTTGTTTTTGAGTATTCAAATTGTGAATGATGAAGACAGAAGGATGCAGTCTAAAACCTTCTACTTTGATATCCAATCATTTTGTAACTTGTGGTCACATGACTCAAGGAATTGACTTACTATGCTAAATGAGGATGTCATGATAATGTCATCGGTAAGCCGCTACCACTCTGCAATGACTCTAAAAAGTGTGGGTTATGATGGATACATTTTAATCTGTGTGCATGTGGTCAAAATGTTAACATATACATGTACCTGCTTGTGTGCTATTATCAAATCCAGGAATTATTTTTACATGTATTCATTTATCAGGAGTAATTTAAAACAAGTGAAGATTTGGGGGTTTTGGTTGGACAGAAAGAATACCCTTTCCAGATTGCTTGTTTTTAAGAAAAGGGATAATAACTTGATGGATACAACATTTGAGTTCAGATCAATTTATTTTTGAATGAGATTGCTGAAAATGTTATTGTTGAATGGAAATACTAACACAGGTGAATAGCTCATACTTGTAGTGAATTGTCGCAACAAAACTCTGTCCATATTAAAGACTATATTTTCACAAAATGTGCCTTTGATGTAAAGAAAGATATAGTCATTGAATATTTAAAAGACAGTTGTGTTATGCCTTGTGTAGTGAGTAAACATAAACAGTATATGGGTTAGCAGATAGTATTATTGAAAAGTTATATTGTACCAAAGTAGCAAAGTTATATTGAGACTTGTGTAGTGAGGTTATTTTTAAAACGTACTGTAGAAAATAGCTATATTAGTGCCATATTATTAGGAGGTCGTGTGGGGGGTGGGGGGGGGGGGCACTTAATTTTGTTGTGGTAGAGGTTTTCACCCTGGTTCTCAAAATCAGGGCTATAGAGAAGTTGAGACCTGATTTATTTATTTATTTCTAATTTCTATATTTCTAATATTGAGATAATATTGTTTTAGATATCAGGGTTTAGAACCTAAATTTAGGAAAGTTCTTAACAAATGAATCTAAGTGCAAAGGGTAGTGTTTAAAAATAGCAACAACAAAGAAGGGTGATATGGGAATTATTTCAGGGTAGTACTTACCTTTACCAGTAACAATTAATCACCCCTCCCCAACCCCCAGGATTCCTGCAGGCCTGTTCCTCTATGATGCTCGCTGGCCCTTGATTTAGTGTATTTATTCGGAGGAGGATATTTTGTAGATATAATCTGAAACATGTTTTGCTCAAAGATGATATAGTGACATGTTCTCTATGAGATGTATTCGAACAGCTCTGGTGTGTAAAGATTCCTCTGTTCGTAGGGCTATAGACAAAATAATATTATATTTTTTTCTCTGAATGAATTAAGTTATCCCAACAATATTCATACTTTACAGAATTCCGAGAGGGGTTGGGATTGTTTTTCATCAAATCTCAACAACCCTTTGAGCTGATTACACTCCATAATGTAATGCAGTCAAGTAGTCTAAAACACAAAGTGGGTCAGTCAGTCAGTCAGTCAGTCAGTCATTTGATAAAATCTGATGGTTTAATTATACAAGGCTTGTTTTGATTGAGAATTTGATCAATTTATTTTTGTATGTTGCCGTTTATGTATTTCATTGTGATGGAATAATTTGCTACTGTAACATCTCCAAAATCATGTTCTACAATTCAAATATTAATGTACCACACTATTGCATCACTTAAATGTTTTATAGGCAACACATTGTATTTAAAACTGAACTGCGTGATTGAGAAGAGTAGTTGCACAGATCTTAACATAAAGGGCCGTATTCTCATACTAACACTTTCCACGCGGCAGGCGTGTGCAGACGACATTCCAAAATTTCACAAAATGTTAAAAAAATGTCATATTTATTGAATTTCATTAACATTTTTGTAATCACTATGAGAAATGCATTTAAATAAGTACAAACATGCCTAGCATTGGTTTAGAAATCCTTGAGATAGACTTTGAAAGTTGGGCAAGGTTTCTGACAAATCTGTTTTGGATATGGTAAAACTAATAGCCGCGTGGAAAGTGTTAGACACAATTAAGCCTAAAACTGTGACTAAATTAAGAGTGAGTTTATCCTTTCAACCACAGGTTTAACAAAACCTGATTTTAAACTCTGCAAATCTCGTTCCCAGAGTGGTCGTGCATTCACTGTGTGCATGTATTCAATTTATTGTGGCCCAAATGGGTTACAATAGATATCAGCGGAATTCCTCAAATGCACATGTATTTTTAAGACTACACAATCTGCACTCAGTTTGCAATGGGCACGGTTGAGTAATCAATTAAGACCTACAATTGGTGCACAAGTTTAGGCAACAAAAAAAAATGTTGTGTTGCCCTCAAGTGCCAAAAATTTTAATTCGGTTCGGTCGGTTGAATTTTTTTTTTCTCGTTGTTTTTTTCAATTTTTTTTTTCAATTTTTTTTTTTTTTTTTGGGGGGGGGGGCTGAAAAATATATGGTTTATGTCAAAGACAAAATTGGTATATGCCCATAATGTTAATTTAACTAATGTTTCTAGTGTGACAATAGTCTAAAAAACACTTATTTAGGCTTATTTTATTTATTCATTTCAAGCAAGAAATAGTAACATTTAGACACTTTTAATCAAATTTAAATCTTAAATTTTTTTTTAAAAAAATGCGACCCTAGTTTTACGATTTTAGGGTCGGTCGCTGAGGGCACACAACTTTTTTTTTTTTGTTGCCTTAGTTAAATGTGTGTTAAACTACCCCCACTCATATTTAAAGTTAGACACATTTCAGCAAGTTAGACACATGTTTAAGTTAAACACATCTTGAGAATAGCATTTAAAGTCAAAGATAAATGCGTGTTAAGCTTAAAAACCGTGTTTTAATATGTACAAGAATACGGCCCAAAATGACTTAAAACACCAACATTAATTAAGTAATGATATGTTCCATTTAGTTGGACATGCATCAGTTGGACCTTATATGCAGCCTTGAAAAACAACAACATATATACCCCCAAGAATTACAATTACCATGTGTCTTTTAACCCATTTCAATAATTCAATTTGAACGAGGTAGACATTAACAGAAGGATTACGGTACACATACTACATTCCCGAATTTGAGCAGATTGCATTGTTTATGCATTTCAATGTAAAAAGTGTATCTTGCATTTTTAATATGTTCATTGTCTGAATGTTTTGGGTTTGGTTTTTTCAATGTCCAGGAAGGATAATTTCAATGGATATTGTCTTTAAGAGCAGTACATATTGCATTGATTGAAATCAAAAATATTTCATCACAAACTTGTAAAATCAAATGAAAAATAAATCAGTTTCTGTTCCCCTTAACATTTTGGAGGGGAAAAAATCTACTGCCTCCCTTGCACCATTGTCAGCTTAGACCTATTTTGAAATCGGTAAAAGATGAATGGTTTTCCCCTTTGTTTCTTTAATGATTTATTTTTGTTAATAGTTACGAATTGCTTACACATATGTATGCCAAGGATATACATATTTGAATATTCAAATATTGAGCACTATCTGTCTTATATCGATAATTTTGTTTTATATTTGAATATTCATATTAACAATAAATATGAACATAGAATGATTTTAGAATATTTACAACATTAGCGTTATTCGGTATAACATGGAAACCATGAAATCATTGCATCCTGGTTCTCATCAGTTTCAAAACTTAGGAAAAGAAGCTGTTTTATTTTTCATTTTATTTAGCATAATTTTACCTATGGTAGAATGTAATTAATTTAGCTTTGATATATTTTATATAACTTTTTTACCAAATTCATTTATACCACCATTGTTTAATTGTTTACATGTTTGTATATTTGCAAAGCTGTACAAAAAATGGAGCAATAAAGTCTATTGCCTATAACATTTTCTACAAATTTGAGTGTACACTGTTTGCATTATTTCAAAGACTAAATAAGCTTAATTAATTTGATTGTTTTCAAAACTCCTGTTAGCACTTAAGTTTCTCCAAATTCTACAAAGCCTTAAAGTATAGACCTTCCGTAAAGAGCGTTGTTACTCCAAGTTTCATGCCAATAGTAAAAAGGAACAGCTATTAAATGTGAGATTTATTAATGAACCTCATGAAAACCCTTAAAATTTAATTAAGACATACCTATATGCTATATACCAAATTGATGAACACCCGTCTTAATGAAATATCTTATTACTACATGTTATCATGATTGGACAATAGCAAACGTTGTTAGGTATTTGCACACAAGGTAAAACAAACCCGGTCAAAATCGGAGCATGTCTTTTAATTGACTCCTGTATAGGTCAATAACTTTACTGAACATTTCAGGCTTTTTTAAATGGTCTTATTAGAGGGTTATCGTATGACATATTTCATTGAAAATGCCCTTACCCCAAGTTGTCGATTTCCCTTGACAATGTAATTGTTAAAAAGAGGTTTTAAGGGGCACGAGGAGGACAAGCCCTGAGCAATCCCATCAACAAGACGTCATGTCGATGACGAGATCACAAGATGGAACCAAACTTGCACACAGTAGAAGACAGTAAAAGCAGACGACGATTCAGCCAACAAGCGCAGACCGCACACAGTGCCCATATAACTTATATCAAACTAATTTTATGTTGCCATGGAAACATGTTAGGATGGAAATTTTAAATGCTCCTAATTGTTAGATATTTGTATCACATTTAGTGTTATGATGATTTGTTTTTCCTTTCAAAATAATGTTGTGTAATTTGTACAACTTTTCAGACAAATGGATAACCTTCTAGTTGTTTTATATTTAATTCTTATCATTACAATGCCCATTTATTGCAATACTGAAATCTTTTCTTTTAAAATCATAGCTTTTTCCAATCATTAAATAACTTCTGACCTTCTTTGCATACTAACTTATTGCTTCTTCTATGCAATTGGCTATGCAATTAATATTTATAACTGTCTAGAATTCTTTATAATAGACGCATAACACTTTCCATGCGGCAGGCGGCTGCAGACGACATTCTAAAATTTCACAAAATGTTTCAAAAATGTCAAAATTATTGAAATTTATTACCGTATTTGGAGTCACCATGAGGAATGCATTGTCATAAGTACAAACATGCCTAGTATTGGTTTAGCAATCCATAAGATAGACCTTGAAAGTTGGGAAATGTTTTTGAAAAGTCTGTCTTGCATATGGTCAAACTAATAGCCACGTGGAAAGTGTTAAGAAGGGACAGTCCATAATCTGTCAAAGTGATCTTGCATGGTGTAAATAGATTGGATCTTGGAACACAAATTGAAAAACCAAGGATCTAATTTGTTCAGCCATAGATCCCATAACATTGCTGATGCTTGCTTCTGTTATTGCAAATTAACACTTTCCACATGGCAATTAATTTACCATATACAAAACAAGATTTTCTGATATCTTTCCCAACTTTCAAAGTCTTATTTCAAGAATTATTACACCAATACTAGGCATGTTTGTACTTATTTTAATGCATTTCTCATGGTGATTCCAAATATGGTGATGATATTCACAAAATTTGACATTTTTGACACATTTTGTGATTTTTGAACTGGCAGTCGTCTGCCGCGTGGAAAGTGTTAACACTTGCAAATTAGGTGGCGCAATTGCCTTAACCATGCAAGAAATATTTCAAAAATGGATAGTTCTTTTTGCATTAACCCCCCTCCCAGTAAATAAATACTCTTTGTATTGCTAAGTTAACTCCATCATGCTTTGTTTTAAAGGTTGATAAAAAGGGTGAATGCGCCGGTAAAACCGCTTTTGTTGACCTTTAAAATGTCTGTGTACTTTATCTTTCATGGGGTTCTTCTCTTTATGTATAATTATTTCTATTATTAATTCATAGGAATCGCATGACAAAATAGAATGAAATGTAGGGGCGTTTGTGTTTCAAAACAATGAGCATCACATATTTTTTCATATGTTTATCATCATCACATGAAGTAATCTGCAAAACCAGGAATAAGTGGGGTTTTGAGATGGAGGAGTGAGATGGGCACTAGTATACAAAAGTGGAAATCTTTCCCAGTAATTATGGACAAACAAAAAAAATCTTGTTAAAACCACAGACACCATAAACATGAATTTCAACTTATTTTTCCTCTCAGTCTCTTTACATTTTGGGACCTTAACACTTTCCACGCGGCCATTAGTTTGCCATATACAAAACAGATTTTTCAGAGACCTTTGAAAGTCAATCTCATGGATCACTGAACCAATATAAGGCATGTTTTGCCATGGTTGTACTTAACAATAATAATGCATTTCTCGTGGTGATTCCAAATATGGTGTGGAAATTCAATAATTTTGACATTTTAAAACATTTTGTGACATTTTGGAATTGTCGTCTGCAGACAACTGTCGCATGGAAAGTGTTAACACAAAATGTGATGCTTATTCTCAAAAATATGCCCTTTACCCGTTCACCCTCTATGCTCAACCCTATCTCAGATCAGAATAAACCACTTCTTCTGTGTTTTGTAGGCGCGGGTCACATTTTAGGGTTGAAAGCCAAAAGGCCCTGTTTATGATAGCTGCTATGTATTTGATTGCATTCTTATTATATGGGCAGGCGTTAAAGCACTGGTAATATATTTCACTTGGCAGCTATGCTGATACAGCGTTTTTATATTACATCAAAGTGCATGGTAAAAGGACCATCTGCAGTGGCATTTTAGGCCTCCCCCCAAAAAAAAATGAAGGTCTGTCTCACATACATACGGGAAAAATAGCTATGCGATATGCGATTTAAAACAAATTGCTAAATGCGGGAAAAAAACCATTTATTGTGTTTGTTTTTTGTTCTTTTCTATTTTTTTCGGACAATTATTTTTTTTCCTCATACCTGTGCATGCGGGGTATATGAGACAGATCTTTTTTTCTTGGCCTTAATTACCACAGATATACCATATGACAAGATTGTATAGGGCCTTTTGGTAAACTGAGCCCTCCATTTTTGTGTCGTTCGCTTCAGGTTATTTGCCAAGTGTTTGAATATGATTTGATTTCTTCATTATTTAACTTTTTTTAGATCTTGTAAGTTCTGTGGCGAGACATTTTGCAAAAGGTATACAATTTTTTCCTTTTTAATTTTTTTGTTCTTGACAGTTTTTGTTTTTAGAATCGGAGTGTTTTTATCTATAGTTTTAACTCTTGACTAATGAACAGTCTGCAACTTGTATGATTGGGAATTGGTTTATAATACCCTACCACTATAGGTCTACAAAGGAAATTTCAAGAAAACATGATACATACATGCAATGAAAGACTAAAGTGGTGTGGTATTCTAAACAATATCCATGTATTTCTTAGTCTCTCCTCTATCACCCATTAGAGACCTATTATTAATGGCACACAGTTAGGTTAGCAGAAATAGCTTGAATTCCTCTGATAATCAGTGTGTAGATACTCATATCCCAACCAGAATGATATACAATTATACTTGGGCAATAACAAAAACTCACACAAATTTCTTGTATACGTCGGTTATCGAGCTTGATTTTATTTTTTGTCGCACAGCTTTTTGGGGACGTTACCCCCCTCTCAAGTTTCTAAATTTGACCCCCCCCCCCCCTCAAAGAAAAGAAAAGAAAAACACCCGGCTGACTGACCCTACCTGAGAGGTTCGTTTGCCCAAACAACAGGGTTAGGGTTTTTTTTACTAGCCTTAGGTGACAAAAAAACAACTCTGTTTTCAAGCCCGACCGACCCACTTTTTGCATTTTTCAACAAAAAAATTCTCTCAAATCGTTTTTTGCTTGAAAAAACAAATTGTTTTCACCAATTTGTAAAAAATATTTGACCGAAAATCTGTCACATTTTTTTTTCTCTCACATTTTTCACAAAATTCCTGATTTTTGCAGATTTGGGAGACATTTAAAAAACAAACAAAAAACCCCCCAAAAAACAGCCCGACCGACCGACCCTACTTGACAGGTCCTTCCGCCAGTAAAACAGGGTGTTTTTTTTCCGTCGCCTTCTGCAAGATATTTGGTATAAATCAAACTTGAAAAAATGGGTGATATTGTGACAGTTTCATAAAATACTTTGTACAAAGTTTCTTTGTATAAAATAGGAAGAATTTCGAACAATTCTTGTCAGAGGACAAATTAGCAGTATCTGTTAGCCTATGTAGTAGTGCACTTACTCATAGTAATAGTCATTTAGGATTTTTAACCCATAATCGTTTAACCCTAATAAACCTATAAAGGCTACCCAAGATTTTCTAATTTTTTTACTGGTCGCGGTTTCCAAATCATGTTTATGACATATGTGCATATTGTACTATCAATTGATGATTTTTATGTAAACAAGTGGTCTTTCAGTCAATTTTGATTTTACTTGAATGCAGGGATTTTAAAATTGCTTAGGGAAATCGTGACAAATTCAAAATGTGCAAAAGTTTCTTGTTGTATCTGAGAGACCACAAAAAATCAGAGTGTGAAAAATGTATGTACACAATATTATGAACACAAACATGACCACTTTAACAGTGATTTAGACCGATAAGTATAACATGCCAGGGTCATTCAAAAAGTTATGTGGATTGAGGTAGAACTTTTCAAATGGCCCTCACATTTAGCTAGGTTTTATCTCACCAACTAACCACCATAATAACTTCATAATACCACCTACCTACCAGTGTAGTAACCATGGTTTTCTATCAATATTTCTATAAAAATATATGTGTTCAAATATCAGAGACGTTGTTACGAGGTTATTGGCATCAAGTTTTTTCATTTCTTCCCCTCTCCCAAAACATATGGTTTTCTGCTTAATATTGCTTGCTTTTGTCAATTGTGTGTGTGTCTGTTATGAGCATTTTGCCGCATTGCTTTGATGTGCTTCAAATCATTTCATATGTGTAGTTTAATGTGTGTGTCTTATTTCTTTAAGACTTGGAAAGGAACAACTTACATGTATCCAATTTCATTAAAACAAAGTTTTCATCTTTTATCGACAACACCAGATTGGTGTGCCAATTATATGTCATTAATGCATCATGGCTTTTTTCTGAAAATCGTGTCGTAAAAAATAGCTTGCTTTTTCCTTTGCATATCACAAAATGTGATTAGTTATATTTTTAAATTACAATAAAACTATATTTAAAAAAGGGGGAGCATCCATCTTGCCAATATTGTTTCCATGGCAACATAATTTTTAATGAGATAAGAGGGTACTAGGAGACAAAGGTGAGCTGTTTGCTCCTTCTTATTTCTTTCCTCCACTAAGTAGAAATTAGATTATTATGCATGTATTTTTCGATTGCCGCTGGGTGTGTGTTTTAATTTGTATTGTTTATATTTTGATGGTGATTCAACCAACTATCATTCAAGAATGAGATATCAATAATGTTATAACATTTTTTAGGAAAATTTGTTTATGATTCGAAAGTCTTTTGATGTGTGTTTGTGATGAAAAACATAATGGTGAAGGGATTCCTCTAATGCAACATAGAGTCAACCAATTACATACCAGGATCAATTTTGACGTTTTATGTCAATTTTTTGTCAACCAAGATGCCTCGCTTACTATGACTGTATGACACTTACATATTTCTTACCATTTTTCCTTATTCAATTTGGTAGAGTATTATCTGTTTCCATGTTGGGTTGGTACATTTTGGTCTTCCCTAAACCATGAAATAATGTTTAAGCATGAAGAAGAATGCTGTCTACTAATCATGTATTAAATAGTTGAAATTATTAATTGAATTAACAATTGATGAATTGATTTTATCACAACAATATTTGATTGATTGATTGATTGATTGATTGATTGATTGATTGATTGATTGATTGATTGATTGATTGATTGATTGATTGATTGATTGATTGATTGATTGATTGATTGATCATTAATTACAGCGATTCATTAATTTATCAGATCAATTTCACAACATTATAAATTATCCAATTATCAAATTTGAATTTTGTTCTTAAATATTGAGAAGTTGATATGTTTATCCAATGCTACTAAAAATTGAACTAATTTATATTTTTTCTCTAGTCCATTTAATCCAACACAATTATTGCCTGAGTCTGCATGTCAATAATATCTCTATAACAAGATACGGGAACTAATTGTAATTGTTATTGCTGTTTTTTTGTCACTTAGTTCAACCTTGGACACAACGTGAATATGAACTTGCCGCATGGGTGATGAGAAAGTGGAGATTTTATCGCTTCACATCTATAAGGGTATGTGGAATTCACATTTTTATTATTTAATCTTATTGTATGATTAGTGCCACAAAGCCATATTCAAGATCCATTTTTAGTTATTATTCCTTAAATTTAGTTTGAATGTCCTTTTTCATGTAAATGCCCTTTACATGAAAAAGGCATGTAAAAGGGCATTTTATATGCATATATATATATAAACACAAAATCGTATCGATATTCATGAATTTATGTTAATTATTATGCTTCTGACCTCTTATCAGTTGAGCGCTTACCAATACTTTCTTGATCCTTGATTTCTATGATATGTATCTGAACTGTTTTCTTTCTTTTTCAGGACGATCTTTGGGGTAATGCTATATTCCTAAAAGAAGCCAATGCTATTAGTGTAGAACTCAAGAAAAAGGTAAGAACAATTAATTCCTACTTGGCACTTTCCACGCAGCTCTTGGTTTTACCATTATACAAAACAGATTTGTCAGAAATCTTTCCCAACTTTCAAGGTCTATCTCAAGAATTACTGAACCAATACTAGGCATGTTTGTACTTATTTCAATGCATTTCACATGACGATTCCAAATATGTCAATGAAATTCAATACTTTTGACATTTGTGAAACATTTTGTTACATTTTGGAATGTGGTCTGCAGACGCCTGCCGCGTGGAAAGTGTTAAGGATGTTTTAGAACCCTGTGCCTATTACTCACAGAACTTGTCACTGTGTCACGGTACATAAAACAATTTCTATTACCTCTGTCCTTACAGGTTGAATTTCAATTTGTCCTGCTGACCGACACCATGTACTCTCCTCTACCAGCCGAACTCTTGCCAAGTAACGACGACCGTGACATCATGGAGCGGCCGTTCCCTCGTACCGTGGTTGCCGTGGAGATTCAGGACAAGAAGAACGGCGCCACTCATTATTGGACTTTAGAGAAACTTAGGTAGGGATGGTGGAAGATGTGATTACCTCAGGCATGATATTTTGTAGATACAAAATCTGAAAGTAGATATTTTTCACTCTCAAAATGTTGATATTTTTGCCTAAATTTGCATTTGTTTATCCCCATTTTAGGCAACTTGGCACAATAGTGTTTTTTAATATTTCAAGGAATTTCATATTTTTTCACCCGATATGAATATCATGCCTGGATTACCTAAAGTAATCCAATCCCAATCATGTGTGTTAAACTGGAACAAAAAGTAAATGAAATTCTTTTACCACTGGTTTTATAGGGCAACAAAATTTAGTCGAAATTTCTCTCTAAACCATCTGGGTTTATTTACTCTCAACCAATTAGGTTTAATTCATTTGTATTCCAAAGCAATTGATTTTGATGGGTAAAAAAGAAGGCCCAACAATTTCTTTTGAATCATTAGTTTCAATGGGATAGCATGTAGTTCAAATTTCTTTCGGAAAAAGTGTACTTTAGGTTCCAGATTCTGGACTGTACTAGTATCGTCCGATACTGGAACACCCATTATTGTTCGATACTGGTACAAGGTCAGTGTTCCACATAAAAAATGTTCCAGTATCGGGCAATTCTGGAACACAATTATGTACCAGTATCATTCAATACTGGAACAAATCGCTACTGGTAGCATGTGTACCAGTATCGCCCAATACTGAAACATAATAACGTTACAGTATCGGTTGATACTGGGACAAAATTTGGTGCTCCATGCAGTATTGCCCGATAATGGAACAGTAAAATCGTACCAGTACCAGTATTGACCAATACTGGCAACTTTTATGTTCCAGTATTGAACGATACTGGTATACCGGTATCTGGGACCTAAAATACACTATTCTTTTCTTTTTGTCCATTATAGGTGCAGTGGGACAATAATTGTCTCACTTTATTTCTGTATTCTGAACAATTAGGCTTCAGTGAGACAAACAAATTGTCATAGGTTTCAGTGTAAGGAGAAATGACTAAAGATTAACAAATGAGTCTTTTAATTTGACCTGTATTATGCTTTGTCCTAACAGGAAGCGTCTTGAGATGATGCGCGAGATGTATGACAGCGCAGCAGATGCCACGCCCACTACGCCAGATGCTAACTCCGGCTTTGAGAACAGTGTCACATGCAGAGATCCATTCTATGACAGATTCCCATGGTTTAGGATGGTTGGAAGGTAAGGCTATATTAGGATGGTTGGAAGGTAAGGCTTTATTAAAAAAAATCACTTGTCTCAAAGCTCCCGCGCGCGTTAGTTAATTGTGTCATATTTAAAGGCTTATTATGAGATCTTTTCCAAGTAGCGCCCTCTCTCATTGATTTCTACTATGAAAGCAGATTTTCTTGCAGATTTGTATTTTTGATCATAAATCATAAATATCTTCTAAGTTACAGATCGATACGATTCCTAATTACTTCAAAATCATGGTTTTAAGAGGTTGAAAAATAGATTGTCTCGGTACGGGGACAAATTTTTTTCTTCTCAAATTTTACTCTAAATTCACTCTTAAACCACGATTTTGAGGTAATTCGGAATCGTATCGCTCTGTAACTTGAAATATATTTATGATTTATGATCAGAAAAGTAAATCTGCAAGAAAATTTGGTTCCAATTTTTTTCGATGATTGAGGGCGTCCCCTGGAAAAGATCACATAATAAACCTTTAATCACTTGACGTCATTAAGGTAGCAATTCATACTATAATAGTTTGAACAGTTCCAGATTGGTGAAGCCTCATTACAGCAGCGAATGAATACAGAAGCACATGAAGCGCACTGTGTATCATATGTGATGCACATGTGTGGCCAAAACCGTGTGTGTGTGTGGCCATAATCGCACAAACAAACGCTTGGATTTCTTATGCATATGCACGAAAAGATGGATTAGAGTAGAGTGTGGCATCGCTCAACACTGCCTTTTTGAATCAATACCCAGGTCTAAATTCCAGTTGATATATCCAGTTAATCAACTGGATATAACTCACAATATCTGTTCATATCTCACAATTAATGCATTTTATTGTTTTACACACATATCAACGTAACTATATATTGTCATTTTAGTGTATTATATTGCAAATTTGCTCGTTTACTTCTTAGCCACCTGCTGGCAGTTGGGTTTTAATCTTTAGCTGTCTTAATTTATGTTTTTTTCATAGTTTTAAAATTGGTCTTTAGTAGTTTGTTAGTTGTACAGCGCATAGATACCACTTGTTTTATGCGCTTTATAAATAATAATAATAATAATTATTATTATTATTATAATATCTGTTCAAAACTTATAATATCTGTTCATAAATTACATGCTTACTCGTGCGCTTTCATTCAAACTGATCATTGTATAATAACTTGAGCATACAGTGAACATACTGTTTATATTTTGCCATGACCTATTTATGATAAACAATTTGTTGTCAAATGTTGGTATATATCGCTGTGCACAGTCGCGGCACCGGCATCCAATATTTATTTGAGAAAGAATGAATCTGGGGTCAGAGCCTTTTGCCTTTCAATGTCATCATTTTGATCTAAAACAAGGTATTTCAGACCATTAAAAAGATAGATAATTTAGAGGTAATTTTGACATTAATTGACAAAATTTTGATCTGACTGGGAGGCATGGCTGTATATATTTTTGCAAATCTTATACAAGGCTTGATAATTTCTCTAAGTCATTCATTCAGTCCGTATTAGTCGACTTCAATATCAAATAAGAACTTACAAATTATTTGTTTAGTCATCAACTTTCAATCATGTGTTTTATTCCATGAGATTGACCAATTTAGAGTGTATCATTAAACATATGCTAGTTACATGAATAGATATATGATCCGGTATAAATCCAAACACTCATATTATTATTTCAGATCCTTCATATATCTGAGCAACATCCTTCATCCCGTACCTCTAGTTCATCGTGTCGCCATAGTAAACGACAAAGGCGATGTCAAAGGTTACCTACGCATCGCCGTACAGGCCGTGACCCCAGATGAAGAAGATCCCGACTACGGGTCCGGAATACGACAGTCCAGCACAGCGTGCATCGCTTTCAACGATGATGAGTACTTTAACAGGAAGGTATAGTCCTTAGATTGAATTTAGAGTGAAAAACAAGTTGTCGCACAGACCCGACAGTGTATTTTTACTCTTAAAACCATTATTATGAAGTAATTAAGAATCATATCGCTCTGTAACTAAGAATATATTTATGATTTATGATCAGAAATGTAAATCTGCAAGAAAATCTACTTTCTAAAAAAAAATCATGAATACAGGGCACCCCCGGAAAAGATCACGTAATATGCCTTTAAAGAGTCCCGCACCGAAAAAAGAATGCAACAAAGTGCTGTGTTTTTGTAGTTGCCTTATCTATGATTTATCTTGCTCTTACCCGTTTTAATCAGTTCAAGCAGAGTACAAACAACTTGAGCCAAAATGCCGCATCAGACGATGACATGCGCATCGTAGAAGGACAGCGAGAAAACTCGGATAATGGTAAGAATTAATATTATGGGGAGCAAAATTAATTGCCTTTATTTGATTTGGTTTTTGTTTCCCCTCCCCCTCAAAGGATGACAATCATGGCACTATGTGATGTGACAATACTCTTACTCAGACCTTCCCCTCTGAATATTTGAATTTTGTTTTTTGTGTCAATAATTATATGTGATGTGATCAAGCAAAATGAGTCGGAAGTCGCAAATATTGATTTTGTTTAGATCCGGCGAAGTAAACTATGAACGCTGCAGGAACGTGAATGTTACAAAAAACAGCCATATATAATGATATAGGTTGGTTGAGGAATTGAACCCAGCATTCCTGTGTGAGAGCCCTAGAGCGTGACCCCCCCCCCCCCCCCCCCCCCCCCCCTGTTCTACGGACTAGACCGACCCAATTTAAAAAAAATTATGTTAGAAACATTTTGGGGAAATGTTGGCAATTTTTTTGAAATTTTTGGAATATTTTTTGAAAAATTCACCAAATATTCAAAAAATATGGGTTTTTTTTAAAATGCCGACCGAGTGACTCCTACCTAAGAGGTCTGTTGGCCCGTAGAACAGCTTTAAAAAAAACACCCCTAATCCCATGTGTTTATTTTTCCTGTTTGTAGATTTGGAGGAGAAATTGCCCGATGCAGAAGCGATGAGTACCACAGAGAGTATGTCATCGATATCAGCGATCGATAACATAGAAGCTGGCGATCATCTCAAAATTGGCTCACAATTCACATTCAGGGTCACTGTGTTACAGGCATTAGGTATCACCTCGGAATACTCGGATGTGTTCTGTCAGTTCAAGTAAGTGGTGGATGCAGTGTATCTGTGCCATAGACCTTGTCCCATAGATATCAGACACTACCTATCTATATAGGTATTCTGTGGATAGCCTGGGTCCTGTAGGCCCTCACATTCAGGGTCACTGTGTTACAGGCATTAGGTATCACCTCATAATACTCGGATGTGTTCTGTCAGTTCAAGTAAGTGGTGGATGCAGTGTATATCTGTGCCATAGACCTTGTCCCATAGATATCAGACACTACCTGGGAATATATAGGCATTCTGTGGATAGCCTGGGTCCTGTAGGCCCTCACATCATAGTTACACATCTTATATATGTGGATAGCTTTGGGTGCTTTATGCCCTCTCAACATCAACAAGATTAGAGCGATATAATTTTAGAAATTTAGACATTTTACTGTGGAAGGCGTATTCATGATATAGCCTGTGTCCCTCAGGCCCTCAACTAATTTAGAGACACATCTTTTAGTCTGCTATAATTTATGAATATATTCTATACATTTTGCCAGTTATTTCTAAAACATATTGTTGGGAATACACTGACAGGCTTATATTATTGGTGTTCTTATAATACATCCTATGTCCAATGGCCCTCGCATCAGCCAGAGAGATTCCCGGCATTACCTATCAATACTATTACTAAAGGCGAGCTTGTGTTTTCTACATTGTAAGCACAACAATATTAACTTTCCCCCTAATATTCTTGTATTTTCTGTGGGTGTATCTAACTTTAACACCCTAAGTACTCATAATTCACAATCCTAGAGAGTTACTGCATCCACAGGCTCCAATCATTTAACTCAATAATCTGGGCCCTCATAGAACTTCCTTAATTACTAAACTACTCGACATAACCTATGATCCATATAACAATGTTTCCATGTACCACATTACTGCGTACGATTCTCTGCAGTTTCCTGCATCGGCACGACGAAGCGTTTTCCACCGAGCCACTACGGAATACGGGCAAAGGCCCGCCGTTGGGCTTCTATTATGTACAGAATGTAAGTGAGGTCAAAGGTCAAAGCGTGTGTGTGGGTCGACGTAGGGGCATGATGCTCTGTACAAAACGCTATCGTTGTGATCTGTGTAATGATTGGATATGGGAAATGGGAAATGCTCAAAAATTGCAACGGAAAAATAATTGAAACATTTTTGAACATTTGGTGTCGGTTTCAGAACTACGAGGGGGTATCAAAAAGAAATTCTTGAAATCACCCAGAAGTGAAGGAGCTATATCGATGAAATTTTGTCTGTGTAATCACTGGTCCTTAAAAACATTATGGTGCAAAAACGGTCTTATTATTATGTTTACTTTTTATACAGGTGGCGCTAGATGCCAAGGCCATGTAAATCAATGACGATTTCCAATGGTGATGTGTACATGGTAAATTATAAATGGTCCAATAACTGAATCTTGTAGGACGCCTTCCAGAAGAATATTAGGGTCAGATTTTTTTTAAATTTTGTCATTTCTCACTCGTAGGTCTCAATTTATCTCTCTTAATGACAACATTTCTAAACCTTATACTCCTCTGGAAGGCTACCCACAAGGATCAGTTTTGGACCATTGTCGTTTAACCATGTACACAGCGCCGTTGGGAGACGTCATTGATTTACATGGCCTTGGCATCTAGCGCCACCTGTATAAAAAGTAAACATACTTATGAGACCATTTTTGCACCATAATGTTTTTAAGGACCAGTGATTACATACACAGACAAAATTTCATCGTTATACAGGGTGAGTCAAAAAAAAGTTTACCCTAATTGAAAAAATCAAAAAAAATATTTGTGACCACAAAATCAAGGCAAACAAAACTTTAAATGATTGCGCCATTTCTTTGCTACCATCTGGAAAAAAAATCACGCTATTTGATGATACCGTTAAGTAAATATGACTATTTCTGTACAGGAGCTGTTTTTTCACCAAAAACACGGTTTTTAATTTCAAGCTTAACAAGCTTAATAATGTTTAATAGGATTATGATGTAAAGCATTACACATCTTGTTTATTAAAAGACAATAGACTTGTTCAAAATTGTCTCCTAATAGATTAAAACATGAAATATGGATTAAATTGTATCACCACTGTCAGTTAATAAATAATAATTGCAAGGATTAAATAGTCCGCAAGGGATATTCATAAACATGATAAAACTAGATGAGGATATTGAATAAAAATTGTCACCAGTGACTATCTGTTATGTGAATAATAAACGATATTTTTTATTTTATAGTATTTTGATAACATCAATAAACATAATATTGCACTTATTTTTCGTAAATATGTCCGATTAAGTAAACATTATCCTTGAACCAATCAAAAATTGTCAATGTCCACAGTAAGACTACATGTAGTAAGTAATAGTCTATCCCTCTCTTTCTTTCTCTACATGTAAAATTTATTCCTGTTAATGAATAGAAACCCACTTGATAATCCAGCATCTTGTTTGGTCTTTCTCCTGATCTTTGAGAGTGTGCTTAAGATGGTTGCACTGAGGGACAATAGACAGCTTTAAGGCCTATTTATGACACAATTACCACACTTTAATCATTTCATAACAAAGGAATTGATCCTTTCGCTGTCGGTATTGTAATTTTTTATTGGTTGTATCTTATGAAATATAATGGTCAAGATCTGGAAGCGTGTTCGGATGTTAAATTGGTCACTTTCATTCAAAACAGCGTAAAATGAGTTTCCCTCAACTAATCTAAACCAGATAAAATTCATATTAAAGCTAATGAATTTGTCTTTATACCGTAGTAAATTGTCTTGAAAACAAACAAATACTTTTTTCTAAAAAAATCGCTGAAGTTGAGTAAACTTTTTTTTGACTCACCCTGTAGCTCCTTCACTTCTGGGTGATTTCAAGAACTTTTTGATACCCCCTCGTATTTGGTTATAAAACACCTATCATTGAGATCACAATTTTAGCAACACTACTTAACCATTTCATCCTTGGTGTATGTATGCTCATCGCTGTATATTATCTGGTGGCGGTACCACTATCATGTATTCC
The DNA here is from genome assembly GCA_035610835.1 of Ophiura sarsii. Taxonomy (NCBI): domain Eukaryota; kingdom Metazoa; phylum Echinodermata; class Ophiuroidea; order Amphilepidida; family Ophiuridae; genus Ophiura; species Ophiura sarsii. Next base: position 50,711,160 of record CM069446.1, read on the forward strand.
GATTTGCTGGTTTGACACTGTCCGTGCAATCTAATTGGCTGATGACACTGTGTTCATGTATTCTGATTGGCTGATAACACTTATATTGATGTGTTCTCATTGGCTGATTAAGCACTCATATCCATCTTCGGCTTGGCCACCAATTGGCTGATGACACAGTTGCTGCTTGGCCGTGTGCAAATTATTTTTGGTATCTATTTTGTTATTATTTTCTTATTTTGCAGTTTCATACACGGGCATGATGCATTTGTAACCCAACCCGTCCAGAACAATGCGGGCATAGCCGGTGGCCCGCCCCTTGGGTTTTACTTTGTTCAAAATGTAAGTCGGGCTGCACTCATTCATTAACACTTTCCACATGGCTATTGGTTTTACCATACAAAAGATTTTTTTCAGAAACCTTTCAAGGTCTATTTCAAGGATTACTGAACCAATATTAGGCATGTTTGTACTTATTTCAATGCATTCCTCCTGGTGACTCCCAATATGGTAATGAATTTTTTATCATTTTGACATTTTGGAAAGTGAAATTTGGGAATGTCGTCTGCAGACACCTGCAGCGTGGAAAGTGTTAATATGCAATTATGCAAATGCATTATTGTACTTATGAATGTGGCCAACAAGTAGAGGGGGCAGGGTGCAATAAGTACAAACATGCCTTGTATTGATTCATTAATCCTTGGGATAGGCCTTGAAAGTTGGGAAAGATTTCTGAAAAATCTGTTTTGAATGGTATAACTAATATCCACGTAGTGTTAACTTGTGCGATTCTCCAGGCTGTCATAGCCATCATAAATAGCTGTGTGATATTATGTGAATGTCTGTATTCCTTTTTTTGTTTGTTTACAACTGTAATTGCATGGTCCTATACCTTTGCATGCTGCTTTTCACTTCAATCATGATTAGAAACCTTTCAAGTTGACAAGTGTAAAGTGTGTTTCTATTCGAATGCAGAAGGTGCTTATTGGTGGTGATAAGTGATGGTGGCCTTTACACTTTCCACGCGGCAGGCAGTTGCAGACAACATTCCAAAATTTCACAAAATGTTAAAAAAATTATTGAATTTCATTACCATATTTGGAATCACCATGAGAATTGTTTTGAAATAAGTACAAACATACCTAGTATTGGGTCAGTAATCTTTGAGATAGACTTCTGAAAAATCTGTTTTGTGTATGGTAAAACTATATAGCCGCGTCAGGAAAGTGTTAACTCTTTCCACACGGCTATTGGTTTTACCAAATACAAAACAGTTTTTCCAGAAACATTTCCCAACTTTCAAGGTCTATATGAAGGATTACTGAACCGATATTAGGCATGTTTGTACTTATTTTAAGCATTTCTCATGGTGATTCCAAATATGGTAATGAAATTGAATAATTTTGACATTTTTGAAACATTTTGTGAAATTTTGGAATGTCGTCTGCAGATGACTGCCGCGTGGAAAGTGTTAAGAGAAACACGCGATCACCACCTTTTTCACCAACTCCATCACCACCATAATAACCCAGTATTTCTGGGTTATATGTGGTGACTTTAGTGGGGATCTTGAATAGAAACAGACAGTGGTTATTTTAGTGGTGATGAGATTCCATGCGCTGCGTTATGCTTGCGCGCCATGCATGAAAATATTTGTGTGAACTTCCAGGATCACCACCTTTTGCTGTGTCACCACCTTTTTGGAACCATAATAGTTGATACATTGTCGTAGTAGTTGATAGTTAGAGTAGCTGAGTCTTCAGAATAGATAAAGAAAAAAGTGAGAACAAAATGGAAACTTATAGTAGTTTTTGAACCATAATAGTTGATACTTTGTTGTAGTAGTTGGTAGTTGGAGTAGCTGAGTCTTCAGAATTCCAGTAGATTTTGATGTTTAGGCATTCACAAGTTTCTTGTCTAAATTCAAATGAAGTTTTGTGTTAGCCATTGATTGCCGTAATCTAAATGTGAAAAGTAACGATAGTTTTGCCTTTTTTTATTGTAGATCTCTGTGACCGTTACCAAAGCTTTCATCGACTATCTTAGAAGTTCTCCAGTAGTATTTGAAGTATTCGGCCATTATCAGGCCCATCCATTGCACCATCTGAGCCAGCAATGCACTAGGTGAGTAATTTTGGGTGTAGAGGAAAGGAAAATGATAGATTGAGTGGGTTAGAGTTTTTTGAGTTGGGGGGGTGGGGGGGGGGGGGGGGAAGTTGGGTGGGATAGATAGAACCAGCAATGCACAAGGCAAGCTAGTGTTGGTTATGATTTGATTGGTATTGTTGGGACAAGGTGGGTAAGTATAGGGTGGGTTGAGTGTGTTGATTAGGCTGAAGTGATTGAGTTTGGGTGGTGTGGTGGTGGTGTGCATATCAAGTTGTCATTATGAGACGAATCTAGCACTATCAGAATCAACCATGCACAAAAGTAAGCCATTGGGGTGGTGGATGAGGCAGATGAGGTGGAGTGATGTGGGATAGAGTGGGGGGGGGGGGGGGGGGGGGGTGTATGTCAAGTCATTGGCAGGCCTATTCATTACATAAATTTAAGTGCAATTTTGCACCTCATGGGTTAAAAGAACCAAATGTTGAATGAATCAGATTGGGTGAGGTGTGGAGCAGGTCACAAGAAGCGGTCGGCTAATGTCATGCATCTGGACCTTTGGAAAGGTCCTTGTTGTCAGAAGGAGTTAAAATTACACTTATCGTTACTTCTCTTTGTTGTTTTTTTCTTCTTTTTTTCCCCCTTTCTACATACAGATTGCGTCCATTAAAGAGGCATTTCCCTCCCTCACTTCCACTAGCTACTCCAGGTGAGTCAAGTTGTCCACATATTGATAAAATACCACATGTTAACATATGTGACTCGATCAAGCGGAATAAGTCGTATGTCGGGAATATTGATTTTAAGTTATAGGTAAAAAGAAGTAACAAATTCATGTTTTACACTGTTTTCTCAGTTGGTAAATTGTTGTAACTTAAAGACTAGAAGCTCAATTTTGATGGGTTTGGACCATACTGTAGCATTTCCCTGCTTTTAAATGATGAACAAATATCAAAATTGAAAACTGCCGACATGTGACTCATTTCGCTTGATCACATCACATATGTAAACACATATTTGGCTAATTCAGAGAATATTTCGATTTTTCATCTCCAACATTTGTTTTTTATATATGGAGAGTAGCTTATCTACATAAGTTGATTTATAGAGTTTTACATTACCCAGTGTTGCCAACCCCGCGTCTAGGTCGCGGAATTGGGCTACTTTGGACCTTAAAGCAAAAATGTGGGCTACACTGGCATTGCCTGCCTATGACACTGTCTTTGAGCTGCATCAGAAAATTAATATTGTCAATATGATAAAAAGTATGAGAAACTAGTCCCAACTGAAATAATAGGATACCTGAAAGTGTACAGAAGGATGAGTACAACTGTACAAATGTAAAATGTGGTAAAGTGAAACTTATCCCAACTGTAAGTGGGGGATGAAAAGAGTCGGAAAATTACAGATACTAACAATGTTTCTTGCTTCCATGGGATGCACACTGCCCTTCCTGAACATTATATTGTACATATCTGTATATACAGGGTGTCCCAAAAGTCTGCGCACGACTTTAAAACTTTGTATTTCACAAAATATAAGTCGTATTGAAAATATGAATACATATTTAGAAAGAGGAGATGTGGGAAATCATTTTGATACCAAACATTGGAGTAACATCTGTTTGTAATGCCACCCTAGAAGTAAAATATATATTACTGCAAAAATGTAATTTTATACTTCGGAGGAATAAAGTTCATAAATTGAGACACCTATTGAGATTAACGAAAAGACGGTTAGAGTTGGTTACACGGAAAGTGATCCGTCAATTGTAATATTTAAATTTTACATTACAGTGATCCCATCATAATAACAAACTATATCACACATAATGTTCGTTTCTATAGTGAAATCTAGTTTAAATGTTTCCATTTATACAGGGACGTGTGCTAAAAAATTGAATAACGTAACAGAAAAGTGATCACACACATCTCTTCTCGAAAGCATACAGTGCATAGCACTTGACTCTACAGCGCCATTGAACATTTCTTTGTAAATGGATATTAGGCGCTATATAAATTATATTATTATTATTATTATTATTATTATACAGCTGTCAAACATGTTAACATTTAAATTTACCGGATTATTTTAATGCTGCTTGTTTTAGTCTTTTTTCTACCACATCGAGACAAATCATGCACAGTTCCTGTGTTCAAAAATGTATCCACCAACTTCAGAATGGATATTCTTGAAATGTTTTCTGAACTTTTGTTGAGTAATTTGAACTGAATTTGTTTTAGCGTAGAACCATACCATTTGTATTCGCTTATCTATGCTGTAAACCACCTTGAATGAAGACTTTTGCTGTGCAATTTTGTCTACTATGCCTATTTATGTTGTGATTGATAATAATATTAATGTTGCAAGGTAATCAGTGAACTGTGACTAATGCGCAACGTTGCTTTCATACCGTTGATTTATACGCACCTGATTTTAGCAACAATGTGTGGTACTTGGTATAGGTAGGTCTGGCACACGGCCACAAACTTTCAACCAGTTTTATAATGTTGTGGGTTCACCAATATGGTTGTGTTTGGTATCAAATTAATTTCCCAAATCTCGTCTATCAAATATGGTTAGATTTATACCATATGATTTATATTTTATGAGATATAACTCTTCAAAAACGTGCATAGACTTTTGGAACACCCTGTACATAGGCCTTTGGACTTTGGAGCTAGTCCTTGTATTGTACATATCTGTATATACACTGGGCTAGTTCTATTTCTATTACTTGATAAAGAGTAGTATATCTAGTCGAAACGTTGCTATCATCTCTAATTCTCCTCCCCTTTTTTTCATCCCCCACTTTCGGTTGGGATAAGTTTCACTTTATTACAGTATGATTAATTTAGAACAATTTGACAAATCCAACCTTACAATGTTTGTGATTTTGTTTTCCCCACAGTACCCTCTCCCAAACTTGGATTTGTTAGTACGCCCAGCACTAGTCACTTGCATTCCAGGCACGATTTACTCATCTGGTTTGAAATAGAAGAATTAGCACCGTCTGGAGAGTAAGTATGGATAGTTAAAGTTAAATCAGTTCCAAATTGATGAGCCTTCTTACATACACCAGCGAATTAGTACAGAAGAGCGTTGGTGCACGTGAATGCAACAGAAGCATCTGTGAATCGTATGCGTGGCGCACGCGTGTGTAGGCCGATATCTCGCACAGGCAAGAATGCACATGTGTAAAAATGCTAGCGTAGCGTACGCTTGAATTACTCTTGAGTGTTGATAGATAATAACCCAGTATCGTTCAATACTGGTACAAAGTCAGTGTTCCAGTATCGGACGATACTGGCACATATAAAATATTCCAATTATGTACTAGTATTGTTCAATACTGGGACAAAATCACTACTGGTAGCATGTGTGCCAGTATTGACCGATACCAAAACACAATTTTGCATTCCAGTATTGACCTGTTACACCAGGGTATATAGAGAAGGTTAGCCGTCACTATCATACACGAATCATTGAATGAGATAACTGTATTGTATGTTGTTATTCTTCATCAGATATCTACCAGCCTGCGTAGATCACAGTGATGAGTACCCATGCTGTGGTGTATTCCTGTTACACCAGGGTATACAGAGAAGATTAGCCGTTACTATTGTACATGAATCATCGAACGAGCTCATCTGGAGAGATATTAAGGAAATAGTCGTGGGTATGTATAATTGATTAGCTCAGTCATGACGGATCAAATTGTGTGTATTCTCTTGCCAAGGTGATCTTTTCTGCACATTTGCTTTATTTTGGTAACCTTTTTTTGCCTGGCCTTCCAGTCTGATCAATGTCGATCCTGGATCTGGATCTAGATCTAGAAGTATGGACCACTGCTCCTATTAGTCATCGGCAGAGAACTTCAGCATTTTTTATAGTAGCCAATGCGCGCGATCTAGTTAATGAGCGTGTTTGGGCGGGGACATTAATGACCCATAGATACGATCGGCCAATCGGATTACAGATACCGCGACGCGTCGAACTGCTCAAGGTAACGCACTTTCATGTTAACACTTGTACGCAGTTGTCACACAAAAAAAAGTACTGAACTTCTCTGACGCCGACTATAGTGTAGCCAAACAGCCAGGGTTGGTGTACTCGGTGTATGTACACTGATTTCTGCTATGTGATGGTTGTTAATCTTGATTGCTTATCACCTGCAGATGTTTAGCGAGGATCATTTACCATGTCCAACCAGTCTAGCCATCCTTATTGTTCTTACGAAAGGATTATAAGTGCTACATACATATTCTAAGCCTTTAAGTGACTTTTCAAAAGCGCAGACAAGTAAAATGGCTCAAAATCATTGAATGTAAAAAAACCTTGTTATATCATATTTCAAACTTTCAGTTAGTTTCATATATGTATATGAACTTTAATTGCAGGTCGTATCAGAACTTCACTAGAGGTGACTGAGCCTGACCATGAATGTTCCATTCTGTCATTAAATCTACTCTCAGCTATGTACATGCAGCAACCAGGTGATGAAAGGTAAGCTTAGGAAGTGTGCTAAACTATAATATATTAATTACCCAGAGGGCTTAAAGTTGAAATGACGTCGAAAAAATGAAACCCCATCGAAAAATGAATGAAGTGTCAACGTATAGTATTGTAAATAGGTTTTTTTTCCTGGTGGGGATGGATTTGAAATGTTAGAAGTAGGTAACTAGCTTCTGTGACCTTCAAAACATATAATTAGACACCAAAATCACATTAAAAAACCCAAATGAATACATTTTGCAAAAATGGTTGCCATCTAAGATTTGCATGATTTTTTGGGGGAAGAAGCCCAGATTTCACCATTTGTTTCAATTTGTTAACTATGGTATCAACCAGCACATTTTTGTTTAAACTTATGGGATCTCAGCGGGCACAGAGTTAATTATATGTTACAATTCGACGAGTGAGGTCATTTTGACGTTTGAAATTCGTCGTTGTTCCAGCTGGGTATTTTTGTTGTGTGGGGTCAAATTAAGTAGAGAGTTTTATTTAAAAGTATTTCTATGTATCTCTTTGGGCAGTACATATCTTCTGATATATCTCTTTGTATCTATATTTTGAATTCCTCCCCTCACCCAAAAAGGAAAGGCCATTGCAAATTCTATGACCGGAGATTGTCTTATTTCGAGATCAGTCAGTTAAACCAAGCCATAAAAATAATGTGGCAATTAAGTTCTTCATATAGTTGTTCAGACTTTGAATGATACATGTAAGGATGTCACGAAACTAGTCTAGTGTGAAAACTTCATTCACTGATTATAAGCTTTATTCCGTTGTAATCCCTCAATGAAGTCTTTACCCTAGACTAAACCTGATTCCCTTACATGAAGGTAACACCAACATTTCTCTCTTTTAACATTTTTTACCAGGACCATGTTCCGATTTGCAGCAGCCTGGGACACATCATTACACAACTCTGTGCTACTCAACCGTACAACTCCATATGGTGAAAGGGTTTACCTAACTATGTCTGCATATCTAGAGGTAATGGGCCGTATTCTCGTACTAAACACGGTTTAGCTTAGCTAAAACCGTGACTAACTAAACTTGTGTCTAAATTAAACACAACTTTATCTTTTAAAGGATGTGTTCAACAAAACCCACTTTAAAAACTCTGCAAATCTCAAACTTGAATCAGGCCTGAAACTTTTCAGCTATTTTTCGAAGCTTAAATGTACATGTTTTATTTTGTTTTCAGCTATTTAACCCAATTTCACACTGTTTTCAGCCTTATTTAGCATGTTTTTTGTGTGTGTATTGAAACAACAAGAAAGGAGAGCAATTTGGAACCTCACCCATAAAATCTTTGATTATCTGAATCATCAAAATACCATAAAAGAACATTTGTCCCTCCCCCCACACCTCCCAACAATTTTCTCATTGGTCCTTTTACCTCTGTAATACATATCACAAAGTAAGTTATAGACAATGTGTCCATTAGAATGGACCAATATGCCGATTACAAAATAAAAGCTTATTTGATCTGTTTGCCACGTCATGTCTAATTGAAAACCACTGTTTAATACCACATGGACAACACTGATATTTGGGTATGGGTCAGACTATAAATATACTTCTATTATTTCCAACTTTTGGGCACTGCAGTTGGTGTATGCATGTGTTGTGTATTTAAAAAGCACATGACCCTTGCGCTTATATTAGTCAGCGTCTTAATGCTATGGACATAATTCTAATTATATGTGCGTGCATGTAGGGGTGTGTACGAGCGTGCGTGCGTAAACCCAGAATTGTGTACCGGACGCTTTCAAAAATGACAGCGCATCCTGATTGGTCAATCTTGAAATCGTCACACGCATGTAGGCATAGTTGTTTGCGCATTTCATGCATCCCGATGCAGCTCCTAGAACAACAACAAACACGCTTATTTTGATTTCCCATCATTCCTCTTTATCACAGCTTGACAACTGCGCTCAGTCAGCTTGCATCACCAAGGATATCTGTCTCCAAGTGTTTGAGAGAGACGCTAGAATAAGTCCAGCGAGATCTTTACGTAGTCTATTCACAGGAGGGTACTACAAGGATATGGATTGGTAAGTGTTTGGGAGTACCTCTACAATTGTCTCAGCCTGATAATTATGTGGTGTATTCACTGGTAAGTGTTTGATGCTAAAATAAGTCCAGCAAGATTATTCCAGAATGTTAAAATGCAACTTGATGGTTGTGATGCAGCTGGTCAGATATCATCCATGTGATGCCCATGTGATGCCTAAGTAGAAGCCATGTGACACCCATGTGATGCCCAAGTAGAAGCCATGTGACACTCATGTGATGCCCATGTAGAAGCCATGTGACACCCATGTGATGCCCAAGTGGAAGCCATGCGACACCAATATGACAAACATGTGAAACCCTTGTGTGGTATTTCACTGGAAAGGGGCAACTTTGAAGAGCAATATCTGAATGTCCACAGTGCATCGTGCTCTTGGTTTTTGCTGGAGTGGGTCAATATATAAATGTACACAAAGATACCAATAACTTTGGCTCTAGCAGGATTTGAACCCACAATATTTGTCATTCCTATTGTGGAAGTTACATTTATTGTCCTCATCAATGAAATTTCCATTCACATCTAGTAACCAACTATCTTAAATACCATTTTCATAATCCTTTCGTTTCTGTTTCTCTTTCAATTACAGTAACCGTGTAACCGGTGTTTACGAGTTGGCCATGCGCCGTTCCGCAGAGGCTCTTAGCCCAGGTAAGTCTCGGCCTGTATTAGCTCTAGCTGGTCATATAGATGCCAGTTGTACTGCGCTTTAATCTTGTAGTCTGCTCTAGAATTGCTCAAGACTTTTCCTGCCTTCACTCGCCTATTATACAGAGTTGTCAAAAAACACTGGGACACTTTTTTTTGGCTGGAATTCTCAAAAGTTGTGATGACATCTTGATAATCTTTTTACATATTATCAACCTGCAATATCCTGGTCATAAATAGTGAGAAAAAAGAGCTATAATTAACACTTTCCATGCGGTAGACGACATTCTGAAATTTCACAAAATGTTTAAAAATGTCAAAATTATTGAATTACATCACCATATTTGGAAAAACCATGAATAATGCATTGAAATGAGTACATAGTATTGGTTCAGTAATTTTCAGGAAAACTTGTTTTTTGTATAATGGTAAAACTAATTGGCATGGAAAGTGTTAAGAAAGAGTAGCCATTTAAAGAAAAGCTGTTAAAAATGGTTTATTCACACGAAAATCTATGGCGGTCATGCAATATTGCTCATCTTCGTTCACAAAGTGCTATTCAATGGTATAATACTTCATTGTCTTGCCTTTGGAAAAACTGCTTTATGGATGGCTGTTTTTCATTGATTGAGTTAAATTTTCAACACCCTTCACACCATTGTGTTCAAAAATTTACTGTTCTTAAAGAATCTATAAATGCACCCCAATTTTGAGAAAACTACCTCTAAAAAGTATCTTTGTGTTTTTTTACCACTCTGTATCATCTCTTTGGATGCTTACTGTAAACATGGACATTATTGTGCTACCTTTAGATTCCCACACAGCCATTTTATTATGTCCATCACCATAGTTACTTTGCTGCCAGTCAGTGCCTGTACATGTATGGTCTTCTTAGTACCTACATAGGAACTGTTCAGTACCTGATGTGCGATACAACAAAAGTAGTCGCATAGTAGCAGAGTTAATGGTACTGAGCAGCTACTTTGGCGAGGTACCCCACTAGTATTTTAACACTTTCCATGAGGCAGTCGTCTACAGACGACAGTTCCAAAATTTCTTGTTTTGAATCTGATTACCAAATTTGTAATCACCATGAGAAATGCATTAAATAAGGCCAAACAAAATAAATGGTTCGTCTCAAAGCTTGCGCGCGCATTGGTTTTGAAATGCCAAAATACCGCGTCTGAAATGCAGAAAATTGTAAAATCATTTTTTTTTTCCATACAAATTTTTAATTCGAGTTTTTATTAAAAATATCGGCAGATTTTCCTCTTCTCAAACTTTTACATGACTCAGTTCTTCAAAAAACGCTGCACAATTGTTCGTATACACAACTACATCACAATATTCATTTCAAATAGAAAAAACAAATATCAGAAAGTGTCAACGGTTGCAAATAGTAAGAGTAAAAATTGCAACACAAATAAAAAAAATGTAAAAAAAAAAAAAATGTAAGACAAAAAACAGCGCGCGTCGCCCGATGTTGAAGCCTTCGCAAGCTTTGAGACAAACTTTTTTTTTTGTTTGGCCTAAGTATAAACATGCCTAGTATTGGTTCAGTAATTGTTGAGATAAAACTTTGAATGTTGGGAAAGGTTTCTGAAAACTATGTTTTGTATATGGTTAAACTAATAGCCATGTGGAAAGTGTTAACAGGTCCGATATGAATAGTGGGCAAGCAGTACTCGTACACGTACTTGCAGTGGAGAAACCATCATGGGGCATAATGGAAAATTTAGAAATTTGTTCCAATTCTTTACTGGTATTAATGTGTATTTTATGTGTATTTTATGTGTCAAACGTGTTTGCCGCACATAAACAGAAGAGAACAATGGGTTTAACTACACATAAACGCACATAAAATAGCCACTTCATTATGAGAGGCTTAGGGCAGAGGATTAGCAATTATGTGTAAACCTGTGTATTTATGGGGTATCATGTGTATTTATGTGTTTCTAGTGGTAAATTGTTTCAATTTGCCCAGTACAATACACATGAGATACACATAAAATACACATGACATACGCACAATATTATGTTCTCTTAACACATAAGGTACACATGAAATATTTTATGTGTTCAAAATTTTCCATTGCTCAGAAAGACTAAAGATATTACACCGTGAAAAATTACATGTGCAAACATGACCATGTTTACAGTATTTTTAGCTCCTCTTAGCTCGCCAATAAAACGATCCTGTTGCTATTGCTAGACGTACAGTTTCATCAATTCCTTTTGCAACTGTTGCGCTCAAACCACTCAAAATAGCTTTATTTTTTGCAAATTTTGCAATTTTCTATTTTTAATTTTTTACATTGACTCTTTGCAAAACAATATTCAGTTGCATTTTGGGTAAAATCTACCCGGCTGATACTGCTTCTTAATTTACATCTTTCTTGGGTCATTGACTGACCCTTCAGCCTTCTAGCTTGCTTTTAGTGCTATTGCATTTCAGGAAATAGCCTTGTTTCGTACAAGCATTTTGATTAGATATTACTCTACAACTTTGAGTTTAATTATATCAAATATTGCTTGTCTAAAAATAATCTGTCCTTCTTTTAAAAATAAAAAAATCAAGGTTTAACATTTGTTCAAAAATTGAGGCAGGCCCCATCTAATATGATTGATTTTAAATTTATGCTGATATACAGCAATTCCTGTCATCGCTTAAATAACCCCCTCCCACCAGATTCTAGCTTTTAAGTACAAATTGTCTTGTAACATCGTGCCTAAGTGTTTATGTCAAATGTAGAAGTAGAAATCACACACAAATAACCATTTCAATCTCGCCACGTCAGACGTACGTTGTGTCTTCAGCATCATCAAATTTTCGCACATCCATCAAAATTTCCGTGCGATATGTTATTTTACTCCAACTTTTATTTCTATCAAACACAAATTATACTTCTAATCATTACGAAGGTTTTAAGGTTCACATGTTTAAATATACACATGGTTATAAGATTATATTAAGTGGTTTAGTTTTTTTACTTGCAAAATTTGAAACCGAATAAAATTGATGATGGGGAAGGAGTCTTTTGGATTAATTTAAATGTGACAACAGGATTCTAGAATAAACATATGTATCCATTTTTAAATGTGACAAAAAATAGACAAATAAATCAGGGACATGGCCCAAATTGGGTCAGTCTTCCTAGTGCCCCATACCATAAGTTTGCCACGGTATGGTCCATTTTAATGTAGAAAACAATTGTATAAAACCCAAAACATATTGATTTAATTTATATTGCAACAAATTGTAAAATTAGTCTTGTGGTAATATTATTGTAAATAGAACCTATCAATTTTGATTGTGGCAAATTATTTTAAAAGAGGTGTTCTGACCCATTTTAAAGTGTGAGGCAGTTACCACCCCTGTAGTAACCCCCCTTCCTCTTACTCCTCACCCCATACTATCTATTTCTCTTCTCTATACACTGTCATGTGTCTGAATGTTTTGACATTTTAAAAAACAAAAACTACAACAACTGATCATTTTGTTGTTGATTTTTTTCCTTTGATTATTGAGAGACGCATTCATTTAAAAGTTGTATGATTTTGATATATGAGTATCTCTTGTCTATAGATCACATAGCAGCCCTTTTATGGCAAAAGCATGTATCTTATATGTACTTTCCTAATGATATACCCTCCTTTTAACATGGATTGTGTTGACTTGGTTCAATAACCCTCACTTAGGAAAAGGTTGCAACTTGTAAAGACAATAAAAGTAATATACTGCCTTTTACTACTACTTGATTTACGGAGAAAAAAGCTAACTTTGATCATGTTAAAAGGAAGTATACTGTTAGAAAACTACATATAAGATACATTCTTTTGCCATAAAAGGGCTCATAGGCACTCATTTGCATGGGATAGTCATAAATGATATGATATGTCATGTAGTTGTAGACCTTAAATGTCTTATGTGGATTGTTGTAGAATAGTAGAATAGATGTCTCGAATTATAGTGTTTGTAGATGTACAATCATTTTGGTTTTGAAAATTGATAGATAGATAATCTTGATTTCATGTAGCATTAAGTTATTTAGCAGATGAGATGTGTTGTTCTAGTGACAGAATGAGTTCAACTAGGTTTAGTTCTGGGATTTTAAGGTCTGATAGTTCCCTCTGGATTTTGGTTGGAAAAAATCTAAAACCTACCAAAATTAATGAGTCCTTCTCAGTCAACTGAATCTAGTTAACTATATAAAATTGTGAGATAGGCTTTTAAACTCGTTAAATTCTTAACCTTGTTAACTAGCTTTTAACTAGCTTTTAAACCTGTTAACTCTTAACCTAGTTAACTATGACAGGTTATATCCCCTAAACGCTACATAACATTTAAATTCCAAGTTTAGTCCTCATTTGAAAAAACGGGTAAAGGGTTTTCCAAGATCCATCTTATAGTATTCAAATGTTCATAAATATAGTTTTTAGTGGGCGAAGTGTCAAAATGTGAATGTTCATTCACATTCAACACATAATGTACGAATATTGATTGAAAATGAAGTTTGTAGATGTTTAATTGAGATGAGAATTGAGCAAACCAATATTGCACCATCCCTTATGGCACATACTTGTTTCACTTTTATTTACCAACAATACATAATTCAATAATTATAGGTGCAGACATTTAGCGGGCTGACCAAAATCAGAGCAGAGCTCGCAAATACATTTGTGACCCAACACAAGTAAATGAGGCACAATGCGGGAAATATGAATATCAAGATATTGATATCATGTTAATGTGTTTGTAGTTAAGGGACATTTTAGTGTCAATGTTATTTCACATTCCTAACCAAAGTTACTGATTTTTGAAAATCTCTTAGGTGTAAAACATCAAATATAAATTGTCAAGTTAAGGATGTTTAAAGTTTTGGTTGTATTAACAAATCAATGAAGTAAATGAAAGTTTAATCCCTCAAATTGTAGTTTAACTCTCTATTTTCAAGAATTTGAGTCTTTTGTTGGATAAAAGAAGACCATAAATACAACTTTCTATGAGTTTGACTTATTTATATGACCATGTCCCACATTTGTGCTCTTAAATCATATTAGCTTCTGCCGCATTGTGCCTCATGTTGGGTCACATTTGGTTTGGGAGTGGGTCACATCTCATCCATGTGATACTCATGTGAAACCTATACGATATCCATACAAAACCCATGTGATGAAACTAATATCTGCCATGAACAAACACCTCAGCTGTGTCAAAGTAGGCATTCTCTGAATAGTCTCTCATTTGGTGTCAGGTGTGGGATTCTCATCGAAGATTAACAGGATCCTTTGTTATTTAGTGGAGATATTACCAGGAACTGGCATACATTTATCTTAGCATCAAGCAAGGCATCCCCAACAAATTTTTCCATAACTATTTCGATAGTTTTTTTAATTTTATTTATTTATTTTTAGCTAATTTTAGGTGTGTTTTTTAATTGTTTTTAGACATTTTAACCCATGTTTTGTTGACATTTAAAACATGTTGTCATTGAAAAGTATTAATGATGTGTTGTCCACATGAGATTTGAAACTAGGTTTTAATATCTGATTTATATTTCTAGTTGGTTTAAATTTATAGTCCTGCTTTCAAAACCAACTGTCAAATGCATTGTCTTCCTTAGTTGACATTAGGGGGGGGGTTCTTGACTTTTCCAAGTAAGTAAATATTTTTAATATTGATTTGTTTTGATATGAAATACATTATATTTACAGGTTTATTAAGTGCCACAGAGATTAACAACAAATCCAGCTAACATGTTGTAGATTTAATGCCGAGTCAATATCGTAACTTTGTGTAATGGTTGTCATTTGGTTGGTTATGAAAGGGTTTTTTGATGTCAGGGGTTGGTTTAACATTTTTATAACATTATTTATTGATAGGGATGTTTTAACGATACTACCACCTTAACCCTAACCTGACCAGCTTGTTTTTAACAAAAACAGGATTTAAGAGAAATTTGAACAAATAAATCGCCACTCCCTGACCGGGAATCGATCCAGGGACCTTCTGCACATCAAGTGCCGGCCCGCATAGGCAAGCTACAGCTACCAGCTTCACGTTCTCGCTGTATATTGCGCTTACTATGTAGGCTCGGTCAATTTCGTCATGGAAAATCGTCCATGCATGCGCTGGGTCATGGTATTTGGTAGTGTTAAGGTTATACCAACCCTTGACGTAAAAAACCCCGTTCATTTCCAACCAGGTGACAATCATACAACGTTCCGAAATTGTATTTACGTCAAATATTATAGGATGTGCCCGTCGGGAAAGATCTTATCTAGTGTTTTTTGTTGTTTATGTAAATCATCCATAATTTAAGTTCAAAATACGCATTTGGAGACTTACAAACTGTAAACATAATTAATATTCAGAGAATGTTGTGTATAATGTATAAAACAACTATAAGGTTTTGACGGTCTGCTTCCTAGGCTTGCAAAGGATTGTGGGGAAAACTGATGATATTAATATAATTTTTGTTTTATATTCTTAATTCTTTGTCGATAATGTAAATCTGATTAGGCTTAATAGAAACAATCAGCTCTTTAAAAAATGCTATGCTATCACAGGAAATTACCCACAATGCTTTGCAATTGACCTTGAAAGCAGGTCGGCAAATACATCGGTTCACTCGATCTAATTCTTTCTCTAAATTTTCTTCTGCCACTATTTTTAACTATTTTACCATGCCTTACTGAAACTGAACGAACGGTAGGCAAATCGTTCAGTATTCACGACCTGCGGGATCTCCTCGAATCCACGTCCCCTATCGTTGACACGCCACATACGAGTGGTAAGCTTTGAAATGGCAAGAGGGCGCCCGATTCCTCGCAAACCGAATAGAGGGGAGAGCCAAGAGTCAAAAGTCTGATTGTCAAAGCAGAGTGTTATTATATCCCACAATGCTTTGCGGCTGCTGCTATTAATTACCATAATTAAAAGCTACACAAAATGCGCTTGCAATGTTTCAAAAATTGAAACAAAACACCACTGTCTCGCTAACATCACTTTAATTTGTATTAAATATTTTAAAAAAAAAGACTATTTACATTGTCATTTTGTGCAATATATGCCGTTTCCTTTGCCTATTGTCCATCGCCATCGGACTATATCCGGTCCACATTAGATCTCCTCTTGCATGCCTAAAGCTACTGTACTGGGGTTGTTTTTTCCCAAATCATGAGGTATCATTTATCATGGAATCTGTCATCATACAATTCATTCATGTTTTCTTTTGCTATTATTTAACATGACTATTATTTTGAATCTGTAACCAGTAACAGGTTTTTCAATATAATTTTCACAGCTCATAATTACTAACAGCTTATAGCTATATACCTCAGAAATAATATGATGGAGACTTTTCATAGTATAATTGGATGGCAGGATAAATTATGTTGAAATGACATCAGTGTTAAACCAATGAAAGTCAATTTTGTATGTGATGTTATACAAAATGTGTCATAGAAGTTCACAATTGTAGACAAAATCTACAAGATCAAAAGGTAGAAAAACATCTACCAAAATGTTCTGGAAATTCATGTTAATTCCATCTTCATTGAGTGTTGGTTGGATCCATGCGAATGTGATCGATTTTCATATTTCTAAAAACACTGACCACCATCATTTGTCAGTAATGCAATACAGTGTTCTTAACCCCTGAACCTGGCTTATTAATTATGTGCATCAGATAAAATTCCTCAAATGTTCACATTTAATGAAAGGATATATTAACCTTTTTTTTAAAACCCCCAAAAATTATTAGAAAATGTAATTCGTGAAACTTTTTTCCCCCTTTTAGATTCAGTAGCTATTCCGTAGCCTCCCAATCCCAGCTCTTTTCCCCCGTTAAAAATTTGGTGAACAAATATTTAACCCAAAGTAAATACAGCCCGGTATAAAAAAGAGTTCTTAGGGGGGACCAGTGAAGGCACAGTCCTACCCCCCCCCCCCTGCCCCATCTTTCCTCTCTTCTTTTCACAACTTCTGCATAAAAATAACACAATTTACAAATTCTTATGTATCATATCATTAATACCAGCACAATTTCAAATCTATAATTATATATCTATATTTAACATTAGCATGGAATTATGACACGGCATGTTTTTACTTTTTTTACTTCATATCACGTATCTTGCCAATTTGCTTGGTGTCTCAATACAGTCGTAGGTAGGTCATCGATGATTTTCCGAGTCTTTATTTTTAAAATCTTTTATGTATGTACGCGCATGGTGACCATACAACCCCAAATTGCAACATTTTTGTTTGCGTTCATTAATTTTCATTTCATTTTTATTGGTAGAACTGTCAGGTTTGCCCAAATCAAAATGTGAATATGTTTTACTTTTGGAAACACTATTTAAAGTTACAGAGGTATGAGGATTTTTACCTTCTTGAGTTGTTTTGAACTGCTACCAGTTTTTACGACATTTCTGATTGGTCCAATGCACAAGAGTATGGTAATTTTACCCAATCAAACAAACCTTTAGAGGTATGGCGTTAATAGTGTGCATCCGGCTTCAGAAACCCTACAAAAATATACGATTCACATACAAAGCGCAGTGTCTCCTCAAATGCACACTAAGGGCATTGGCATGTCCAGGGGGGGGGGGGGGGGGGGAGGGAGGGGGGGGGGGGGGCAGGGGGGGGGGGGGGGGTAGATGCCCGGTTTTGAAGTTGTAAAATCAACCTAATTTGGCCCCCAGTCCATCATGCCTCTATAGTTTAATCAGTTCTAAATTGGCAAAGCCTGCTAACAGCAGTGAATGAATACAGAAGGACAGGAGCGCCCAAGAAGGCAACATGTGCATCATATGCGTGAGGCGTGCATGCTACCAAAAATCGCGCGCATGTGGCTATTATCTCGCGCGTATGCTTGGATTACTTTAGCGCCCGAATATTTCTCGCCAATTAGGAGCTGATCAAACTATAGGTAAATTTGTCCCAGCATATTCTGGGCAAGACCCTGAAGAGATAGGAAATAAGACACAAATCTTACATGCTTATATTATACGCAATCCACCTTTACTGTTACAATGTAATATGTGCATTATTCAGTGCGAAATATCAAAACTTGATTGCAGAACCTGACAGTTTTAACCAATATTTGTCATATTTTTATTTATGCAAAACTTGTTTTTTTTGTTCAAATTTTTGTCAAATTTTTGCGAATATTTTGTGAACACATTTGAAGAAAAAAACCACTTTGATCAGTGACCTTGTGAACAAAATAAAGTGTCCCCGACAAATTTGTGTCGTCTGCTATCAATTTGAACTATCGTATTATCATGCTCAGAGGCTCCGTCCAGTGACCCGTGTTGTTGCAAATGGACTGTACAAATTTCATAGGGATCTGGGTACTATGTGAAATTTATCATTATTATCATGCTCAGAGGCTCCGTCCAGTGACCCGTGTGGATGCAAAGTGACTGATACAAATTACATAGGGATCTGGGTACTATGTGAAATATATCATATTATCATGCTCAGAGGCTCCGTCCAGTGACCCGTGTGGATGCAAATGGACTGATACAAATAACATTGGGATCTGGGTACCATACATATATGTGCAATCCCAAATAACATAGGATGTAACAGGCTTGGGAAAGCACTCCCTTGATTAATTTTTAGTTTATTTTTGGTTTATTTTGGTAAACAAATATAGTTTCAAAAGACAACTGTTAATTTCAAATTGTATCAGTTTCAGAGGTGACCAGTTGGGCCTGTAGTACACTACGATTGTGGGACCATTTACCCATTATAGTGAATAACAAAAGCAAACCAAATGTGATTCTTCTGATATTACATGGCTGCTGTGTGGTTCCTATAAAGT
Source organism: Ophiura sarsii (assembly GCA_035610835.1). Classification (NCBI taxonomy): domain Eukaryota; kingdom Metazoa; phylum Echinodermata; class Ophiuroidea; order Amphilepidida; family Ophiuridae; genus Ophiura; species Ophiura sarsii. The sequence goes on from CM069446.1 coordinate 50,730,312, forward strand.
GTACATCTAGTTTGAGTAGAGGTCAAACTCTCTCAGCCAACAAGATGTCCCTCTACTGGTTCATATTGTATGCGATTTCAAATGTACACCAAAGCTAAAGTAGAGGTCAAACTCTCTAAACCACTTAGATCGACAAGACTGAGGCAACGTCTTGCTAGACGTCCTGTAACTCATGTGCGCATGCTCACACCAAATAAAGTGCGTAGTAGTTGTACACGGTTTATTCCGTACGGGACGTCTGGCAAGATATAGCCAAGACTGATATATGCACCCTATGCGTTTCTAATCGAGTGGAAATAGAGTGTAGATCGAGTGATCTCACACAGCCAATAAGATAACTCTACTTGTATGTACCCAATCGATTAGCATACACATAAAGGTATAGAGATTTTTGCTCTTGACCCATGATATTACTTTTTACATGTTAATTCCAAAATGTGTATATATACCAATGTTAAATGGAAGTACACCCGACTGATATGCACCCTATGCGTTTCTAATCGAGTCAAAATAGAGTGTAGAGTGATGACAAGTCGTCTGGTATATGTACCCCAACCGATTAGCATGTACTAAAAGTCCAATTATAGAGGTTATACACTCTCAACTAATGATATCACTTGAGTATATATCACAGCAGCCCAAGCATTTATTTCATAATTATGATGATACTACAAAATATATAATAGATAGGGGCTATTCTTTTGTTCAGATCGGGCTAGGTAAACAATAAATGCTGCAGGAACGTCTACGTTTAAAAAAAACAGCCATTTTTAATGATCGCTGCAGGAACGTCTACTTTCAAAAAACAGCCATTTTTAATGATATGGGTTGGTTGAGGAATTGAACCCGGGACTCCAGCGTGGGAGCCCTAGAGCGTGGCCACTATGCTACACTAGATTAGCGGTTTTGGCAAAGTCGTTGATAAAGATATATTTAGTATGGAGTTATTCAAGCATATCATCTCTCACACGTTGTGGATCTAAATTAAGATAATGGAGAATTAGCATTTAAACAATGGGAACTGTTCATAGGACATCAGCCTCTTGTGGCTGCTGTTCAATCACTCCAGTATTACATGTACTTGGGCTATGAGAATTGAGCGCAAAATGTCGCAAGTTGTACGGTGGCTCCATGATTAAAATGGTTACAGGTCGAAATGATATGCGATACGGGAAGATCATCGAGGCTGCTGTGAGTATACATGTACCCAATATTTATCTCAAATATGTATACATGGATGTTAAATGGAGGTGACCTCCCTCATATAGTGTATCCATCAGATTCTAGAATGCCCCTGGCGGTCCTATAATCGGCATGATTGATACCTTGCTCTCGGCATGAATATTTACAACATGGTTCATTGTGGATTCGCCTGCTACAAATGATAATATGACAGTTCAAATTATTCTGTACTGTCAACCCCCAATCCCCCCCTCTCCCTGTTTGAATGCAGTATTCTCTATTCCTAAATCAACCCATCGACAACTATTTCTTTAACTAATCCTTTGTATTAACCCCTCGCTTCCTTCGCTTTCATCGTAAATACAACTTGATAATGAGACCTAAAATCTGTGGATGTTGCATACAGAATTTACCCCTGTGATTTTGGTTTTGATCGTGGGTTTTGATTAATAACTAATACAAATGAGAAAACACATACATTGAAGTCAACTTTTGACTCTGTGCTACTCCCGTTTTGATCAACAGTAGATGTGGTTTTATTGCGTAATGTTTTTTATACTTTTTTAAGTGTACTGTAGTGTCGTCTGTTGTTTGTTGGTTTGTGATATCTCTTCTCCACTCATGAACACTTAGGCACGCACAGCTTTTAAGGTACATGTAGTTTAAAAACCATAACAAGAATATACAAAGACAGTCTTCTTGCTCATATTCAAACTGGTCCCCAACTTGTATACTGTTACTTTAAATTATTAGTACACTATCGCAGTAAAAAATGAAAATAGTTTGGTTAGGCCATGAAAAACAGACCTCTCAGGTAGGGTCGGTCGGTTGGGCGTTTTGTTTTGTTTTTCTCCAAAAATGTTAAATGTGCCGCGGAATCAGAAATGTGAAAAATGGGGGGGGGGGGGGGGGGGGGGGGGGGGGGGGTGTGGGGGGAGGGGGGCGACAGTCATTTAAAAAAAAAAGAGGGGGGTGTTTTAATTTGGTTATTTTTAATGCAGTTTTCAAATATTTCACAATTTCAAAATTTCCAAAAAAGAATGGGTTGGTCGGGCAGTAGGACAGGGTGGTTTTTTCGTGGTTTTTTCGTGGTTTTAGTGACCAGTATTAATAGTTGGTTAGAAACCAATAAATTAGAAATATCTGTTAGTTACATATAAGAATGTGTCTAGATGGTGTATATATGCATGGTGTCTATAGGAATGCAAGCCTAATTGTCTTTTTCGAAGATTTGTAAGTTAACATTATTTACCAGGATTAAGACAAAAGTGTTTCCAGTGGTGTTTGAAAAATGTAAATTATATTTTTGTTTTATTATAGTTGTTATCAAGTGTTTTGAAATAAAATATCAAATTTGATGACCTTATGAAGAACCCCCCCCCCCCCCCCCCCCCCCCCCCCCCCCCTCATCAAAGCAACAAAGCTGTTATATATACGCCTAAATTTAAGACCGTTCGTTTGGTCTTCATGCACAATATTTGGGTAAAAACATAAAAGGAACATCCAATCGTTTTTCAATATAGCAACACAGTAGTGTTTAAATCAAAGTTCAAAGTTACAAAGTTGGACTTGACCCTTTGAACACGATCGGGCCGTTTAATCGGCCTCGGAACAGGTGACAGATTTATCATATGACTTCGAGTGTTCATATGGGGTGGGGATACCAA
>CM069446.1:50733260-50974344 GCA_035610835.1 Ophiura sarsii
CAGACCACACCTGTCGAATTCATACATCAATATCATCATGTTAATGCAATGTATGGTTTGTTGTTTCCATGCCAACCAGGCACCCAGAGACGTCTGAGAAAGGTGATTGACACGTCGGGGACGTACGTACGCGGCGAGGAGAATCTACAAGGATGGCGCCCTCGTGCAGATTCGCTCATTCTGGATCATCAATGGGAACTGGAGAAGCTTAACCGACTCGAAGAGGTGATATTTCATAGAAAAAATGTGACCCTTCATATCAGAAAAGACCAGGTGTCTCCAGAAATGAAAATTAAACTTTAAATTTCACACTACAAAGCTATTTATAGCTTTAAAATAACACCATACTCACTGAAATCAAACAGAACAGAGCCCATGCTTAGTTATTTAGTTCTCCAATTAGGCAGTGCTTTTGTTACTAGGGCACCACTCAAATCAAGCAGATTTTCTTGCAGATTTACATTTATGATCATAAATCGTACATACATTCCATGTTACAGGGCGATACAATACTTAATTACTTCAAAATCATGGTTTTAGAGTGCAAATAAAGTGTAGGTGTCGGCGCCGACAACTTATTTTTACTCTAAATTCACTCTAAAACCATGATTTTGAGGTAATTAGAAATTGTATAGCTCTGTAACTTGGAATATATTCATGATTTATGATCCGATATGTAAATCTGCAAGAGAATCTACTTTCTAAAAAGAATCACGAATAGAGGCGCTCCCTGGAAAAGATCACATAATATGCCTTTAAACTACCCCCATAATACCCATGTTTAAAGTTAGGCACTTTTCAGTAAGTTAGACACATGTTTAAGTTAAACACATTTTCGAGAATTGTGTTTAGTTAAATGATGTGTTTAGAGTCAAAGTTAAATTTAGCTTAAGACTGCGTATATGATTATATTTAACAATTCTTTTGAATCTGTAGTAATAGTTGGATTGTAGGCTTCTCATTTTTAATTTCAAATCTTCAAATGATCAAGTCTGATTTCATTGTTGTCTCTCTCACACCAGGTCGAGAAAGCACGCCATTTTCTTCTGCTCCGCGACAAAGTTGCGCAAGAGCAGTACAACACACGTATGGAGAGCGACATGGAAGCTGACCTAGCGGAGTCGGACACCAACTCCTCCCTGGACAGCACCTTGTCCAATAATAGCGCTAATGATAAGGACCGTAAGCTGATGGACAAATGTCTGCGACTACTCATGCAGAACCAGATGCCATTGTTGACGCCTCCGTCTGTCAAGGTAATTTGCATACACTTTGCATCTAATTTGCATAAGGAGTTATCTACTCATGCAGAACCAGATGCCATTGTTGACGCCTCCTTCTGTCAAGGTAATTTGCATACAATTTGCATCTAATTTGCATAAGGAGTTATCTACTCATGCAGAACCAGATGCCATTGTTGACGCCTCCGTCTGTCAAGGTAATTTGCATACACTTTGCATCTAATTTGCATAAGGAGTTATCTACTCATGCAGAACCAGATGCCATTGTTGACGCCTCCGTCTGTCAAGGTAATTTGCATACAATTTGCATCTAATTTGCATAAGGAGTTATTACGGTGGGTTTTGGATGGTACCTTGACATTTAGACTGAATCCTTCTGGTCTTCTTAATTTACACACAGCCCCTAGGCCTGCGAGGGTGCTCAAAAGTGAAGACTTAAAAAAAATACAGTTTCAAAAGTGTGCGCTGATAAACTCGTGAATAATCATGAGCTATTTCACGCCCTATCACGCCACACTGCGTCGGTGGTTTCACACAGTGTTGTGCATGGTGTGACGCGATTTGGCGCACTGATTCACCTCCCACGGTGCAGCGTGACAATCATGAAAACCCCTAGTTTAAATTTTACCAATCAGGTGCTTTGGTGTTGTTGTCAAGCAGACTTGCACATAGGCATATTTGATGATGGCGGCCAAATAGAGGGACGCGGGGACCCAATCTACCTTGACATATGAAGAGCTTTTAAAACGTACGATCGGTTTTGATAATGTATTCTAATTAGCACATTGAGCCATTCTTGATCTCTCCTGCGATGGGAATTTTGACTTTTCATAATACCATTGACAAAACCGGAATGACAATGGAAAAAAACCGCAGATTGTCATTGAGAACAAACTGCTGTTATTGATGCCTCAGTTTGTCCTTGTAATTTACATATCATTTGAATCTATTTTGCCTAATGACCAGTTTGATGATGATAAATTGTCATATATTTGTAAGACCCTATGTGATAAGTAAAATCCCAGAGGGGGGGGGGGGGGGGGGGGGCACTCAACTTATTTTTGGATAGTGGTGTGCCAACCAGGGTCTCAAAAACGAGGGCTTCAGAGCGGATTTTTGACGAAAAATGGGGTCTTAAGAACTGATTTTCTCCAAAAAGTAGGGTCATAAGAACGGGTTTTCCCCCACTTTGTAAAATTGGGGTTTTAGAACACACATTTTTCAAATATTTGGGGCTTTGGAATGCAAATGTTCATGATTTTTTGAATTTTCAATAAAATGGGGATCTTAATAGCTGATGCATGGGGATCTTAATAGCTGATGCATACCGATACTCCTTTCCAAAAACAAGTGCCTCCCCCAGATGACAGCATCATATATATATTTGAAAGATCCCCATATGATAGGTAAAATGAGGAAGGATAATCAGTTAAAAGCATCAGACAATGTCAATACCATATTCACAGTAATAATGAGCCTTTCATGATACAATAGTATGACAAGTAATTGTGTAATGTAAAGTATGGTTAAACCATATCCCCATATTTAACACTTTCCACGCGGCAGGCGGCTGCAGACGACATTCCAAAATTGCACAAAATGTTTCAAAAATGTCAAAACTATTAAATTTCATCACCATATTTGGAATCACCATGAGAAATGCATTACAATAAGTTCAAACATGCCTAGTATTGGTTCCATTGAGATAGACTTTGGAAGTTGTGAAAGGTTTCTGAAAATTCTGTTTTTTGTATGGCAAAAATAATCGCCGCGTGGAAAGTGTTAACAACCACCATATCCCCAAGCAAAAAGTGATATCACTAACTTTTGATCAAAACGCAATTGTTAAGTTCAATAAGCCTGTTTGCAATTCCAATATAACTGATAACAAGACATTTTGCAATGAGGCGACAAAAAAAACCACCCTGTTCTACGGGCCCGACCGACCCATTTTTTCTGACATTTCCAACAACAATTTTGTTGTTGTTGAAATGTTTACACATTTTGAAATTTGATATTTTTAAAATAAAAGTATGTGGATTTTTTAAAATTTATTTATTTTTATTTTAAATTTTTTCTTCTTTCAATTTTCAAAAAGAGTTGAAAATTCATAAAAATGTTACATTTTTTTCTGAGAGGTCTGTTTGTCTGTAAACCTGTGGTGTTTTAGTCGCCCGAGCAACAGTTTAAGTTTATCACATGGCTGTTAACCTCAAGTAAAACCCATAGATATGTTTGTACCCTCTAACCTCCACTAATTACCCACCAATCTGCTATGATGGTCTTCTGTAATAACTGTAGCCTTCTAAAGAGTTCACCCAAAAGAACAAATTAATCATTGAATATCAAACTAAATGTCAGAATGTGTGTCAATAAAACTCCTGCATGACATTAATTATTGCCTAATATATTAATCTAATATACTAACACATTGCTTGTGCGTTTGTGCATTGCCTCCTCTAATCCCCCAACTAATTACCCATCATGCAATTGATAAGATCAATGAACCACCCGGCATCACCCTACAGACGCCGGACGAAGACGGCTCCGCACCGGTGGAAGTTGTCGTGGAACCCGTTACTCCAGAGGAGAGGATGAAGACCTCGACATCTGCACCAGAGCTTCATAAGCTGGCTCCGTCTCCGTCCAAGAGGAGGCTACCGGTGCCAACAGATCTGCCTGGAATCCAGGGACAGGATGTGGTCAACGAGATGGGGGACAAAAAGGGGTTGAGGTCGCTGTTTGTGCCGGAAGTGGAAGAGGTCCGAGTGAGGTCAGTGCTGAATTGTTGGGAGATCCAAAGGGCTGTTGCAACTTATCAGATTGATTTATAACAGCAAGTTACAAACAAATTAGAATCCAAAATAGTTGTGTAGAAAAGGGCATACAAGATAGTGCTCAACCAGATTTCATATCACATGTACATTACATGTGCATGAGATGGATATCACATGGGTATCACACATTTATGATTTCACCGTACATGAATGTCTTCTTAGGCATCATTTGAATATCATAAGTATGAGGTGAATATCACATGAGTATCACATGAATTAAAAGGGTATATCTACCTTGGTGCAGTGATGTTAGAGCATATTACAGTAATACATATCACACAGCTATCACGTGCTTATCACATGGGTAATACATGGATATCACCTGCTGGAATACATACGGATGTCAATGCACAGGTAGGTCATTGGAATAGAGTTAGGTTATCTCATGGGTATCACATAGCTATCACATACCTATTACATGGGTATCACCTGCATGCCTTGTAATTCTGCATTTCATCCTCTCTCCTAATCACCACGCAGCCCTGTTGTGTCAAGACGAGGTTATCTCAACTTCCTAGAAGAGAAAGGCTCCGGCTGGGCCACCAAATACGTGGTAGTCCGTCGTCCGTACGTATACATCTATAACAACGAGAAAGACCCAGTAGAGAGGTCTCTGATTAATCTGGCCTGCGCTCAGATTGAATATAGCGAAGACCAACAGGCTATGCTAAAGGTATGTTTATATTTAGAAAGACGTAACACACCTTTCATGTCTTTATATAGTATTTTATATCTATATCTATATTTTCTTACCATAGTTATACATATGTTAAGTTATATACATGTACATACGTAAAGGCATGGTATCCAAAAATATGATAATATTAAAAATGAACATTTAAATGTGATGTAATTTAGGGTTACACATTTCGGCAATGTAAACATTCAAATTGTTTTTCTGGTCCTTCAAAATGCCACAATTTTATTTAAACTCTTGTAAATTGTGGACTGCCAGTTAGGTATAGCTATGAGCAATTGATCATAAATGGGAACAACATATAATATGCACACAATATTGGTACTTATGTCCTTATTTCTGAAAATATCTCTGAATCAGTGATTAATTTTCTTGATTATATGTTACATATCGTCGCTGTTCTGTCAAAACCTTGTATGTTATTCCGGTCCCTCAGCATGCATTAAATAAAACTGCCCAACAGTTATGCACAGTTAGTGTTGCTTTATTCATGTTCAGGAGCAAGAGCACTTACAATGGTTTAATAAATGTGTTTTGGCCCTTGAACATGTTTAGAGCAGACTGCCCAAAGGTTATACATAACCAGTTTTATACTTTATACATGCTGAAGGGCTGGATGGAGATACAAGGATTTGACAGAGCAGTGATGATATAGTTGGTTATACCATGTCCTTTATGTGACAGATAGCGTGACCTGTGTGAGCATCAACTGACGTTGTCCCTCCATTACTGTAAAGTGGAAATGTTTGCGCTATGCACATTTTGAACAATTTTGCTCGTTCTTAATTTTGCGATGTTGAGCTTTCTTACATAGTCCTACATACAAAATGACTATATTTGCGCGCTTTTATTTCTGAGCTTGCTGATTTTAGTGCGAAAATTAATGTAGCGCGAAAATTTCCACTATCAAGATGCTTGTCTTGACATTTATATATTGTGACCTCGTTAGGCCCTTTACTGTTCCCTTTTCTTGATTCTCCAAATATAATGGTATTGGTCCTCCCTACCTATTTATTCTAATAGCCCAACTGTTTGTTCTATTTTGTATGTTTTGTTGAATCAATGTTGCCAAACCTATGGTCGTACAAATTACATCCCATATTTGGTGTTGTTATATCCAGCCCTTGTTAAAACTTACCAAAAATAACAAAGGATAGTACTTGAAGGGCATCTGAGCTATGATATGTGGTGTGTTCAGCACAACCTACATGTACATACAGATCACTGAAAACCCGACAACATAACATTATGAAATACACATGCATTTGAGGAATTCGGTCGATATCTAATGTAACTCATTTGGGCCACAATGAATTTGAATACCTGTGTACAGTTAACGCACAACCACTCTGGGGACAAGATTCACAGAGTTAAAGCAGGTTTTGTTAAAGATAAACTCACATTTTATTTAGACACAAGTTTAGTTAGTCACGGTTTTGAGCTAAAACCGAGTTTATAGTGTTCAGGTTGAATCAAATTAATGTTCAATTTTACAGACTGCTAGGAGTTCAGAGAGGGCGCTATTTTTAATGCTATAAGATATAACCGAATACAAATGATTATATTCCATACAAATCTGAGATTCAGAATGTTAATTAATATTCTGGTGTTTTTGTTGTTCAAAAAGTGAGTTTTTTAACCCCTAGAACATTATAGAACATTTTTTATAGCATTTTGTGTCCATTTTTTTCTGCATTAAAGTTTGAACATATTTGTCTGCCAAAGAATTGGGATTTTGTTTATTCTATTATGAGTCAAATATCAATATCTTCACTTTGGCCTGTGTAACGCCTTAAACGTCTGTGCTTAGTTTCGTTAATAAATCAAGGAAAGACCATTATATGTTCAGGACAGGGTTGGTAGTTGTGATAAGAATTTATTTCTATTTTAATCTTTGTAGTAATTTTTTTCTACATTTTGGAAGTAACCTTTTTTTGAAAGTGAAACCTCCCTCCCCTGGATATATAATGGTGCGTCCCTTATCGTGTTTTGTCTTGAATACATTGAGACCCCTGTTTATTACATGTAAAATATTGTTGTATCCTTATATTTAATCTCAACTTGTTTTATTGATTGTTTATTTAAAATATCATTTGTAAACCCCTCTCTTCTAACATTGAAATGATTGGATTTTAATGTAAAATAAACCCTTCTATTTCCATTTAAATTATGTTTTTCAATATAAGAGTCTGCTTTTTTTTAAAATTAGTGTTAAATATACACACTGTTTGATAGTTATTCAAACCATCACAGAACAATTTATCCTAAAATTAGTTCCTTTTTTTAATTTGCTTAAAATCTGATTTTGTTAATTCACCTTTCTCTCTTTATGCAAGATGCAATACTATTTTGTTTGAAACAATATGTACTCTCCTACTGATATAGAGTTATAATCATAGCACAGTTACCAGAGTTTTAGTAACCTGTTGTTGTATACAGGCATTTTGCACTAGTGGTTGAACTGTGCCTGGCAGATTGAGCCTATATTTACAGTGTGGTTCAACATATATGTCTGATTAATATAGATATCACATGGTTGTCACGTGGATATCATATTGATTTCATGTAGGGATCATATAGTTATCACTTGGATATTACATGGGTATCACATGGGCTGACATGTATATCACATGTGTATCACATAGATATCATATTGATTTCATGTAGGGATTATATAGTTATCACTTGGATATTACATGGGTATCACGTAAAAGGCTGACACGTATATCGCATGTGTATCGCATAGATATCATATGGTAACTACATGGACATCACATTGTTGTCACATGGATATCATATTGATTTCGTGTAGGGATCATATAGTTATCACTTGGATATAACATGGGTATCACATGGGGCTAACATGTATATCACATAGATATCATATGGTTACTACATGGACATCACATGGTTGTCATGTGGATATCATATTGATTTCATGTAGGGATCATGTAGATATTACATGGGTATCACATGGGGCTGACATGTATATCGCATGGATATCATATGGTGACCACATGAACATCACATGTGTACCACATTAACATCAAACTAGTAACCATGTGATTACCACATGGGTTTCACACGCATCTCACCCAGATATTATATTATTCCAACATGTCTTATCACATGTGACCCACGTGGACATCACATGTGCATATGCATGTACCACATGTCTATTACATGGGTATCACATGCATGCTTTATGTTTTGGCTCAATTATATCAGGAACCGTCAGACAAAGACAATGCGAGCAATGGTGCATTGGCCCCCGCATTGGCCGTTCAAGGCACGGATCGCACACACCACCCCATGAAACCTGTGAGTGATATTATAAACCATTGGGTCCGTAAAAAAAAAAGCTGTTTTAGCAAACCTTTGCTCTGAAATCAAATCAATTTATTGTCATTATTTGAATCAATTGCAATAGAAGTGCAATGAATGGGTTTTCCCCTTCTTTCTAACCCTGCTGTTGAACCCATTAGTTCACATTTGAATTAGAGCTTCTATTTATAAGCAGATTCATAAACTTTAGCCGATCATTTCTAAATTTTACCCCTGGTCAATTTGCTGATAGAGGAATTCTGTTTACCAATCTCATCAACCATCGCTGCCTATAGATGCTACTGATTTTTGTGCGAGATAAATAAATTTTAAGGTTTTAAAGCGATTCCATGATGTATACGTATTCCTGCATTCATCTAGAAACTAGAAAACTCTGTTCTAATGGCCCGACCAGCCCATATTCTTTCTTTTTATCAAAGTGTTTTTTTGTAATTTGAATTTTTGATTTTTGTTGTTGAACAATCTTGGAATTGTTTTGGGTGAACACTCCACCTCAGAGGTCGATTTGCCCGTAGAACAGGATTTTTTTTAATCGTCGCATTAGCAGACAATCCCATATATGGATAATCCATATTATTTGTTACCGCTAAATTGAACATATTTCCATCATTTGGTATGCAAGACTTGGATGAGGCCACAGAATAAAACACCCTGTTCTACAGGCCCGACCGACCCTTTTTATTTTTATTTAGAACATTTTGAAATATTTGAAAAATGCGTTAAATATAAGCAAATTAAAACAATAAACTCAATTTTATTGTTGCCCCGCACCCCCCCAAAAAAACCCTCGACCGATCGATTCTACCTGAGAGGTCCGTTTGCCCGTAGAATAGGGTTTTGTTTTTTCGTGGCCTAAGCATAGAAAGAAGCAAATGACTGATTTATCACTTTAAATTGAATACCGCCCATCTTATTGGATTTACTACCATGGCCAAAGTTTATGAATCTTTTATATGCAACCCATGCATCGTCGTCCTAAATGGGCACATGCAGATCACACATGGCATTAACCCATATTTGGGGAATTCCTAACCCCCTGGGGTCTACCGACCTATCTTACAGTGGTTCTGATTGGTGTATTGCAAGATATACTCATTTGAATAGCCAATCAAAATGCAGCTTGTAAATATTTCACTCCAATCTTTATGCAGGGATACAATTATTCTAACACTGTCTCTGATTGGCGCAATAAATGATGTATCTATCTTTCTGACCAATCGGCCGGTAGTTCTCAGGGGGTTAACCTAACAGAGCACAAGGTTTCCTAATTCTAAACTCTCTGAAGCGTAGACCTAGCTGCACGCCAAAATTAAAACTACACTCGTAAATAAATTTGTAGTGAGATTTGCTTTTTATAAAACTGAATTTGCTTATCTTTTCTCTTTGATTTTATTTCTATTCCACTTAGAGCATGCTTTTTGTTTTTAACACCATTCCGTTGCTGTTTTAACTGCACATTCTAAAAGGCTTGTTTTCGTTACAAATGTGGCTACAAATAGGCTCGCCGTCCACTTTTTTCTAAATTCATTTTTCTCTTGTGTTGAATTTTCGTTTGAAAATTCCAAGTAGGAAACTTACTTTTTTCCAAACGGGTTTAAATTAGTTGTTGAAACCTGTATGGAAAACAGTATTTTCCTACTTGGAATTTTTAAACGAAAAATTCAACACAAGGGGAAAATGAATTCCTGATGAATATATTCAATCATTTTTCTCTTGTCACAAAATAAGATGATACCCAAATAGTCAGTATCATAAGATGTTTGCAAGTTCAATAAAGCATTTGGCTATCCCAACATGCATTGTACTGGACTAATATAATACATTTAATTACACTGTTTTTATTGATGCCTTGCACTGAATTTCCATGAGATTTCTTGTATTATATTGAAGATAAAGTTGTCGATTTCCCATCATGCATTGCACTGGTCTTTCTCATAATGCAGTGCGATGGACTTCTCATAATTCCTTGCACTGAGATTCCTATAACGCTTTTCGTAGGATTCTCGAAATGCAGTGCGCTACACTTCCTCTATGCATGCATTTGAATGAACTGATAAGATTAAGCTGATCTATAGCTTGTCCTGCAGTCAGTAGCGTAGCCAGGCGGGAAATCGGGAAGGCAGCGGAAAATCGTGAAGGCAAAGGAAGGGAAAGAAAGGGAGAAAGAGGAGACAAAAAGGGAAAGGAAACGGAAAGAAAGGAGAAAGTAAGACAGGCAAATTAGTTGGAAATTGCAGTTTTTCACACCTGTATGGGGACGCAACGCCTCTACCTTCCCCCCCCCCCCCACCCCCTTGTCAATTTTCTTACTCAACGGCAAATCAAGAAATGTTACATGAAAAACCTGACTACGCCTCCGGGTCGAACTGGTGTTCACTGGGAAAAATACACTTTGCCCCCTCTGACAAGTGACCCTGGCTACGCTACTGCCTGCAGTTATCGCTATAGTTCAGTCAGTTCCAATTGGCAAACCTGCTTACAGCAGCGAATGAATTCAGAAGAGCATGGGTGCGCAAAACGATCGGGTGGCGTATTGTGAATCGTGTGCCTGACGCTTGCGTATGAATCGTATAGGACTAAATAGTATGAGTATGCTTGGATTACTTTTGCACGCTGAGAGATAAAAACACATTTTGTGCCAATTTGGAACTGATCAAATTGTTGATTACCAACATAATGTCTTCAAATTAAATAGTGCATAATGTGTTAACCAAATCTCTACTGTAGAATATGGTTGGTTTGTTTTTAACACTTTCCACGCAGCAGGCGTCTGCAGACGACATTCTAAATGTTTACAAAATGTTTCAAAAATATCAAAATTATTAAATTTCATTACCATATTTGGAATCACCATGAGAAATGCATTGAAATAAGTACAAACATGCCTAGTATTGGTTCAATGATCCTTGAGATAGACTTTAAAAATTGGGAAAGGTTTCTGAAAAATCTGTTATGGTAAACTAATAGCCGCGTGGAAATGGTTAAGATGTGTTATTAATTATAATAATAACAAGAATTTGTCAAATGACACATGTTAGAGAGAAGAAAAATTATTTCAAATCTGTCCTACCTACCTATATATGCAAAAGATAGCAGCAACTTCAGTAAGATATCAAAACTGTGGATATTACAACTAATAGCTGTGGATGGCAAGCCTTTTTGATAAGCCTTAAAAGCACTAAATAATATCCCAAATTCACTCTATCACAGAGTAGAACTTTCATCTTTTGTATTATTGATTTGCTTTCAGAGTCCCAACACATTTTCAGTGTGCACATTACACCGTGGCTTCCTGCTTCAGACACAAGGAGATAAAGACGTGTTTGATTGGCTGTATGCCTTCAACCCATTATTAGCTGGTTCTATAAGGTTAGTAAAACTGGGTAGAAAGAATTTGAACTGGTTTAAAGGCACATTTGACCAGGATTAGTAAGGTTTAACACATTGCCCATTACACCATATGGCATCCTGCTTCAGATACAATGAGATAAAGATGTGTTTGATTGGCTGTATGCCTTCAATCCATTATCAGCTGGTTCTATAAGGTTAGTAAAACTGGGTAGAAAGGTGATTAACTGGGTTTAAAGGCACATTTGACCAGGATTAGTAAGGTTTAACACATTTTCAGTGTGCCCATTACACCGTGGCTTCCTGCTTCAGACACAAAGAGATAAAGACATGTTTGATTGGCTGTATGCCTTCAACCCATTATTAGCTGGTTCTATAAGATTAGTAAAACTGGGTAGAAAGGTGATTAACTGAGTTTAAAGGCACATTTTACCAAGATTAGTAAGGTTTAACACATTTTCAATGTGCCCATCACACTGTGGCTTCCTACCTCAGACACAATAAAGACATGTTTGATTGGCTGTATGCCTTCAACCCATTATCAGCTGGTTCTATATGGTTAGTAAAACTGGGTAGAAAGGTGATTAACAGGGTTTAAAGGCACATTTGACCAGGATTAGTAAGGTGTAACACATTTTCAGTGTGCACATTACACACAAGATTTGTTCACATTTTTTGTTGCCAGGAAGCTCAGGTGTTATCAATGGATCTTGTAACGGAACTGTACAGTACCTGTATGATATGACAAAAGTAGTAGCACAGTAGCAGAGTTACTGGTACTGTGCGGCTACTTTGGTGGTTAAGTCAGTTGTTCTTTAACTGTACCCATACAAGTCCTGGGCATACAGTTCCTATGCAGGTACTTGCAGCAGAGTAACCACGATGCCGGTATAAGAAAATAGCTGTGTACTGTTACTTATATCTTTGATTTAACTATAGCAATATCTTTCATATTTATACATCTTATCTCTTAGGTCAAAACTTTCGCGGCGCTCCTCAACACAGATGAAATAGTAGCGTCTACGATCATATTACCAGGAAATAAACAACAGAAAGCCGATGACACGCCTGTGTATGCTGAACACTCATAAAACAGTACAAGAGAGAAAGAATCTACAACCCTGTATCAACTTGCTAGACTGTAATTAGTTAACCTCTAACCCCTTGGGCCATGCATGAATGATTCATTGATAATCATGAATAATTCATGACCGTTGTATCAACTTGCCTGTCTGTCTGTCATCAGTATTTGTAATTAGTTAACCTCTAACCCCTTGGGCCATGCATGAATGATTCATTGGTAATCATGAATAATTCATGACCTTGCTGCGATAGCATTTATAAGTGTATGTGCTGTGCATTCCAATATTCAGCAGTGTGCCCGAATAAAATCATGTGAAAAATAAAAACAACCAACCGTAAACATGACTCCCATGTAATGCTGATTTGCTCTGCTCATTAAACCCCTGAGAACTACCGGCCGATTGGTCAGAAAGATGGATACATCATTTATTGCACCAATGAGAGACATTGTTAGAATAATTTTATCCCTAATAAAGATGGGAGTGAAACATTTTACAAGCTGCATTTGAATTGGCTATTCATATGAGTACATCTTGTAATTAACCAATCAGAACTACTGTAAGATAGACAGGTAGACCCCAGGGGGTTAAACAATATTGGAAAATATAGCACATCATTTATCACACAAGCAAGAGCGGGCATGTCTATTTTAAAAGGAAGAATAAAAGAACTACTGCAAAATCATGTGTGTAGCTGAATAGTCATAGGTAGTAATGTGTATAGTATATATACAGACAAGCAGTGCATTTTAAAAGGGAAAGCGCATACTTAGGTACATTGCTATTGATTGCCATGTTTAAAGGCTTGACAGTCCATCAAACTGTATTGTCAAATGCCAGACATAAACATTCTATCTATGAAAAAGCTTGAAACTAAAAAAACTTTTAAAAAACAGATACAATTTGAAACAACATTGCATCATTTTGGGTGTAAAAAGGCCATGAGTGAACTGAAAATAATGAATACAAAATGTGAGAAATATTTTGTTAAAAAGTCAAAATTTAGGCAAATTCCTAAAACAAGTAATCTGTGAAACACACATGTAATGCAGTTAAGGCAGGTGTATATTGTAACCAGGGTATCGTGTTATGTTAATGAGAATTAGGAAAATTATAGGTTCCAGATTCTGGACTGTACTAGTATCGTCCGATACTGGAACACCCAGTATTGTCTGATACTGATACAAAGTCAGTCTTCCAGTATCGGGCGATACTGGAACATAATTATGTACCAGTACCGTTCAATACTGGGACAAATCTCACTGGTTTCACATGTACCAGTATCACCCGATACTGGAACATAAACAATTTCCAGTATCGCTCGATACTGGAATAATAAACTTGTACCAGTATCGAGCGATACTGTCAACTTTTATGTTACAGTATTGAACGATACTGATATACCAGTATCTGGGACCTAAAGTACACTTTTTCTGAGAATGATTGCAGGGATGGCAAAAGGGGCATATTTTTGGGGTTTCTCGCTAAATAACAACTATTTTTTATTGAAATGTGGTACCTTTTCTGCGGAGATGAACCCCACCACTATTGGCCATTCCTGGCAAAGCCTGTTCCTTACCTTGTCACATGCTTACATGTTACGTACTGTAGAATACGTCGGCGTCTGTGTGTAAACAGTAATATATATACTGTACGATAGTTGTAGTTTGCCTAAATTAAAATGTGCGCCAGAAAACAGCCTTGAATGGTACGGACCAATACCAATATTTGTCGTCCCCTCTTCTCTAATCTAATAACCAACATTTTGTGTTGATCTTGGGTGTACTACTTTGTTCTCATTATATGCAGTTCTATCTAAATCTCAACTTAACTTGAGCTCTCTTCTGAGAATCTTGCTGCTGGGTAGTGGTCATAGATTTCTTTGAACCCCTTGAGAGCAACCTGCCGATTGGTCAGAAAGACGGATGCATCATTTGTTGCACCAATCAGAGACATTGTTAGAATAAATGTATCCCTGATATAGATTGGACTGAAACACTTTCAAAGCAGTATTTTGTATTATATATTCAAATGAGTATAACTAGTAATTAACCAATCAGAAGGCACTGTTATATTATAGGCAGGTAGTGTGCAAGGGGGTTTAAGGGAACTTCAAAGCTGTAACCGGCAGCTCTTTGAAGCATGGATTATTTTTTATCTTAAAAGAGATATATTTTTGTGGTTTTGGGGACTTTTTGCCAGTTTATGTTGCATTAAAGTCAATTATTCCACAGAGATATTTCACGTTTCTGTCCTTCAACATTTATGCATAAGCCATTTATGCCTATTTTGGTAGTTTTCCTACTCTTGTATCCGCTTTAAACTGTCTGCCCTGGTTGTGAAATAATTCCACTGCTTTTCACTACCATCTGACCTAATTTGGGTACATCATTCTGGCAACACTGACATTCTGGCAACACTGAACTTAAAAAACCACAGGTTGCTTAAAAACTTGGCGGGAAAAATCTCTGCATGTTTTGCTATGATCAATTAATGCTGCTACGGTCCAGGTATTGGGTGTATGAAGAGAGTGTCTTTATAATACAGAAGATATGCTATTTGGGCTGATTTAGGTCGTTTGTTGGCGACACCGACTTTAGAAATTAATAAACCGAATTATAACACATGGAAAAGTCTTTGTTGGATTGCTGGGGTTCGTGTAATTCTGCTTGAAAAAATTGGAATCGCCTGGCGCTTGCCATTATCAAATGCATGATTCATTCAGTATTAATATTGTTACGAGCTGTTTGAAAAAGTGAAGAAAAAGTCTTTCATCGTCGTATTATGTGAAAATCATCAACTTTTTTTATTTAGAAAACAAAAACTATTCTACTATGATGCTTGCCATTTCTAATATTGTTTTTAATGTAGAATATGAATAGCTGTAAGACATAATCACAGATGTAAAATAATTTGTAAAAAATAATAAAATTTTATTCTTTCAAATCCTTTCAAATTGTGGACTAGCCACAAAGTTTGACAAATCTTAAATATTTTGATGGACAAAAATTGACTTGGGTCATTATATGATATTGTTTGTGAAAAATACTCAATTTGCTGGACAAATGAAAGTAATGAAAACTATGTGGATGAAAATACAGCAAAACAATTACAACTTGAATTACATGTGATTTGGAAAACAGGTTATTTTTTTCTTCTTTGATTTCAAAATACCTTGATGAAACGATACCAAAAAACGGTCAATTGGGACAAAAAAAAGGTGTCCAATTTCAAAACCTTTTTTCTACATAGCAAAGATATCTTTTGGCTGAACATTGACTTATCATACTCTCTGTGCACATCATACAGTCTTTTTTTTCTCAAAAGAGAGTAAATATTGGATAATAACTCTTATTAATACCCATAGATATTGGTTTTCTCTCCCTGTTAGTAATTGTATGTATATTGCTTTGTAGGCCCTGTTACAAAAGAAATTTGTATGAATAGTAAAATAGTATTAATATATAAAAACTCTATGTTAAGCATGGACTGTAGTATATACCATATATGTATTATAAATGAACGTTTAAAAAACAACAAACCCAAATATTATGAGTGCTATCAATTATGTGTAGATATTAGCTTCCAGCGAGGATCATTCTTATATCAAAACAACAAACAACCCTTGATGATACATATTTTATGGTACGTGTGTACATTGTATAGGTATGTGGGTTTTGTCCACGATAAAATGTGACAATTATTTTTATTTGTATAGGAGTGCTGTTGCCATGGCAAGAGGTGATATTGCTTGCCATGGTGATATGAATGAATATTTTGGATGATTTGTGAATGTTGGAAGATTCCCTTTTTGTTTATTAAATGAGATGGATTTAAAAGAAAATTGTTCGTGAAGAACAATCGGATTTAAAAGAAAATTGTTCGTGAAGAACAATCAGTAATATCGCCCTCGTTACATCAGTTACGTTTGACAGCAAAGCTGTAATTCTGTCAATTGTGGACCAGTAGCCATTGAAAGATATATCTCTTACAGCCGGCCATACATTAAATTAGTCTCAGACCATTATGTTAATTTCATTTCAAAGACCTTGATCACAGTTTATTAAATAATAAATCAATTGTCAAACAAACCCACAATTCTCGTAACTACAATTTTTATGGGGAGGGGGATGGAGCTGATTATTATGTATATTTACATTGAATTACAATTTTACATATTTAGGTTATACATTCCATTTGTAATAAACAAAGGGAAGAAATGTTGGCAGTTTTAGACACGGGCAATCCTCCTTGTCGTTTATGATAGTGATGTCCCTCCTGCAAAACCAATGGGTAATTGTGACAAACATACGCGACACCAGTGGCTATAAGCTTAAGGCTTTTCCAGTGGAACATGTTTCTCCTGAGTAATACTTGTGTATTTCTTTGTAAATTGTTAATAATTGACCAAAATATTGCTGATTTTGATATTTCACTGAAAATGAGATGGTCCCCAAGACAAGAAACATACTTATCCCAAGTTTTGATATGTTTGTGTCGCTTCACCTTGCTGTTTTGGGTTTTATTCAGTGGGTTAGTTAGATATGAACGTATCTGTGTAAAGAACATGTTTTCTTCCATTTGTTTTTGTTGGACAAATATGCCACTTCACAAGGGTTCGCAGGTCCAAGTTTGGGTTTTCATCGTAAACAAACGATTGCATTACAAACGTGTGTGAGAACATGCAAATGAAGTAGCGTATAGTAGCGTAAATTTTAACAATAGTATACTGATACTGAATCTGAAATGTTATATTAATATGTGATGTTGTTATCGCTTATCATAACCTGTGTATAAATAGCCTATTTAGATATATGTGTAGTCGTTGTTGTATTGGTGTCTTATAGAAGTAGCCATCTGCCTGCACTATATGTATCCGATTCTGTCAATCACCAAGGGTAATTCCTCCCTGTGTCCTTATATGGAGCGGAGGCGTGGCTTATGTGTCCCAACATAAAAACAATGCAGTTGTGTCTAAGATATTCGATGAACTGATTCTGTCAATCACCAAGGGTGATTCCTCCATGTGTCCTTATATGGAGCGGAGGCGTGGCTTATGTGTCCAAACATAAAAACAATACAGTTATACAGTTGTGTCTAAGATATTCGATGAACTGATTCTGTCAATCACCAAGGGTGATTCCTCCCTCTGTCCTTATATGGAATGAAGGTGTGCCTTTTGTGTCCTAATATCAAAATAATACAGATGTGTGCAAAAAGAAACTCTTAGCTTTTGATTTGTAGCTTTCAATCACCCAGGGTTGCAATCTCCCTGTGTCCTTATATGGAAAGGAGGCTTGGTTTTTGCTTTCCAAATATCAAAATAATGTGGCTGTGTGCAACTTTCCCGATGATTTGCTTCTGTCAATCACACATGATGAACTCTGTTGCTGTTGGTTTTGACAGAGTATAGCTCTCCATCAGTCCCAGCTCTTGTATTAGTTCAGGACACAGCTGCATTGTTTGTGTATGCTCAAAAACATAGATGGAAATTCGTCCTGGAGGAACTTGCAGCCGTGTAGAGTAGTAGAAATGAAATAGTGATGGCCTATGCAGGGGATAAAACAGATGGTATATATTATAGAATAGAGAAAGTGCAATTTTATATAATTCCTTTAGCTTTCCAAACACTATGCGCAAGGATTTTTTTATTGATTTCTTTTACAGTAAGCTGTAGTTACTCTTCTATTCTGCCTAACTCTCTGCTATTCTTATATTTAGACTGATTGGTTGAGATTGGTCAAAAAGCTTCAACCCAAAATACTTTTCTTACCCATTGCTGATTGTCTAATTAAACTATGTTGGGGCATCTTCACAACCAATTAAAATGAGTTTTAGAGGCCGAATACCGATATTCTGAGAGAGAATAGTAGTGTTAACAAAACCAGTGGCTAATTTTATCAGCCCGTTATGGCAAATGTTGGGCCATGTTTTTGTTGCATTAAAACCAATGGTTGGTAACACATGGGATACTTTTCACCATAAATTGGGCTTATTTTGCTACCGTATGGAAACACTTGATTAATGGCAACACTGACAAATATTTAGACTAATAAGTAAATTACACCCAAATGTTTCTGTAATTTGTTTTTAGTTAGACATGAATTTCAACCGTATACTACTGTACCACATGTCTTTCCTCATCTCATGCCTTGCTTACTACTTCAAGCTTATACCTGTTCATTAACACTATCCATGCGGTAGGCGTCTGCAGACAACATTTCAAAAATGTCATAACATGTTTCAAAATTGTTCGAATTATTGAATTTCATTACCATATTTGGAATCACCATGAGAAATGCATTAAAATAAGTGCAAACATGCCTAGTATTGGATCAGTAATTCTTGAAATAGACATTAAAAGTTGAATATGATACAACTATAGCCTCATGGAAAGTGTTAAGCTTATATTTTATAACTACAAACTGGGTAAATGTCTAAATCTTTTATGAGAGAGGCGGTTCATAAAAATTAGACTATGTGTATTTTGTTTTTTAGCATCTTTTTCATACCTATAGTCAGCATGCTGTGGACTTACTGCCAACTATTTCACACAGATATAATTTGGATATCAACATGTATGCTTGCATTGGTGGAATTTAGGTCCTAAGCATTATGTCGAGTGATTTCATGAATATTTCATGTTGAAAAAACCTTGAAATAGATTATAACACAATCTACGCTCTACGCATACAAATATTGGCTCAAGAAAGAGCCCAATCTCAACAATGAAGTTTGAAAAATAGTAGATCAAAAATCTACAAATTGAAATTTGTTTGCACTTCAAGCCTACATATCCTACCCTAAAATCCTATGGTACATTATCAATGCTTTTGTATGAACTGTGGCCATGGGATTGAGAATATAATGGGAGCTTGTCTTGTATTTGTATGCAACAGCTATATATGTATTGTGTTTGAAACAAGAAAGTAAGATATGACCCTGAACAGGAGAAAAAACGGGTGATAAGTTCACAAACTCTTGTGACATTTTTGGCCATTTTTGTCATTTTGGTTGCAGCTAATGTGAAATTATTACCAGCCCTTTGTAACATAATGGCCAGAGCTAATATGAAATCGTCACTAACACTTGTGACATTTTCAAGAACTCTTGTGAAAATCTTCACAAACTTTTGTGAACATGAACATCTTTACAAACTCATGTAAAACTTTCACAACATTTTATGAACATTTTCATCCGATCTTGAAACATTTTCACAAGTGGCAAGCAAAAATGTTTATAATTTCTCCCGCTCTCTCTATCGGCTCTTTCTTGCACTCATACCATATCAGGTGAACAGTTGTGAAATTTCAATTGTCATTATGCCTCTCATCTTTTCACAAGAAACATTTTCACAAGGGAACGCCTTTATAGTAATCGCTCGTCATTTTTCACCGGTTTAGGGTCAATGAGCTGAGTTAGCCATATCTTTGAAATATGTAACTGAATGGAATTACGGAGTTTGATTTGTAAAAGGGCTGACACCCTTCGGTTATGTTGTGTGAATTTTACTATATTCACCTTATAAGGTCACAACTATTCCAAAGATCATAATATTTGCTGATATTTTATTGGAAAATGTTATGATATCATTTTCAAACTTGGCAGCTGATCTGTCGCAGCCATTTTGCCAATCAATTTCTCCGATGTATGATGTGCAATGTAATTAATAGCAAGACTTTTAAAATGGTAATAATCATGATAGTAACGATGCATATTATAAAGTTTTATTTTCTTACCAAGTTAGCCAAGTGATAAATATTTGAAGTGATAAAAATATTGTCTTAGTATAAAAAATCCCTGTTTACTAATAAACTGGTGTGTTTGGGTATAATTGACTATTAATGAAACTAACTTATAAAAAAAGTATTGTTGATGCAATACTATGATGTCAGCCTACAATAAACACCAATTTATTTTAAAAGCCCTGTTTATAAATATGTTGATGTACATACTACATAATATATATGTAAATTATAAATGTTTGCACCGTGATAGTGTAAATTGCATGTGCTCAGTTAAGAAAAGTGTAAAAACTTCACGTGTCAGAAAGCTCTGTGACATTGCTGCCGGGTGATATATCATACCTCTTGCATCTGAGTATGCCATGATAAAATACCCAAAAATGCAAACGGCAGCCATTCAAGAGCTAAACCATTATGTTCCACTGCTTATCACTTTTATACCGGTGATTTACCTATTGGCCGGTCATAAATTCTCCAATTCCCAGATTAGGCAGGCCAGTGGCCATGCCCTAAATACTGTTTTGATGTAAATACCACATGTGGCAACGATTATATTCAACAATGACAGCCCAGACTAACAGCATGAAAAACAGACTCTTTATGGCCTCTGTGTCTTTGGTCAGTAATACAAAAGTGTTAAGGCAGTACAACGTAATGTGTACCGTTTCAGAGTTGTTTGTGGATATAGCAACCCGGGGGAGGAGGGGGGGGGGGGGGGCAATCATGTATAAAAGTTGTGATCATCCGTGTGAATGCAAGATTCTAAAAGAAGGATACAAGTCCTAAAAACTTTTTGACTGAAATGAACGTATAAAGGAATTATGTGATTCAGTTGTGTAGTAGATTTGTCTCATAGGCCTTACCATTTTGGGCTATTTTTACAATGATGTTACATGACTATCGGCTCAAGCTACTCTTAGTGCGGATTGAGGTTGAAAATTACACACTTATTTTTTTAGAAATTGGAGATTTTGATACCCTTAGCAGGGGCTGACGTTTTGGTTGAAAAAACACCTGTAATCCTTGTTTTCGTTCACGGGGATGATAACAAGATCATACCTGACTGCCCCCCCCCCCCTCCCCCGGTATAGCACAGATGCTTGTGCTTTTACTGCAGCCCTGTAATGGTGTACAACTACCTAATTTTGTGTTTGTGGGGTTTTTTCCCTCTTTGTTGGATTTGCTAGCAATTAAAGTCCATTTTCCTAGATGTATCTGGGAAATCATAATATATCTAGGCTCATATAGACAAACAACTTCACATTACACTAATATGAGGTCCATGCAAAATTAGCTTTATTGAAGGCGAAAATAATCACAAAACCAGGTAATCTTACAAAACTGGGTAATTTTGAAATGCTCTTTTCTTGTAGTATTGTTGTTCTTTGAGGAATCTTCATAAAAAGCATTGTATTTTTAAAGAGGTACATGAGATTTTTATTATCAGTGTACATTGGCAAAAAACTAATACTGTGAAAAGACATAAGAAAACCGATCCTTTTTTGCACCAAATATATCGCCCACCAACCGGTAATAATCAGCAATGGTACCTCTTTAGAGATAACCAGACTTAAATGATACTCGGCTAAATGTGTTCATTCCAATCCCAGAGACACAGTTCAGTAAATGCTATCGCCATAATACATTGATACTATGTGTCATGGTCCCTGTGTATTTGTGGATATTTCAGTGTCCAGAAAATATTAACTTTTGAACTTTTGCTTTGAGAGAATGTGATAATCTCTAAGTTTAATAGTGCAAAATATATCAATGAGATGTTTCTGCAGAGTGCTTTAGATATAGAAATCACTTAGTATGTACTCTTGTGAAAAAAGTGTTTATTGATGTTTAACAAGAAAGCTCCTTTTTTGTTTATTTGCAATATCGTAATACAGTAATAAGGCAGCTATGGATTATACTACAAGTTTAGTACAAACAATTGCTGCCTTTTTCTATGTGCTTTCTTTGGCCTTGTTCAAAAGCATGATGTACTATATAGCGGGAAATTTATGCCTGGATTTTATTTTTACATGTTCTTTTTAAAAGTGAACAATGTAACAGCAAATTTAAAAAGCTGCGAAATATTACTCTTTAGCCACAGGGTTTATCGTGTTAAAACTGTGATAATATGAAACGAACTACAACATTGATCAAAACTGTAAAATCCTGAAAAATTAGTGCCACAAAAATCATCCGCTATACAGTAGTCTGCTTTGCTTGCCCTCATCTGACTCTAATGAGCCTGTTTTATTTGAAGCCCTGTATTAAGATATCAACTCACACATTCTATTTTAAAATTAGTATTGTACTTGATCTGTGATTCCCCATAGACTTTGTACAGGGGCAAAAAGCTACTGGAGACAACTTTGCAATGCATTATGTGCAATCCCATATTTTGGCAGATCGAATCAGCTGGATTTCTATACATCTCTATTTCAATTCTGAGACGTGCAGCAGTCAAACAAGAGCCGATTGTTCAATTTATCGCTCCAAATTTGTTGGGGCGGAATCAATTTCACAAATTGAAGGCTTTCATTTCAAACAGTTTTTATTAAAGTGATACTGTGTGGAAAATTATAATCTACCATCACATTTTCGCAAATTGTGATGCAATGTTTTGTATTTTATTTGTTAACTTCAGGTTCTGGAACATAAACTGTATTTTTAAATGTGTAGAAAAAATAAAAATTTACAACTCGGACAAGCAGACATGTTTCTGATAGGCCACATCCAATGAGAGACCTTGTGTTATAAAATGTTTCATTTTGAATTGACCAATACAAAATTTGGTGTACATAAATGACCCGCCGTGTGTGCTATCACCAGTGGTGGTAAATCCGCGAGTCGTACGAAGGATTTCCGTCTTTCTTGTATAGCATAGGAACAAGCCAAGCTGTAATATGGTGTCCCCTTATACCACAATGTGTATATTTATCCACGGGTGGTATATTGACTGGGCAGATTTTGAGTGTATGTTTATTTTAACCATTAGGAAATTTCAGTTTGATACGGTCTTGGTTTTTGTGTCCCGAGTGGTCGTGCGGCTGGGTGGATTTATCGACTGTGATAGCACACACAAGATTTGTAAATAGTCTTATGTTTGACATCCGTTATAATAAACGGCATATTTTAAGTTCTTGTTTGAGTTTATATATTTTCAATTTCTAATATTTGCCAAATCATGCAAATGACTGTTCTTATTTATTTTAATCGGTCAGTACCTACAATTCATTTTAAAACCGTTACAGTATTTTTAACAATATTATTTATGTATGATTTTTGTTTTGTGTAAAACTATATCGAAATTGGATTATGTTCATTGGATATTTCGTAAAATCATATTTTATGACATTTTCAATTATATAGATTTCTCTTAATGGATTTTATTTAATGGATTTTATTTCATTTCCAAATTTCTATTCAACTTACCGTATGGAGAGAGGTTTTTGGAGCGTTTCAGATCAGTATTACTTGCAGAAAAGTCCCAAATGAGTTCAACAGGTTTATAGCAGTTGACGGTCATGTTTGGGCTAATTTGGATGTACTTGTGATCTTTTATGACCAGAGCTTATATTATTTGCCCTCTTATGTGTGTTGAAATCTATAGTGAATAAAGGTGTGTTTTGGGTTAAGTCTTACCCTGAATATCGAGGGTTTAGAGCCAGAAGGTCCTATCTCCAATAGCTGCCAGGTGTTATAATGTAACTCAGAGCAGCTATTGCAGATATGTCCCTTTTGCACTATCTTCATGTGATGTGAGAAGGCACTATCTGTAATAACTGCCATGTGTTACATACTCACGGTGTTATACGGTGTGTTCTTGTAAAAACCTAATCTAACAAGGGACAGTCAGACTTTGTGGCAATAAACCCTTGGAATGTACACAGGTTTTCAGTGAAACTCCATTCAGACTTTTTGACACATTGACATTAACTGTAACTGTTAAATCACCACACAGTGGAGGGCAAATAAGCCTAAATAAGAAATTTCTGACTACAACATTGAACTTGACCTTACTGGTCGACCTGAGATCAAGTTTGATCCTATAGTCTTCACTCCCAGGGTGGGTGGTTGAAAGATCTACCTACAAATATGTACTGAGAATAATTATTGTCCTGGTGGTTTCTGGGTATCATTTATGGTACCCAGCTGCTATAGAGGTCTGATCCTCTATACAGTATGTGTATGTAGGGCATTCAGGTGTACCATGGGTAGAAGAGAGTTTGTATGACAGTTTCCGGTAAGACCACTCTTATCAAATGACATTTTGAAATAGTTATTTTGACAATTTATGACTCAACTGTCAATGTAATTTTATATTATATCAATATATATACAAGTACCAGATTTTGTGTACTGATCAACATTAAGTAAATATTCTTACACTATGTTACGTCATATCAATATCGTTTTACCCCTCCCAAACCTGAGTCTTACGTTTTATACATGTTCCAGGGCCAGATTGTATTTGTTTTTCTATTAATGTGTTGTTGTATTATTTGGCGACAGTGGCACAAACTGAGTTATATTATATGCTATGAATGAATGCCAAATATTATTATACTGTGATGAGTATGTGCAACTGATGTAGTTATTGTAGGTACAAAAAATAAACATACACTGCAGCATGATTGAGGGCTGGTTTTATGAGTCTTTTATTGTAGTATTCACCTATGTGTCATGTCAGGGGGAGAGGGTGGTTACTCATGTTTGATTTGGATAGGATTTGGGTGTGGTAACTAAGGTTACAAAAAATAAACATACACTGCAGCATGATTAAGGACTGGTTTTATGAGTCTTTTATTGTAGTATTCACCTATGTGTCATGCCAGGGGGAGGGATGGTTACTCATGCTTGATTTGGGTAGGGATGTGGGTGTGGTAATTAAGGTTACACAAAATAAACATACACTGCAGCATGATTGAGGACTGGTTTTATGAGTCTTTTATTGCAGTATTCACCTATATGTGTCATGTCAGGGGGAGAGGGTGGTTACTCATGTTTGATTTGGATAGGATTTGGGTGTGGTAACTAAGGTTACAAAAAAATAAACGTACACTGCAGCATTATTAAGGACTGGTTTTATGAGTCTTTTATTGTAGTATTCACCTATGTGTCATGCCAGGGGAGGGATGGTTACTCATGCTTGATTTGGATAGGATTTGGGTGTGGTAACTAAGGTTACAAAAAATAAACATACACTGCAGCATGATTAAGGACTGGTTTTATGAGTCTTTTATTGTAGTATTCACCTATGTGTCATGCCAGGGGAGGGATGGTTACTCATGCTTGATTTGGGTAGGGATGTGGGTGTGGTAATTAAGGTTACACAAAATAAACATACACTGCAGCATGATTGAGGACTGGTTTTATGGGTCTTTTATTGCAGTATTCACCTATGTGTCATGTCAGGGGGAGAGGGTGGTTACTCACGCTTGATTTGCATAGGATTTGGGTGTGGTAACTAAGGTTACAACAAAATAAACGTACACTGCAGCATGATTGAGGGCTGGTTTTATGAGTCTTTTATTGTAGTATTCACCTATGTGTCATGCCAGGGGAGGGATGGTTACTCATGCTTGATTTGGGTAGGATTTGGGTGTGGTAACTAAGGTTACAAAAGAATAAACATACAATGCAGCATGATTGAGGACTGGTTTTATGAGTCTTTTATTGCAGTATTCACATATGTGTCACTGTCATGCCAGGGGAGGGATGGTAACTCATGCTTGATTTAGGTAGGATGTGGTAACTAAGGTTACAAAAAACCCATCACTGCAGTATGATTGAGGACTGTTTTTATGAGTCTTTTATTGTAGTATTCACCTATGTGTCATGCCAGGGGGAGGGGTGATAGCCTATGCATGTTTTGGATGTGGGTGTGGTAACTAAGGTTACAAAAAAATAAACATACACTGCAGCATGATTGAGTACTGGTTTTATGAGTCTTTTATTGCAGTATACACCTATGTGTCATACCAGGGGAGGGATGGTTACTCATGCTTGATTTGGGTAGGATTTGGGTGTGGTAACTAAGGTTACAAAAGAATAAACATACACTGCAGCATGATTGAGGACTGGTTTTATGAGTCTTTTATTGCAGTATTCACCTATGTGTCACTGTCATGCCAGGGGAGGGATGGTAACTCATGCTTGATTTAGGTAGGATGTGGTAACTAAGGTTACAAAAAACCCATCACTGCAGTATGATTGAGGACTGTTTTTATGAGTCTTTTATTGTAGTATTCACCTATGTGTCATGCCAGGGGGAGGGGTGATAGCCTATGCATGTTTTGGATGTGGGTATGGTAACTAAGGTTACAAAAAAACAAACATACACTGCAGCATGATTGAGTACTGGTTTTATGAGTCTTTTATTGCAGTATACACCTATGTGTCATGCCAGGGGAGGGATGGTTACTCATGCTTGATTTGGGTAGGATTTGGGTGTGGTAACTGAGGTTACAAAAGAATAAACATACACTGCATTATGATTGAGGACTGGTTTTATGAGTCTTTTATTGCAGTATTCACCTATGTGTCACTGTCATGCCAGGGGAGGGATGGTAACTCATGCTTGATTTAGGTAGGATGTGGTAACTAAGGTTACAAAAACCCATCACTGCAGTATGATTGAGGACTGTTTTTATGAGTCTTTTATTGCAGTATTGTGTCATGCCAGGGGGAGGGGGTGGTAACTCATGCTTGATTTGGGTAGGGATGTGGTGTGGTAAATAGTGTTACAACAAACACTGCAGCATGAATGTTGACTGACTGGTTTTATGAGTCTTTTATTGCAGTATTCACCTATGTGTCATGCCAGGGGAGGGGTGGTTACGCATGCTTGATTTGGGTAGGGATGTGGGTGTGGTAACTAGGCTTACAAAAAATAAACATACACTGCAGCATGATTGAGGACTGGTTTTCTGAGTCTTTTATGGCAATATTCACCTATGTGTCATGGCAGGGGAGGGATGGTTACTCATGCTTGATTTGGGTAGGGATGTGGGTGTGTGGTAACTAGGGTTACAAAAATAGACATGCACTGCAGCATTTTTGAGAACTGGTTTTATGAGTCTTTTATTGCAGTATTCACCTGTGTCTTGCCAGGTGAAGGGTGGACTATCCTAAGCTTGTTTTGGATGTGGGTTGCAAAATAAATTTTCGGAGCTAAAGTTTTCCACAGGAATTTTGGAAACTTTCGAAACAATCTTAATTTAAAATTGAAACTTGAAAGTAAATCCCTATACTGTTTAAATAAAGCACTAGGCTATATAAAATTAAATACTTCAGAAGAGCATACAGTAGGCCTACAACACATCATTTAATGTTATAACACTGACATAATGGTTCATGTGTTTATTACAAAAAAGAACACTGGCTGGTCGATTATGTAGCATACATTAATTCACATATTTAAACAATGACCACAGACTCTGTGATAATTACAATGTAGAAATGCTTAAAGATATATTATCTTTGCCAGGGAACGCCCTCAATCCTCGAAAATAATTGAAAGCAGATTTTCTTACAGATTTACATTTCTGATCATAAATTGTACATACATTCCAAGATACGAGGGGGTATCAAATTTTTTTTGAAATCAACCAGAAGTGAAGGAGCTATATCGATGAAATTTTGTCAGTGTAATCACTGGTCCTTAAAAACATGGTGCAAAAATGGTCTCATAAAGTATGTTTGCTTTTATACAGGTGGCGCTTGATGCCAAGGCCATGTAAATCAATGACGTCTTCCAACGGTGATGTGTACATGGTAAATTATAATGGTCCAATAACTGATTCTTGTGGGACGCCTTCCAGAAGAATATTAGGCTCAGATTTGTTTAACATTTTGTCATTTGTCACTCGTAGGTCTCAATTTATCTCTGTCAATGACAACATTTCTAAGCCTCATACTCCTCTGGAAGGCTACCCATGAGGATCGGTTTTTGAACCATTATCGTTTACCATGTACACAGCACCGTTGGGAGATGTCATTGATTTACATGGCCTTGGCATCTAGCGTCACCTGTATAAAAAGTAAACATACTTATGAGACCATTGTTGCACCATAGTGTTTTAAGGACCAGTGATTACACTGACAAGATTTCATTGATATAGCTCCTTCACTTCTAGGTGATTTCAACAACTTTTTGATACCCCCTCGTACAGGACGATACGAGTCTTAATTTCTTCAAAATCATACAGCACTCCAACACATCTCTTCATGCCCCTTTAAGCCCTCATTGTAAACAAAATCCATACTTTCCTGAACTTTGTATAACTCATGGGCACTATACAATCTCTCTTTAAAAAAACTTTTCAAGAAGTTACTACTGATTAGTGCCTGAAAAGTAAATGATGTACATGCAGTTGGTCTGAGAAAAGATTTAAATCAGAAGAAGTTCTAAATTGGTTAGGATAATGTTTTCTTAAATCATCCTTGAGTTATTAAACCATATTATTTCAACTTTTTGCAGCCATGTTACAATCCAATATAATTAACCTCGATCATAGATCAGAAGGCTGAGTTGTATGGGACGTTGGTCCGTCTATAATCTATCATTTTCGTGATTTTAATGAAAAAAAGGAGTTACCTTTTGTCTTCAGTGGTAGGGGGCTCTGGGTTGCAATTTGATTTACTCATACCGCTGTTTCATCGATCATAATGTATATGTGGCCATTAACATTGCCTTTACGGTCTAAGCAACTAAACAAAGAATTACCAATGATGGTGTACAGGAATGGATTGAGAGCGGAATTTATCGGAAGTACAAAACCAATTACCCACGCAAAAACCTCGGGAGAAACCTCCAATGTTTCCCTCTGCACCAAAATCCCAATAACGACAATTGGCAACCAGCAAAGCAAATCGGTTAACGTGATCAGTCCCATCTTGAAAGCCATTTTCAGATCGGTTTTTGATCGGGACATGTTTGACATTCGTATTTGAATAAATAAACTAATGTAACATATCGCAACGGTAATGCAGCAAAAGAAATTGACTCCTAGAAATAAGACAATTGAATACGTGGGGCTTAGATGGCTACCAACTTTTTCAATAATATCCAACGGTATGAAGTCATCAGGTCTATCAATTTTTTCATAGGAGATTGTCATATTGCCTAATGTTTTACGGGTTAATAATCTTCTGGCCAATGGTAATCCGATACATACTTCAGAAAATTGATAAAGATGTTGATCTTTTTCCAACCCGATTCCTAATGCACTTATAACAAGAGCCAGCATCCACACCAATATTGTAACAAGTGATTTTGACCTAGTTGTCAAAAACAGTTTCTGACTCACTACGGTATTTCTGAAGGCCCAAAATCTGTCAATACCTATTAAAAGAATAAAGAATAGGGAGGATTCACTGGCAAGTATCGATAGAAAACCTGATAATTTACACATTGCATAACTCTTCCATTGATCAGCTTCTGAAGGAAAATATTGCTGAAAGTACTGATCAGCTGATACGATTATTAGCATATACACTCCCATAAGGAAATCAGCAGCAGCAAGGTTAGTTATGAATAGAACTTGTTTCTGGTAATCAGTATGTTCTTTTCCCCTGGTTAGTTTCCGGCAACCCCGTACCAGAACATATGTGTTAGCAAATAATGCAAATAAACCAATAATCCACATGGAATACTTGATCAGTGTATTTGGTAGGAGCTCATTACAGGTCATGTATTCTGATTTTGGTTCTGTTGATGTGCATATAGGTCCTGATAGCGAGTCTATGAAACAACATGTTGCACCAATATCTACGAGTAAATAAGTGGTATTTGAAGGTCCTGCAAAAGATTTGGGTGTTATTTTTGAAAGGGCATTATCTCTAAGATCAATAATCCTCATATTGGTTTTATTTTCAAATGCATATGGTTGAATTACACTTATTTGGTTGCTTCTGAGATCAAGTGTCACAAGCTTATGTAATCCAGAGAAGGAGGCATCAATATTGGATATACTGTTATTATATAAAGTCAGAATTTGCAATTTATTACAGTGTCTAAGACTAATCAAAGCAGAAGTCGTCAACATGTTGTTGCTCAAAAAGAGAGTATTTAAATTCACAAGATCTCTAAATACGTCCTTTTTTAATAATGTCAGTTTGTTATATTCCAGATATTCAGATAAGTTAATCAACCCTTGAAATATATCTACATGGAGATTGGATAACTGGTTATTACCCAAGTACAGCTTTGTTAATTGCCTGAGATCCCTAAATAAACCTGGTTGCAATGTTTTCAATGTGTTATTGTGCAGCAGCAAATCAGTTAAGTTAACTAACCCTTGAAATATATCTACATGGAGATTGGATAACTGGTTACCATACAAGGATAGCCGAGTTAATTGCCTGAGATCCCTAAATACAACTGGTTGCAATGTTGTCAATGTGTTATTGTTCAGCCACAAATCAGTTAAGTTAACTAACCCTTGAAATATATCTACATGGAGATTGGATAACTGGTTACCATACAAGTATAGCTTTGTTAATTGCCTGAGATCCCTAAATACACTTGGTTGCAATGTTGTCAATTTGTTATTGTGCAGCCACAAATCAGTTAAGTTAACTAACCATTGAAATATATCTACATGGAGATTGGATAACTGGTTATCATCCAAGTACAGAATTGTTAATTGCCTGAGATCCCTAAATACAACTGGTTGCAATGCTGTCAATGTGTTATTTTTCAGCCACAAATCAGTTAAGTTAACTAACCCTTGAAATATATCTACATGGAGATTGGATAACTGGTTACCACCCAAGTACAGCTTTGTTAGTTGCCTGAGATCCCTAAATACACCTGGTTGTAATGCTGTCAATGTGTTATTGTTCAGCCACAAATCAGTTAAGTTAACTAACCCTTGAAATATATCTACATGGAGATTGGATAACTGGTTACCATACAAGGATAGACGAGTTAATTGCCTGAGATCCCTAAATAAACCTGGTTGCAATGTTGTCAATGTGTTATTTTGCAGCCACAAATCAGTTAAGTTAACTAACCCTTGAAATGTATCTACATGTAGATTGGATAACTGGTTATCATACAAGAATAACTGTGTTAATTGCCTGAGATTCCTAAATACACCTGGTTGCAATGTTTTCAATGTATTATTATGCAGCCGCAAATCAGTTAAGTTAACTAACCCTTGAAATATATCTACATGGAGATCGGATAACTGGTTACCATACAAGACTAGCTGTGTTAATTGCATGAGATCCCTAAATAAACCTGGTTGCAATGTTGTCAATGTGTTATCGTGCAGTAGCAAATCAGTTAAGTTAACTAACCCTTGAAATATATCTACATGGAGATTGGATAACTGGTTACCATACAAGGATAGCCGTGTTAATTGCCTGAGATTCCTAAATAAACCTGTTTGCAATGTTGTCAGTGTGTTATTATTCAGCAGTAATTCATATAGGTTGTCTAACCCTTGAAATATATCTACATGGAGATTGGATAACTGGTTACCATACAAAGATAGCTGTGTTAATTGTCTGAGATCCCTAAATAAACCTGGTTGCAATGTTGTCAATATGTTATTGTGCAGCCGCAAATCAGTTAAGTTAACTAACCCTTGAAATATATCTACATGGAGATTGGATAACTGGTTACCATACAAGGATAGCAGTGTTAATTGCCTGAGATCCCTAAATAAACCTGGTTGCAATGTTGTCAATAAGTTATCGTGCAGCCGCAAATCAGTTAAGTTAACTAACCCTTGAAATATATTTACATGGAGATTGGATAACTGGTTATCATTCAAATATAGCAGTGTTAGTTGCCTTAGATTCCTAAATAAACCTGGTTGCAATGTTGTCAGTGTGATATTGTACAGCCACAAATCAGTTAAGTGAACTAACCCTTGAAATATATCTACATGGAGATTGGATAACTGGTTATCATCCAAGTACAGCTTTGTTAATTGCCTGAGATCCCTAAATAAATCTGGTTGCAATGTTGTCAGTGTGTTATTGTACAGCCACAAATCAGTTAAGTGAACTAACCCTTGAAATATATCTACATGGAGATTGGATAACTGGTTTGAGTACAAGACTAGCCTTGTTAATTGCCTGAGATCCCTAAATAAACCTGGTTGCAATGTTGTCAATGTGTTATTATGCAGCAGCAAATCAGTTAAGTTAACTAACCCTTGAAATATATCTACATGGAGATTGGATAACCGATTATCATGCAAGTACAAATTGTTTAATTGCCCCAGATCTCCAAAGATACCACGTCCTAGTGTCAAGTTAGTATGCAGATATAGCCCGGATAAAGTATGCAATCTTTGAAACTGATCAACATGGAGAAAGTTCAATTGATTTTCATACAAATGTAAATTTTGTAAATGAACACAATCCCAGAATGCACCTTGTGCCAGTGTTTTCAACACATTTCCATTCAGTGATAAGTCCAATAAGTTGACCAACCCTTTGAATAGAAATCCGTGAAGATAAGATAATCTATTATTGGCCAGATTTAGATGTGTCAATTGAACCAGCTTTTGAAATATACTCGAATTTGTAAAATCTTGAAGTTTGGAAATATGATTCCCTTGCAATGATAAATGTGTCATATTCTTGAGGTTCTTAAATGTATCTATATCTAAATTAACAATTATGTTTTCAGTAAGATCAAGGAAATGCACATTCTTCAAATCATGAAATATATGTTGGTCTAGTTGAACTAGAAAGTTATCTGATAAGGACAAAACTTGAATTGTCTTTGAATTTGAGAATGTTGCTGGTTCAATGGCTGATATTTCATTTTCTGATAAATACAGTACCTCTATGTTATGAATACCTGCAAACATACTAACTGTTAAGACCGATAACATATTATTGTTAAGAAACAATTGCCTTATGCTAGTAAGACCAGAGAATGAACTAGAGTTTATATATATCAGTTTATTATAAGAAAGGTCTAGTACTTGCAGCTGAGATAATCCCTCAAAGTTTTCTTGATGAAGACTGGAGATGAGGTTATTGTCCAACAGTAGAATATTGATATTGGTGAGATTTCTGAAGCTTCCTGGGCTAACATATACCAGATGCCTTGAACTACCAGCTAAAGCAGATGTGTTTACTAGATATTCAGTTGAAAATGTTTCATAGATGAGAAG
Organism: Ophiura sarsii; assembly: GCA_035610835.1. Taxonomy (NCBI): domain Eukaryota; kingdom Metazoa; phylum Echinodermata; class Ophiuroidea; order Amphilepidida; family Ophiuridae; genus Ophiura; species Ophiura sarsii. The sequence continues at coordinate 50,766,698 of CM069446.1, forward strand.
TGTTCTCTCCACTTGTCTGCCATCCAAACAATCTGTTATAAATTTGTTGATATTCAAACTGCAGACACACCCTTTCAGACATTCAGGATATTCAGCAATTTGTATATTTTCATTTCGCGACAGACCAAAATTTGGTATTTCTGATGTGCTGTAACTTGATTCAGGAAACATTGGCCTCAAGGATGGGTGATGGATAGTCAGTTCTTGGTATTGTTCAACACGCAGATGAGCCACATTGTATACATTAGTATATCTTTCAATTCGTCCACATGTCTTCTGCAAACCAATGTCATGTGTTACATTCTGATATGCAATACAATCAGACGGATCCAGTCCATTCTGCGAATCACTGCTATCCCCAGATTTGACAGCGAGTAGTTGGATTGTGGATTCCACATTGGTATTTATTTCCAGATTTGCGCTGTTGATCGTTATACTACCATGACTACATGAGCCTTGACTTGGACCCACCAATGCTATAATGTCATTCCAACACTCCTCATCAGTTGAGTTAGGCTGCACATAGAAAAAGTTATAAATAGACCAGTAGGACTGATTTTGCCTCACACTTATTTGGATTTCCAATCCAGATGGGGCATAGACATGGACCATACTGCATTGTTGATTTTCAAATGTACGAAGCGTTACAGGATGAAGCTGGTTTCCCGCGAGAGTTACATATCGATTGAGGCAGTGAGTGGCATTGTCCAGCATACTCTTGCTTCCATTTCTAGTGTCCAAACGTTGAGAGTCAGGCAGATTACCTACTTCTACTTTTGATGAGTTTTCAGTCGCTGTAACCGCGGAAGCCACGGTTTTATTGTACGCCGCGTCGGTATATCTGGAGTCAGACAAATTAGGTGATGTCGTAGCATTGATACTATTAAACGAATAGTTGGTATATTGCGAGCCGGACTTCATTGCTGTAGCTTTCAGTGTTTCATTATGATATAATCGCGAGTCAGACACACTTGTCGCTGAAGCCTTGAATTTACGTGACGAGGCCATGAATCGAGAGTCGGACACATTAGCCACTGTAGCTTTGCTTACATTATGTGTAGGGCCTATGTAAAGCAACCTAGACACATTTGCTGTATCCTCAGTTCCGTTAAATGAAGCGTTCATATATTGTGAGCTGGACTCAGCAGTCGCTTGACTAGCATCATTTACTCTTTCATTGTCCGTATGCTGAACATTAGAGCGATCATCCGTACCCGCGTTCCTTTCTAGTCCATTCCTATTTCCATTTGATACTGAGTATGCACGGCTGTTTGACTGTCCGATTTATAATTAAAATTATGGAATAAAAAAAGATAACACAGTGGCCCAGTTATGGTTTGACCTGATTTAGGTAGCGCTAATAAATACGAGTATACGGTGAAAATTTCACGAAAATTGTTCGAGCCATTTTTTAATTATCGGCATTTTCTACTTTACACACATTTTACATGTAACTCTATGGGAAATGTGGCCGATGAGGGCGCTATTATAGTAAATAATAATATGCAAAGCACTATTTCTCAGAAATGGACCAACAAAATGTTCTGGAAATGCCTACAAAAGATGACTAGTATATTCAGGTACTTGAATAAGTTAAACCAGAACCGGGCCAGCAAGTTACGGTGTTCTCAGAATAAAACGGACAAATTATGTGGGATCAAACAGCCGTGTATGCAGTTGAAATGCCTGAGATTACATAGACTAGTATACAGAGTGAAGTGAGGATCCACCTGTTAGACACATTGTTAGCTTCCATATTGACAATACAAATAAAGTTTGCTGAATCTTGAGCAGGCAATTTCGTTCACCTGATGCAACTTGCTAACTACGTTATGATTCGATATCACACAACTTCTTTTGCATATTATACTGCTTGTGTTATTAAGTCATAGTATAAAAATAGACGGTATAGAAAAGGGGATTTTTTTGCTGACAAATACACACATTCCCCAACTTGGCTAATTTCTATGCTTTCTTTGTGTTCTTTCAATCTTCATTGCACACACTAACCTAACCTAATAAGTCAAACATGGGTTACCTACTTTTGAAGGCCATTACCAAATACGGAATTGTTTACAACAATACCCAATTCATTCCTATTTTAGAATGACAGTTATGAAAGTATGAATAGCTTTTGACGTCAGAAATATTAACCTTTGGAACTTACCCAAAGTAAAAAAATCATTGTGACTGCGAACCAAATATTTTGTTTTATTCACATAACATTGAAAATAATGAATAAAGATAAAGCAGAAAATTGGCATGGAACATGAATATTACAGTAAGGCCTAATTAAAATAATTTTTTGTTTTCCGTAACATGCTCTGAAAAAACTTGGGACAGGAGAGGTAGGCAATTTTTTAAATTTTATTCTGGAAAAACAAAATATTTGGTTTTAAAATGCAATACCTTACTATAAAGTATAATTATATATCTGACCCGTAACTCAAATGCATGCATGCTACATTTCAACAACAAATAGTGAATTTCATCTGTACAGTGATCAAAATAGGCCAAAATTAAAATTTTCGCCAAAAAAGTTCCAAACTCATAATTTCAACTATAAATGAACGTGAGAGTTAAATTAATATTGAAGTTTACATGTGACGATGTCTCGACGGAGCCCGGCAAAAAGGAACGAGGTCAAACGGCTGGCAGCGGATTGGCTGGCGGCAAGGAACGGCGGCTGACGGTGGGTTGCGGCGACGATGACGTGACCATGGCCAAGGCATATGGCAGTCTGGCCCTAGCCCCGTCCTCCATGATGATGAAACAGCCTTGATAAAAGCTGGCTCACACTACATGTATGACGAATAGGGGGTACGGCAAGCTACGTCGTTAATGGGGCCCTCACACAGTGGCGTAGCTCAGGGGGGGGGGGGGGGGGCAGGGGGGAAAATGCCCCCCCCCCCCCCTGACGAAAAAATCAAATTTGTGCCCCCGCCCCCCACCCCTCTAAAAAAAAAAAAAGGGGGTGAGAAAAAAAGGAAATAGGCAAAAATTGAGAAAAAAGACCGAGGTTATTAGCCAATTAGAAGGCAAAATTGTAAATGTAGTACATTTACTGTGCGATATTTTTGGACTGTGCGATTTTTTTGGACTTTGCGAAATTTTGTGAGCCCCCCCCCCCCCACTTACGTGAAATTCACGAGGTAAGTGACTAGAATTTTTTGGGGGGCAACCTTTTACGAAAATTTTAGAAATCTTGCCCCCCCCCTGAAAAAAATCCTAGCTACGCCACTGCCCTCACATGTATCCGTGTGAGCTGGGCGGCCCTTTACCGTCTTATAGAAAAACAACATAGTCCAACACGGTGAACAATTAGCAAAAAATGTCAACGGCCGCATTGATTTTTTTTTGTCACGGGGTTCATACTGTTCTATACCGGGTCCTTATCGGGGCTCATACCACCTCCTCACCGGCCGAAACGCTTGGGTACCGACCGAACCGCCTTGATAACGTCATCAAACTGCCCTGTATAAGCTGAGCGCTCAAGCTCGCCGCTTCGCTCACATTCCGGGAATCTCTGTAAAATACATTTGTACTCACATGTATCCGTGTGAGCTGGCCGGCACATTACCGTGTGACAAATTGGTGCATACGGCGGCATACGGTGATGTCACACGGTGGGCCGTTTCCCGTCAGTTGAACACGTTGCCGGGGACATTGCCGGCCATCCGCGCCCGGCAGGAAGTTTGAACATGCTCAATACTCCTGTCGGGTGAGTAAAAGCGGCGGCAAACGGTGAGAGCCCGGTTTGAGGACGGTATAAAGACGGCACACCCGTTTCGCGCTCGTTCGCAGGGCGGTAATAGTAGGCGGCCACCTTACCGTCTAATAGAAAAACAACAGAGTCCAAACAATCAGTAACAAAATTCCAAAGGGCGCATTAAAGGGTGCATTGTAGACTGTGTTTGTATAATACTCTCATGTATTGTACATTATATTTCATTGTGTTAATGTACTGTGGTTTTAATGATTACTTATTTATAATTGTATGATAAGTTGTTGTTGTTGTTGTATTTGTATAGCTTCTTTATTATGTTCTTATATTTGTTCATACATGTATGTTATGCGCCTCGGGGTTGTGTTCACAACGTGAGGCGCATTATAAATACCCTTTTATTATTTTATTATTATTAATCTTTTGTTGTGGCCACCGGGTCCATAACGTTATATACAGGGTCTTTACCGGGTCCTCACCGGTCGGGTACCGGGCTCACCGTCCTCATACATTTCTAGCTCACCGTTCTTACCGGGTGCATAACACCTCCTCACCGGGTCCTCGGTCCATACCATTCTACACCGGGTCTGTCCCGGGTTCTCACCGGCCTTGTCCCGGGATCACCGGCCTCATACAGCTCTAGCTTACTTGCCGCAATGTGTCGTCAGGGTTCGAGATGTGACGTCACTTGCCGTTGTTTTGTTGTCAATGGTCGTTGACAACGACTACCAACGAAATTGTGACGCCCTCAAAACGACTAGAGACGGCCTCGCACGGCATGGAAACGTCAAGGAAACTTGAGGGTTGCGGTCTCCAACGAAATCTGAACGCAATCACAACGAATTTGTTTGCCGCCACAACATTTTTAACATGAAAAATTTGCCGACTGACGCGACTGATAATTTCGGCCGTCGGCGGTCGCTAGCGGATTCGTCAGCGACAATTTAAGGCAACACACGATGATTGGCGGGAAATTCAAAATTGCAATTCGCAGCTTATGGGTCCCTCACATGTATCCGTGTGAGCTGAGCGGCCCCTTACCGTGTGAAAAATGAGTGCGGACGGCGGCACACACGGTGGGCCGTTTCCCGTCCGTTGAACACGTTCAGGGGACTTTGTCGGCCACCGGAGTTTTGAACATGCTCAAAACTCCTGGCGGGTGAGTAAAAGCGGCGGCGAACGATGAGAGCCCGGTATGAAGACGGTATAAGGACGGCGCACCCGTTCGCCCCCGTTTCGCACCCGTTTCGCGCCCATTCGCAGGGCGGTGATGGACGGTGGTGGACGTCGACCATCTTAGCGACGGACTGCGAACGGCTGCATGCAGCCTAATAACCGTTCGCGGAACGGACTCTCAGCAGGCATGTTGCAACTTTCTAAATGTAAAAGAGCTAAAACTCACTCTTTCGAGAGCTCTAGGAGGAACAGCTCTTTTTTTTGGAGTGAAGTTGACTCTTAAAAGAGCGATTTTCACTCTAAAAAGAGTTAAAATCACTCTGAAAAGAGTGGAAATCACTCTTAAAAGAGTGACAAATCACTCTGAAAAGAGTGAACTTCACTTCTTAGAGGAGCCGTCCCTCCTAAAGCTCTCGAAAGAGTGAGGTTTAGCTCTTTTACATTTAGAGAGTATTATAGATGTTGGTCGTACGAATTCCGGAATGCAAATGAAGCGGCGAGCTTGAGCCCTCAGCTTGAAAAGGGTGCTTTGATGATGTAATCAAGACGTTTCGGCCGGTACCCAGGCGTTTCGACCGGAACCGGTATTGGAGGTGGTATGCACACGGTGAGGACACGGCAAGTAACGAAATTGTAACGACCTTGGTGCGACAATGGCTACTGAAATTTGGAGGGTGACGGGTGATGACTGTTGATGGCGGGTCGTTTGCGAGTACCTGCGGCATTGCAACGGTGGACTGCGATGGGTTACGGATTCGTCAGCGACAATTGAAGGCAACACACGATGATTGGTGGGAAATTCAAAATTGCAATTCGCAGCTTAACGTAGCTTGCCGCACGGCCCCCTATTCGTCATAGTGTGAGCCAGCCATTCGTCCCTTGCCGTCGTGTTGTCGTTCTCATCCGTCAGCGAATTAGGCTTTTCCCCTTTTGCCGCCGTTTTGCCGCCCACACTTTGTGATGTTCACGCCCGTCGCCTTTCGCGGGTTATCTGCAGCTACTATGTGAGCCAGCTTTACGTTCGTTTGTTTATTCACCAATTGTATACCTTGAATTATTACTCAACCGTGCCAAGTTCACGTTGACGTGCAGATAGTGTTGTTTTAAAAATAGATGTGCATTTGAAGAATTCGGTCGATATCTATCAAATTTGATCTTGAATGCGCCTCCATGATGATGATGATGATGATTTTAGACTTACACATTTTTCAACTTTGAAAAAATATGAAATAAAGTTGTTGTCAACATTATGGCACACTGGTATTCGCACCAGATACCAAACCTTCACTTGTAAGTGCTATCCTCTAACCACTAGACCACCATGACTTGACTGACATGGTTATAATTTTAAACCAGACAATTTGTTTACACATATGACCCAACGCGAGTAAATGAGGCACAATGAGGGACATATGAATATCAAGTTATTTATATCATGATATTATGTATGATAAGGGACATTTTGGTAACAAAGTCAAGCTCATATCACATTCCAAAAAAAAGTTACAGATGATTGAAAATCACTTTGTCTTAAAACATCAACAAATTGTCAAGTTATGGGCAATTACAGCTTTGGTTTTGTTAACAAATCAATGGAGTAAATAAAAATTAAATACCTCAAAATATAGTTTCACTCGATGAATTTGAGTGTTTGGTTAGATATAAGAGGTATCAAAGATCAGAAATACTACTTTTTATGAATGTTGATTAGAATAAAATAAATCGCGGCCCGGATCTCTAGTAAAAGGAAGTTATTGTGAAAAACTAAAGGTGGTAAAACCCAAATTGCGAAATGCCACTTAAGGGGGCTGTGCACCTTCAGGTACAGCCTCCGTAAAACTGCCGTAACTTCTTTATTATTCATTAAATCTATATAAAAGTATACATTTTCTTGCAGAAAAGGGTTCAATGAATCCAACCATGATCATGAAATTGACCATTTTGGAGAAAATTATAAAAAACATGTTTTTTGACCCATTTTAGGTTTGGAAAAGATAACTCAAAATATATTTTGTTAAATTTTATCATACTAGTTTAATTATATTCCTCATGCAATTCCCTAGGAATCGTTTTTTTTTTTAATTTTTACTTTATTATTTTTTGAATTATCGAACAAAAAGTGCCAAAAAATATGATTTTTTACCAAAAAACGTGATTTTCACGATTTTGGAGGTTAAAAAACAGGTTTTTTGGCACTTTTTCGTCTGTAATTCAAAAAATAATAAAGTAAAAATTTTAAAAAAAAAACGATTCCTAGGGAATTGCATGAGGAATATAATAAAACTAGTATGACAAAATTTAACAAAATATATTTTGAGTTATCTTTTCCAAACCTAAAATGGGTCAAAAAACATGTTTTTTATAATTTTCTCCAAAATGGTCAATTTCATGATCATAGTTGGATTTATTGAACCCTTTCCTGCAAAAAAATGTATACTTTTATTAAGATTAAATGAATAATGAAGAAGTTACGGCAGTTTTACGGAGGCTATGCGAAGGTGCACATCCCCCTTAATGCAGACTGAACATGCTGAATGCAAATTATTCATCCATATAATGCCGGGATAAATCAGGGGAATACCCAGTGGCGTACCGACCGTGCCTGGTTCATAATACCGGGTCGCCAGGTCGGCATAAGAAAAAAAATAAAAAAATAAAAAGAAGACTAGAGCTAATTGGGGTCTTAGAGCAGAAATCTTAGTCAAGCCGTTTTAACCTTTGACTCGATAGCCATTGCTAACAGGAATGTCTCGATTAACTTTAATGAACTGGTCATGAAGATGAGCTAGCTATTTTTACTTATGTGAGATGTTTTATAATTAGAACTTTAGAGACCCCTTCGTGACCTTTGACCTGTATGTGATGAACTGATGATTGACATTTTTTCTTGTATCATCAAAGGACATGATATGATATGATGAGTCGTGTAGCCGAGCGGTGCTTTTGAACTCATTATATTACAGTAAAAACGAATCGAAACTCGAATTAATCCACAGAGACAATTCCTTCTGATTATATTTTCTTTATTTTATGGACAATATTACAACAAAAAACGTTGAATCTTGATTGTTTTAACACACTTTCCACGCGGCAGGCATCTGCAGACGACGGTTCCAAAATGTCACAAAATGTTTCAAAATGTTAATTTTTTTGAATTTCATCACCGTATTTGAAATCAAAATGAGAAATGACTTACAATAAGCCCAAACATGCCTAGTATTGGTTCAGTAGTTCTTGAGATAGACTTTAATGCTTGATGCTTGATGTGATAATTCCTATAACAGCTGTAATAAAATTCCTTTAAAAGGAAAAAAGGGGCGCTCAAATAAATAATAACAGTATATCCTTGATGGGTATACCGGTATACCTAAAATATATAGATCTCTTGATGGTTGATATATTTAACATGGCTACATATCTGAGCCAGATGAGATTCAAAGTAGGTATATTTGGGGAAAATCAAGATTTTCAACTTTCAACTTTGTCACACGTCGGGTCCTTTAAAATAATAATCTAGTTTCAGTTTTCAACTTAATTTCGTATTTAAAATATGGTCTTCTCACAATTACCAAATATTTCCCTGGGTTTTACATCACTTCCAATCACAAAATGTCCTTATTTTATTATAATATGAACTCAGTTTACAACTAAAAATTAGACGCCAAAAAATATATCCAACGGTTGGTTGGTTTGGTCAGTCGGACTTTTTTGCTCTTTTGGAGAGAGGGTTTCTGAGACTATCAGACTTGACAAAGACTAGTACACAGAGTGAAGCGAGGATCCACCTATGAGATACATTTTTTGCCTCCATATTGATTACACAAATAACTCTAGCTGAATCTTAGCAAATATTTCCTTCAACTGAAACAACCTGTCAGAGCGATCATCCGTATCCGCTTTCTCTTCTAGTCCGTTCCTATTTACATTTGACACTGAGTGTGATATTGGAATACCGGAAATTACATAGACTAGAATACAGAGTGAAGTGAGGCTCCACCTATTAGACACATTGTTAGCCTCCATATTGACAATACAAATAATGTTTGCTGAATCTTTAGCAAATTCTTTCACCTGATGCAACCTGTGGCCAACTGCGTTATGGAACCATATCACACAACTTATGCATATCGTACAATGATTGTTTTATTAAGTCATAGTTAAAAATAGTATGGTATAGAAAAGGGGATTTTTGTTGACAAATACACACATTCCCAAACTTGACCAATTTCAATACATTCTTTGTGTTCTTTTCACTCTTCATTACACACACTAACCCAACCTAACAGGTCATATATTGGTGAACTACTTTTAAACGAAGGCCATTACCAAATACGTGATTGTTTACCACAATACCAATTCATTCCCATAGACTAGCAGTTAAATATTTATGAAATTACGAATATCTTTTGACGTCAGAAACCTAAATCTTTGAAACGTTTCCAAGCATAACAATCATTGTGACTGAGCAAACCAAAATTGTGGTCATGATTGCCAAGTTTTATTCACATACCATTAAAATACCGAATAAATGATAATCTGAAAATTGGTAAAGGACATGAATATATTAAGCTGTAATAATTCAACAGGGTGAATGTTTACCCCAACAAATAAACACCTCAACAAACACCTCTACAGCCCCCCCCCCCACAAAAAAACACAACAACAAACAAACAAACAACACACACCCCACACACACACAAACTCCCACCCACACATCAAAAAAACATAAAACAACCCCCCCCACCAACAAACAACCCAACTATACTTTCACCGTGAAATAACAATACTGTCAAAGTGGTTATCATATGGTAGACTGAATCCTTCCTTTCATCACTATTTACACAATACCCTACGAGGGCGCTTTGATATGGTGGTCATTTACAGAGACTGAAAGGACCCAGACTTTTTATACAAATATTTCATGTTTACCATGTGTGGTGCTGTTAAATGTGTGTTTCCGAAAAGTTAAACACACCACATCCAGCTATAAATCTGCTGATGAAAGGTGTAGCAACAGTATGTGTAAGACTTTCATCTGATTTGTACTCTGAAACAACAATAGCGCCATTTTACTTCAAATACAAATCTGACAAACAAGTTTCCATTCTAATTTTAATCAATGGAGTGCTGATTGCAATTTGCAAGTATGCTTTTTTGTTGAAAAAGGTTTACATTTTGGTAAAAGGTCCACTTTTGCCAAATTTGCACTCCCCCTCTCTGGGATACCCTGTATTAAAAGGATAATTCTTTTTCACTTGTTATCTTCAATAAAATAAATAAAACATAAAAATCACTATAAATGAACAAAGAGAGTAAAACTAATATTGAAATTCACATGATTCCACTTCCGCTATATTTTCAACTTACTTACAAAATGGCTGCAGCATAATTAATTAAAAGAGTATGTTGATAAAATATGTGCAAGCATTTAAGGCACATATCCACTCTAAATAAGAGCGCTCAAGGCACAAACATAAAAAATACTATATAAATTTTAAAAACCGATCAACAACAACAATAAAACTACTTAATTATTACAAAATGTCTCAGACATCAGATGTGTTTGCAACAGTCTTTTAAAGATTGTAACAGTTTTTGCAGTTTTTATATGGATATGAAGTTCATTCCAGAGACGAGGAGCTGCAATAGCAAAAGATCTGTCTCCCCAAGAGTTTCATTAAGAGCAACTTTGCGTACCAATCAAAGAAAATCAAAAAATGTTGGCAGACTTAAAAAAATAAAAATAAATCCAACTTAGGTCACCGCTGGACCTTCGTTACCATAGCAACGGCCAAAATATCAAAATGACACGTTTTGGCCTATTTCAGCACTTTTATAAGGTTAAAATATTTCAAACTTTTAAGATTCACCATATATAGGGAAAGTAGAGGTAGAACTTGATAGTCACACCACACGATTTACAACACTCATAAGCTTTCTAGAAATGCAGTTCTCAAACAACCATCATGGCCTACTTGGGTTATACCATTGTTTGAAATAGGGGTGTTTTTTGTAAATATTTATTTCCTGAAATATAGCAATGTTCAATGAGCTGTAAACCCCAAAGTTGTGCTTTTTAAAAATTTCTATTATCAATGTAACTAGACTAGGTAGTACTTTACCTAAATAAACAAAAAAAAGTTTCGGTAATTTTGACAGAGGCAAACAGTGATGCCAGAAAGTTTGACATTTTCCCATAAAATAACAGTGTTATATTGGGGGAAATGAGCCCCTACGAATGTTTTAACAGGAAACCAAGCATCACAAAGTACCCATAAACACTTATTCGCAAGCAATGACCCATTTTAAAGACTGTTCTGCAGCATATATTTTGTAGCAATATCCAAAATGGCCTCCAGAAGCCATCTTGGAATTTAGAAAATCACATAACTTCTGGACATATTAACCCGGAGACAAGATTGAGGTATCTTTTTTGACTAACCGTATGACTAGGAATCTAATACGGTGGTTATTTTATGATATGGAGGCTGTATTTAGCATGAAATGCAAGATGGCTGCCAGCGGCCATCTTGGAATTGATAAAATCACATAACTTTTGAACACCTTAACCAGGACACGTTATTTAGGTGTCTGTTTTGACTAACGTTATGCCTTGGAATCCTATATACAGTATTTATTTTATTATTGTGAAGTTGTTTCCAGCATGAAATATAACCTAGAAACATAATGTAGATGTTGCTCTTATCTTATTTATGTGAAATTATTCTAAAACCTACCAGTATTTAATGACATGTATCGGTTAATTGTACTTATTATGAAAAATTCAAGATGGCTACTTAACGACTATTTTAGAAATGTTATGATGTTCTTAAATATGATAAAGGGGCATTTCTTCGATAATTCCACAATGCTGAATACATTACAGAGGCAAATTTGTCAATCATCTTCAGTATAAAAGCATGGGTGGATTGCCGTTACAAAATCCTGTACTGTTGCTGACCATCATGAATAATTGTTGCAAATGTTATTTATAAGGACAAATAAAAAAATGTATGATAAAACACGGTAGCTGCTTTAATTCACAAATTTTAGTTTTTAACGATAAAAAGCTTTAGAAGAATGCAATACAATGCATAACTCTAGTTTCGTTTTTGGTCTTTAACCCTTACCCCGGCGGAGATATTTTGGTGTGGATCAGGGGAGGGGGAAACATTGAGGGATTTTGAACAAACAAACCACCGCGGTCCGACCCTGATTCGATCCGCGTACCTTCTACACGCCCCACGTGCGCTCATAACTGAGCTAACACACAAGAACTTGCCCGGGTAGCAATTTGGTGCCCACATATTAGCTCGATCGATGACGTCATCCAAAATCAATGTGGAAGCATGCGCTTGGTGAGAGGATTTTGCGTAATAATTCGTAGTATTTAGGACTATTAGGGTTAAGAATATAGTGTTTCAACCATTCAGAACATTGGTGTATGTGCCAAATTAAACCAACGTTGCATACAAAATGTGATGATCTTCTACTGGTTCAAGTAGTGATCCTCATTAATGATCCCAGAGTACATTCCCTCATTGAATTGTCTTGTAATACTGAATAAGGATCGCATTCTGTCAGTGTTGGTATATTGAAAGCCAAACCATACTGACCAATTACAGTTTGCATTCACCATACCATCTTCTTTATAAGAAAGTGTGTGGTAGAATACTTAAAATGGCTACTATGTTTTAATAATAGTATAATAACAAGCATTTAAAAAGCGCTCTACAAAGAACACAGCGCTTAACAATATCAAACAGCATTATATGCAAGAAAATACAAAGAAAATAATATACACAAGTCATGCAAAGATAAAAAATCAGTACTTGGGAAACAAATTAGTTTTTAACAAGCGTTTGAAGATACAGACGGACGGTGCCTCTCTGATGCTGACCGGGAGCTGATTCCAAAGTCGGGGCCACATAATAATAATCTATATACTAATTTTCGGTCCTTCGCTTTATTAGATAGTTCAATAATAATTTTACACTCGCGTCCCTCTTGAACTGAAAAAGCGTGGTAATTGCGCCTCTAATACACGAGCTAATTAGATAGTTCAATGCCAGTATTTTCCTGTTATCAGACATGCGCAGAAAGGATCACAGATGATAATCCGAAATGTTGAATTTCTTTTACTCGGGTAGCTACTGTTCGGGCAAAAATTGTGGTTTTCGGAGTGAGTGATGACATATGGTCTTCACCCAAAATATTTTCATTTGGGATATAGCTACATTTCTGTATGTGCGGCCGTTTGTCATTCTTAAAGATCGCATGAGTAACAAGCATTTATACGGGACTATACGTCCGACAAATAACAATATTTCACGAAATTTTCTAAATGTAAACAACAAACTCTTACACAGATCTTAAAGTGACACTTTCACATTGGTTAGGCCTATATAGGCGAACGCGACGTTTGATACCGATAAAGAAACTGGCAGTACCATGCCAACCGTATGTTGTTGCTGCGCGTCGCGTTTAACATGGCGCACGCAATACGGCGCACACGTAATGACGCAGACAAATTGTGTACGCGTTTGTGGCGTTGTACTTTGTTTACGGGGCAGGATGAAAGCAGGAAGTCCGTAATTGCTCCGCTGTGCATACCGTACATACAAGATAACGGGAGCAAGACACACAAAAAAAGAAAAGCCAAGGTACATTATATACGACATTTATTTTGATAAAGATTAATTAATTAAAGTGTAATGAAGTGGCTGAAGGAAAATACATTTGATGGAATTACTCATGCAGTTGTCGAAACCCCATTTGATGAAGTCACCCTTGCAAGTCACCACATTTGATGAAGGAGTTACCCATACAGGTAACCCCATTTGATAGGAGGAGTCACCCATGCAGGTAACTCCATTTGATGCAGTCAACCATACTTCCGGTATTATAAATATGGATGATAAATGAATATTTTGACTTAAACATGTTATATACATAATGATTAATTGAGCAGTTATCACCTAAAATTAGTTATGTGTAAATTTGGCCGATACCGCCGCGCAAGGCATGGCGATTCATGAAGCTTTGGGCTGGTGGATCAAGGTCGGCACCCCCCCCCCCCCCCTCACACCCATTTAATTGTCTTCGCGCGACTTATACAGCGGTGCGGTGCGGCTTATAGCCTCTACTATGATGAGGTCTGAATCTTACTTTATGAATTTAATAATAAGGTGCTGCGGCTTATACGCCGTGAGGCTTATATAGCACGGAAATTACGGGATTGTCTCATCATACCCTATAGGCCTAAGCCCCCCTCCTCCCCGCACTTCCCTTTACTTACTTGATAATATGGATACAGTAAGGCCACATGGGGTATCTGGATAAACGGAACGTGCGGTATTGCCACCATCATACCCTAATAGGCCTTAAAGCCACCATGCAAGCGCACTTCCCTTACTTGATAATCTGGATATAGTAAGGGCACATAATGCATCTTGGTAAACGGAGCGTGCGGTATATTATGGTCAGGCCTTATTTAGAACACAACAAACATGACAAAGGGATTACATACGTTTAAGCCCTACATGCCTATTGAGGGACCATGTATTTAATGTAAATTGGCCCGAAAAAACGGGGTTGGCACACAAAGTGCTCAAATACAATCATGGAATGGTACAAGTGATCTTGAAAGATACACTCCGCCGACCATAAATATGAATTTGATAAAACTAAATAACCGACTATAGAACTAGAACCCACTAAACGCTCAGAACGCATGCCTACGGCGGCACCCCCATCAACATTAGGGGAAAACGGGAGTGGAGCGGGGGACAATAAAACAATTTAAAGAGGGGGGCAAGACAAAACACTTGGGTGGAAAATTCAAGCCTTTTGGCTTTTATTGTAAACATTCCTGAAATTAGATAAATTTATTCTAAATCAGACATTTTGGACCAATTTAAAGCTAATACAACTTTGAATTTTGACATTAAAATTGAACTTTTTATTATTATTTGGGGTACAAAATGCGTAGGGACTTAAACTGTGGGAGAGGTCACGACTGGTGGCATCCCCCACCCCCGGTAGCGATTATCTTTTTCGTACATGAGTTGAACCAAAATCAGTTCATTTGTTTCAAAATGTAAAAAAAAATCATTTTATTCAGTGAATTTTGCTTTATTTCGTATTAAAACGGAATAAATAAATTTGGTTAAACTCATGTACGAAAAAAAAAAATCGCCACCCGGTAGTGCCGCCACTGCACATGGGGTAGTATGCTGGTTCCCTGCATCTATGGGCTCCACACAACTTATCCATAGATAAGTTGGGCCGGGGATCCAGGGTGCAGGGAACCAGCATAATGGGGTAGGTCTACCTAAGGTCACATGTGGTACCCACCCAGATGTGGGCTATGTGACCTATACTTATATTAAAGGCATATTATGTGATCTTTTCCAGAGAGCGCCCTCTATTCATTTTTTTTTTTAGAAAGTAGATTTTCTTGCAGATTTACATTTCTGATCATAAATCATACATACATTCCAAGTTACAGAGCGAAACGATTCCTAATTACCTCAAAATCATGGTTTTAGAGTGAATTTAGTATGAAAATATAAACTGTCGGAGTTATCCGACAGTTTATTTTCACTCTAAAATCATGATTTTGAAGTAATTAAGAATCGTATCGCCCTGTAATTTGGAATGTATGTACGATTTATGATCAGAAATGTAAATCTGTAAGAAAATCTTCTTTCAATTTTTTTTCGATGTTGAGGGCGTTCCCTGGAAAGATCACATAATATACCTTTAAGACAATCCAGATACTCTTAATATTCTAAAGTATTCTTATTAATCCACGTATAGGCCCTAATAACCGCATAAAAGGTTATCACGGATGCCCTTAATATTCGATTCAAGATATACCAAATAGTCCAGGGAGGTCCTATATTGGATCACTTAAGGACATATGGAGTATCTTGGTTATTAAAGTACATGGGGGTACCTGAATAATCAAGGTCACCATGTTTTATAAATGGCGTACTTGGATTTCTTAAGGGCATACAGTATATATGTATTAAGGGCACTGTGGCACCAATGTCAGTATTAAGGGCACAGGGTACATGGAGTATTAACGACATACTCTTGCTGTTTTACAATACCCTCATCCTACGTTTTGATATGACTAACCGCCCACTATTATAGCTTCGGCACCTATACCTGCGATTTCCATTATAAATTGGATAATAGTACAGGCACATTGGTATGGATATAACGCCGGCACGTGCGGTATCTGGGTTATTAAGGCCACCTGTGAGGGGTTGGGTCTAAACGTGGAGTACTTGGATTAGGTCTAAGTATTATTTAAGAGCACATTGGGCCTACGCTCATGGTGTATTAAGGGCACCATGTCACTTACATTATATTAAGGGCACCTAAGGTACCTGCTTTATTTAAGGACATGTTCTTGATATTTATATAAACATTTATAACGCTTTGAAATTACTCACCTCTGTCTATTTTGATATGACTAACTGCCCGCTATCTTCGGCACCCGCGTTTAATTTACTTGAATATGATCAAGTAAGGGCACAAGGGTATTATAACGGCACTTACAATACCTAGATCATGTGATACCCGATGCAATATTAAGGGCACCTGTGGTAACTGGAGTAGGGGTACTCTCTAAATACAAAACGAGTGGAAAGAGTGAAACACAGGTCAACTCGTTTTAGAGTGGAAAATGTCCACTCAATAAAGTGGATCATTGTCATATAAAATTCCCTTTCACTCCTTTTAGAGTGTTTTTCCACTCAAAAACGTGTTGTCCTGCGTTTAACTCCTTGAAAAAGTGGAAAACCACTCTTTTACATTTAGAGAGTAGGGATTAGGCCTATGGGGTACCTGCATTTCAGGTCACATGGGAGGCCTACATCCTGGGTACCTGGGTATCTGGATATTAAAAACACAAAGGGTATTATAGGTCTACCTGGATTAAGGCACATCACACATACCTGGATTATCAAATGCACCTGCGATATTCAGATTATTGAGGGCCCGTCTGGATTATGTAAAGGGCATGTTCTTGATATTGTACCAAATTTTCTTACGCTTTGTTTACTAACCTCCCCGTTATCTTCTAGCGGGTTCCGCGCGAAGCGCGGATGCCCGCTAGTAATAATAATAAACAGGCATTTAAAAGATGCATTTCAAACCCCAAGTAAAAATTAAAAATTAAAAATTAAAAATTAAAAATTAAAAATTAAAAATTAAAAATTAAAAATTAAAAATTAAAAATTAAAAATTAAAAATTAAAAATTAAAAATTAAAAATTAAAAATTAAAAAATTAAAAAATAAAAATAAAAAATAAAAAATAAAAAATAAAAAATAAAAAATAAAAAATAAAAAATAAAAAATAAAAAATAAAAAATTAAAATAAAAAATTTAAAATTAAAAATTACCATGTGGTGAATAATGGGACTTATTATAAGTGCACAAAGACGGTGATGGGGTCGTTGCGTGTTATAAGTATATCTACAAAAATGTGAACAGGTTGTGTATGGATAATTGGAAATAGTTTGTATGGGTGAAAGTGTGAACAAATGAAACCAAGGCTACTTGACGGTTTAGGCGGCCTTATTTTAACACTATAGCTAGAGAACCAAATGCAATATATCCAATGATGTGACCTTGCCAGAAAATAAGTTGATCTCTGCAACGAGCATGCTGAACTTGTACCAGTACAGGTTTGTCAAGTAATAACAAGACTCACTTCGCGAGAAAAATTAAAAATTAAAAATTAAAAATTAAAAATTAAAAATTAAAAATTAAAAATTAAAAATTAAAAATTAAAAATTAAAAATTAAAAATAAAAATTAAAAATTAAAAATTAAAAATTAAAAATTAAAAATTAAAAATTAAAAATTAAAAATTAAAAATTAAAAATTAAAATTAAGAAAACGCACAACCTATAAACATGATCTCAAAATGATTGACACCAGCTGCTGCTTGCCTCTGTAATGGATTTCTCATAGTCCATTATAATAATAATAATAATAATAATAATAATGGCATTTATAATGCGCCGTCAATCTAGGTAAAACTATTCCGAGGCGCAAACATATAAAACAAAAATACAAATTAACATGAAAAATACATAAACAAGGATGATGTGCATATACATGTACATAATGTATAATACAAAGAAATCAATTATAAACTGAGTCAAATAATCTTGTTTTTAACAAGTTCTTAAAAGAGTCAAGTGAATCACAGCATCTTAAATTATAAGGTAGTGAGTTCCAGAGAGTTGGTGCAGCAACCGAAAATGCGCGATCTCCAAATGAAGAAGTAGTCCGTGGAACAACAAGTAAAAGTTTATCAGTGGACCGGAGAGTACGTTTTGGATGATATGGTACAAGAAGATTAGCAATATATGTTGGTGAAGTGCCATGCAAAGCTTTCCAAGTTAAAAGAAGAAGTTTAAAATGAATTCTTTCGCGAACAGGAAGCCAGTGGAGATCTTTCAATATTGGAGTGATATGATCGAATTTCCTTGTCTTTGTGAGAACGCGAGCAGCTGCATTTTGAGCAAGTTGTAGTTTGTGAAGTAAGTGATCAGTGATGCCAAAAAGAAGAGAATTGCCATTGTCAATACGAGAAGTTATAAGAGCATGGACAATAGTAGCTGCGGTTTCAAATGTTAACATTTTCCTTATACTATTGACATTCCGTATATGATAATACACTGATTGGCATATCCGTCGAACTTGAACATCCATACATAGATTATTATCAAACACAATTCCTAAGTTCCGAGCAGATTTTGAAGCAAGAACAGAAGAAGTGTCGATATTGATATTATGATCAATTATTTTACGTTGATTGAATCTGGAGGTCATAATTAAAAACTCTGTCTTATCATCATTCAATTTCAGCTTGTTTACAGACATCCACGACTTGATTTCTAAAATGCAAGCTTCTGCGCGTTGACGGGCCGACATTTCATCATTACGATCATTTAAATTAAAAGGCACATATAGTTGTGTATCGTCCGCGTAAGAATGAACATCTAATCCGTGTAATACCCTTTCAGCATCACTAAGGTCGTTGGCTCAAAAGATATGCACCATAAATGTTCTAAAATGGTTGTTCGTGGCTTTCTTTGATATCCATTGGGAGAATAATTAACTCTTAAAGGGAATCCTAAAATTTTTTTATGAACATTAAATTATTCAAAAGCAACATCTATTGTGTTTCTAGGTTAAATGGTTCAGCCGATATGGTCCCACACCACCAAATAAGTACCCTATTGCTTTGTGTGGTTTAGAGGTCAAGTTCGTGTTAATTTGTCTCAACTTTAGAGCTATTTGGTGGGGCACTCAACTTTTTTTTGGTAGGGGTGTGCCGCCCAGGGTCTCAAAAAGGGAGTCTACAGAACTGAATTGAGTGGATTTTATGACGAAAAGTAGGGTCGTAGGAACTGATTTTTTTCTCTCAAAAAAGTAGGTCTTTCGAATAATTTTCGAATAATTGGGGCTTTGGAATGTAAAATTTCGTGATTTTTGAATTTTCAATAAAAATGGGGTCTTAAGAACTGATGCAGGCTCAAAAGGGGGTCATAAGAGCTAGCAGCAGAGGGTGAAAAGGGGTCTTCAGCGCGGCACATACCTATACCCTTTTAAAATGTCAGTGCCCCCCCCCCCCCCCGGGGGTTCATCAATATCATTGTTTTTATTGAAGATCAAGATGTCTTCTGCTTAAAAACAATCCCTTTTGTGGGGGTTAACCGGCATTTCCCCCCGCTACGGGCCAATGATAGGTACGACAGGCTGCCTATATCCTAAGATCCGGGATTTTTGCTCTAAATTGGTGGAAACAGTGAAATCATGTAAAAAAATAGCATTCATGAGATTTCGGGCCTAATATGGAAGAAATAACCTACAAATGCCAAATGATGAAACATTAAGGTACATTTACAGCAATTTTTACCTTTTTAGGATGTTAAATTTATACTTATAGTGGGGTCTTTCTTGATTTCAAACACTGCAAGGTATTGCCAGAACGCAAAATATTATTTGGTGGAGTGCACTCATATGAATATTTGGATTATACAAGTGTCAGTCTTCTTGGAATTAATGTTGAAGGCACAACCATAATAATACAATGATCACTGTTTTGGGATTCCAGGGCATAAAGTTAGTAAAAAAACCCACAGAAATGATATGATTTCATCAATTTCAAAATGGCTGCCAGCAGCCATCTTGGATTTCATGCTGAAAATAGATTCCAAATTGTAAGCTATCCACCGTATTAGATTCATAGGCATAACGTTAATTATCATACACATGTCTAGAATACATACGATTTTCAAAATTTCAAAATGGCCTCTGGCTGCAGTTGCCCAAACTTTTGCGAGGGGAATAGGAGCTAATTTTGTTTCTAAATACCCTATAGTATTAAAACCAACCTTAATCTTCCTTTGCTCTTGTGTTCCCTGGATCACTGAATATGACCCTACTATGGTTATGAGCAACAGCTTCATTGAGGGCGTTTATCCGGCAACGCTGTTGTTTAAATACTATCAAATCATGTCCAACTTAATGCTGACTTGATACAAATATCACTTGAATGCATATCAATCCTTGTCAGAATTTTCTATGAAAGTAAATCCTCAAAATCCCTATTTTTCACAATGAATTAAATGTCAATACACCGAAAAAGTGCAAAGTTCCTGGCAACACTGTTCTCCGGTACAAAAATTACCAAAACTATTTTTTCTTCTTCTTGAAACATGTAGACCAACATCATGTCTATTAACCCTGAATAGGCTAATTAAAAAACAACACCACTTTAGGGATTATGTCATTTTTTACGACCTTCATATTTTGCATAATTGAAATTAATCAAAACACCCCTATTCTACAAAATAGCTTAACCCACATTGAAAAAATGAAAGTTAACGTTGACATCATTTTTTTGAAAGGACAAGGATGGCTACTTCACTGTATAAAAGAAGGGGACTGCATGTTCTTCATACAGAAATATGACCTAATACTTACGTTTTTTTAAAGTTGTGAAATGGGTAAAAATAGTGAAAATTGGGTAATTTCATATATTGGCCGTTGCCATAGCAACCAAAGGTATATTGGTATTTTTTTCACCAAATATATACATGTTGACCAAAGGTCTAAACATGTGCAAAGTATAAAGGAAATCGATATTTTAAAGTCTGCCTCCACTTCTTTGATTTTTACACACAAGGTATCTTAACACTTTCCACTATTATCTTTACCAGACATAAAACAGATTTTTCAGAAACCTTTCCCAACTTTCAAGGTATATCTCGAGGATTACTGAAGCAATACTAGGAATGTTTGTACTTATTTTAATGCATTTCTCAAGGTGATTCCAAATATGGTGATGAAATTGAATAATTTTGACATTTTTGAAACATTTTGTGAAATGTTGGAATGTCGTCTGCAGCCGCCTGCCGCGTGGAAAGTGTTAAGAGTATCTTGTTATGACAATTTCAGCAGGATTCAGTACAAAACCGAAGTAGTTGTCTTACCAAAGTAATTACTGTATATTATTAGCTCTATATACAACAATTTTAGAAGTAAAAGACATTAAAAAGATTACTAGTAGTAGTAGGTTAGCTTCTTCATACCTGAAATATAAATGCTATTCATTTTTAAATTCTGAAAAATTGTGAAAATAATTTTGGTTGAATCTTCGACAACAAACAATTCTTTCACCTATGCAGCCTGAGAAAATCTGATGAAACCATTTCTCATAACGAACGCATATAGTACACTGCTTGTTTTATTGAGTCATAATGTAAATAAAGTATGGTATAGAAAAGGGTGTTTTGCTGACAAATACACACATTCCCAAACTTGATTGATTTCTATGCATTTTTTGTGTTCCTTTCAATCTTCATTGCACACACTAACCCAACCGAATAGGTCATATATTTGGTTAACTACTTTTGAACAAAGGCCATTACCAAACACCGGATTGTTGACGTCATTACCCAATGCATTCCAATTTTAGACTGGCAGTTAAATATTTATGAAATTATGAATAGTTTTGACGTCAGATATATTGGAAATAATGTTATCTTCAACAAAATCAATAAAAATATAAAAATCACAATAAATGAACAATAAATGAGTAAAATTGATATTGAAATTTACATGATTCCATTTCCGTCCGCTATATTTGCAACTTATTTACAAAATGGCTGCAGCATAATTAATTAAAAGAGTATGTTGATGAAAAATTTGCACACTTTTCATCAACATACTCCTTTAATTCTCTAAATTTGCCAATTTCGACCGTTTTAGCCTATATTCAGAAACCGGTAGTTTTAGTTTAAATCCTGCTATTGCAAAACGATTTTGCACATGACACTTACACTGCAGTTTCATCTTGAGATCTTTGAATAGAGTATCTAACATGTGCATTACGTTTTGTTTAGCTTTTCTAACTATTGTTTTATAACGGGATAAAACTAGTGTTTTTCATGAAAAATAGCTCAAATTATGTGTCAAATTTTAAAAAAAAGGAATTATTTTATGTCAAGTAACTAATTTTAATAATTCACATATCAATGCAATCTATAGATATTAATCTTTGAAATATAAAAAAAATCACCGTTGGCTTTTTATTCCTACAAGTCGTTGTGTGACGTCAAAGTTACGCGTGTATATCACTCTATATAAAATGTTGGAAAATTAATGACGCATAGTGTATCAACCATCTTATCTCGGTCATATGAGGGATGAAATGTTGTGTTTAAGACGTGCATCATAATAAATAATAATCCCATGTTGATAATAATCCAAGATGGCCTCCAAAATGGCCGCCATGATCGCCAGAATACATATAGAACGCGCGTATTGAATTTCATACACTCAATTATGCAGTTTCAATGCCTATGATCGAAATGAGGATTCTTTAGCTTCCATGATGGCCGCTGATGTCAAATCGGACAATAAATGGCTGAAACAAAGCTTTTTTTTATTGTTATGGCTATCTTCTGTAATACTAGCGGGTTTTTAAACAAAAAATATACGATATCGTTATTAAAACTTACCGGTTTCTGAATATAGGCTAAAACGGTCGAAATGGGCAAATTTAGGGTGTGTTGATCTAGAAACACTGGGACTCGCGATGAAAATCATCATCAAATGAGATGGTTCATCATAACTGATGTGTGGACCAAATATGAAATGATTTCTCCAACCTTCAACCCCGAGATGTGACTGGGTTTTACAAATAACCAGTCTCAAAAGTAGACACAGGCAATCCTCCTTGTCGCTTATGATAGTGATATGTACCTTCTGCAAAACCAATGGGTTGTGACAAACATACGCGACACCAATGGCTACAAGCTTAAGGCTTTTCCAGTGGAACATGTTTCTCCTGAGTAATACTTGTGTATTTCTTTGTAAATTGTTAATAATTGACCAAATTATTGCTGATTTTGATATTTCACTGAAAATGAGAGGGTCTCCAAGACAAGAAACATACTTATCCCAAGTTTTGATATGTTTGTGTCGCTTCACCTTGCTGTTTCTGGGTTTATTCAGTGGGTTAGTTAGATATGAACGTATCTGTGTAAAGAACATGTTTTCTTCCATTTGTTTTTGTTGGACAAATATGCCACTTCACAAGGGTTCGTAGGTCCAAGTTTGGGTTTTCAGCGTAAACAAACGATTGCATTACAAACGTGTGTGAGAACATGCAAATGAAGTAGCATATAGTAGCGTAAATGTTAACAATAGTATATACTGAACCTGAAATGTTATATTAATATGTGATGTTGTTATCGCTTATCATAACCTATGTACTTATTATAAATAGCCTATTTAGATATATGTGTAGTCGTTGTTGTATTGGTGTCTTATAGAAGTAGCCATCTGCCTGCACTATATGTATCCGATTCTAAAAAGGGTAATTCCTCCCTGTGTTCTTATATGGAGCGGAGGCGTGGCCTGTGTCTCCCAACATAAAAACAATGCAGTTGTGTCTAAGATATTCGGTAAACTGATTCTGTCTTCCTCTGTCCTTATATGGAATGAAGGTGTGCCTCTTGTGTCTTAATATCAAAATAATACAGATGTGTGCAAAAAGAAACTCTTAGATTTTGATTTGTTGCTTTCAATCGCCCAGGGTTGCAATCTCCATGTGTCCTTATAATATGGAAAGGAGGCTTGGTTTTTGCTTTCCAAATATCAAAATAATGTGGCTGCGTGCATCGTTCCCGATGATTTGCTTCTGACAATCACACATGATGAACTCTGTTGCTGTTGGTTTTGACAGTGTAGACTATAGCTCTCCATCAGCCTCAGCTCTTTTATTGGTTCAGGACAAAGCTGCATTGTCTGTGTGTGCTCAAAAGCATAGATGGAAATTCGTCCTGGAGGAACTTGCAGCAGTGTACTAGAGTAGTAGAAATGAAATAGTGATGACCTATGCAGGGGATACAACTTTAGATGGTATATATTATAGAATTGAGAAAGTGCAATTTTATATAATTTCTTTAGCTTTCCAAACACTATTTATTGGTTATTGATTTTTTTACAGTAAGCTGTAATTACTCTCCTATTCTGCTTAACTCTCTTCTATTCTTACATTTATACTGATTGGTTGAGATTGGTCAAAAAGCTATGTTGGGGCATCTTCACAACCAATGAAAATGAGTTTTAGAGGCCGAATACCGATATTCTGAGAGAGAATTGCAATGTTAACAAAACCAGTGGCTAATTTTATCAGCCCGTTATGGCAAATGTTGGGCCATGTTTTTGTTACATTGAAACCAATGGCTGGTAACACATGGGATACTTTTCACCATAAATTGGGCTTATTAGCTACTGTGTAGCAACACTTGATTAATGGCAACACTGCCAATATTTAGATTAATAAGTAAATTACATCCAACTGTTTCTGTAATTTGTTTTTAGTTAGACATGAATTTCAACCGTATACTACTGTACCACATGTCTTTCCTCATCTCATGCCTTGCTTACTATTTAACGCTTACCTGTTCATTAACACTATCCATGCGGCAGGCGTCTGCAGACAACATTTCAAAAAATGTCACAACATGTTTCAAAATTGTTCATATTATTGAATTTCATTTCCATATTTGGAATCAAAGAAGATGTGTTATTATTCAGATAAATTGATAAAGGTATTCAGAGGGTCTCATAGCCAGAAATACATAAAGTAACGTTTATAATCTCCGGGTTGATATAACATTTTCTCCATCTAGGCCAAATGGTTTTGTACATGGTTTATCATGTTTATACAAAAGATGATTGAATAATTTGGTTTTTTCTCACAAATGAATATGTAGAACGGGGTCGTTTTTAGTTTAATGTTTCCTTGATGTCACGTGCATAATAAATTTAAAAAAGGAAAATAATAAGAAGTGAAACTTGATTATCCACTAAATTATGATTAGGTTGACCAACATAACATTTTTCTTTTGAAAACTATATCAGGTCGATGATGGTCGATTTTATTATTGTGGTGACCGCTTCCAAAGGGATAACATATTTCAAGCTGTTGGATTAAGTATTTGGTTGCTGTGATTTGTAAAGCTACATGATCAGCTATATTCACTAATCACTAAAGCCACACTAGCATTTGATTATGGATAACGCAAATAATAACATCTATACAAGTACCGCTGTTTCATCATTGGTCAAAATGGGTTCCTCTAACGCCCAATGGACGAGGTCCAAAATCGAAACCGATACGCCAGAGTTTATGAATCTACTATTGGATCAGTAATTCTTGAAATAGACTTTAAAAGTTGATTATGATACAACTAATAGCCACATGGAAAGTGTTAAGCTTACCTATCTAATATATTTTATAACTACAAACTGGGTAAATGTCTAAATCTTTTTTAAGAGAGGCGGTTCATAAAAATTAGACTATGTGTATTTTGTTTTTTAGCATCTTTTTCATACCTATAGTCAGCATGCTGTGGACTTAATGCCAACTATTTCACACAGATATAATTTGGATATCGGCATGTATGCTTGAATTGGTGGAATTTAGGTCCTAAGCATTATGTCGAGTGATTTCATGAATATTTCATGTTGAAAAAACCTTGAAATAGATTATAACACAATCTACGCTCTACGCATAAAAATATTGGCTCAAGAAAGAGCCCAATCTCAACAATGAAGTTTGAAAAATAGTAGATCAAAAATCTACAAATTGAAATTTGTTTGCACTTCAAGCCTACATATCCTACCCTAAAATCCTATGGTACATTATCACTCACCTTTTGTATGAACTGTGGCCATGGGATTGAGAATATTATGGGAGCTTGTCTTGTATTTGTATGCAAAAGCTATATGTATTGTGTTTGAAACAACAGGAAAGTAAGATATGACCCTGAACAGGAGAAAAAACGGGTGATAAATATTGTGATTTTGGTTGCAGCTAATGTGAAAATATTACAAGCCCTTTGTAACATAATGGCCAGAGCTAATATGAAATCGTCACTAACACTTGTGACAGTTTCAAGAGCTCTTGTAAAAATCGTCAAAAACTTTTGTGAACATGAACATCTTTACAAACTCTTGTAAAATGTTCACAACATTTTATGAACATTTTCACCCGATCTTGAAACATTTTCACAGTGGCAAGCAAACATGTTTATAATTTCTCCTGCTCTCTCTATCGGCTGTTTCTTGCACTCATTCCATACCAGGTGAAAAGTTGTGAAATTTCAATTGTCATTATGCCTCCCATCTTTTCACAAGAAACATTTTCACAAGGGAACGCCTTTATAGTAATCGCTCGTCATTTTTCACCGGTTAAGGGTCAATGAGCTGAGTTAGCCATATCTTTGAAATATGTAACTGAATGGAATGACGGAGTTTGATTTATAAAAGGGCTGACACCCTTCGGTTATGTTGTGTGAATTTAACTGATATATACATTTCACCTTATAAATAAGGTCACAACTATTCCAAAGATCATAATATTTGCTGATATTTTATTGGAAAATGTTATGATATCATTTTCAAACTTGGCAGCTGATCTGTCTCAGCCATTTTGCCAATCAACTCCTCAGATGTATGATGTGCAATGTAATTAATAGCAAGACTTTTAAAATGGTAATAATCATGACAGTAACGATGCATATTATAAAGTTTTATTTTCTTACCGAGTTAGCCAAGTGATAAATATTTGAAGTGATAAAATATTGTCTTAGTATAAACAATCCCTGTTTACTAATAAACTGGTGTGTTTGGGTATAATTGACTATTAATGAAACGAACTTATAAACAAAAGTATTGTTGATGCAATACTATGATGTCAGCCTACAATAACCATACCAATTTATTTTAAAGCCCTGTTTATAAATATGTTGATGTACATACTACATAATATATATGTAAAGTATAAATGTTTGCACCGTGATAGTGTAAAATGTATGTGCTCGGAGATCATATTGATAAGAAGAGTGTAAAAACTTCACGTGTCAGAAAGCTCTGTGACATTGCTGCTGGGTGATATATCAAACCTTTTGCCATGATGAAATACCCCAAAATGCAAACGGCAGCCATTCGAGAGTTAAGCCATTATGTTTCACTGCCTTATCACTTTTATACCAATGATTTAGCTATTGGCCGGTCATAAATTCTCCAATTACCATATTAGGCAGGCCAGTGGCCATGCCCTAAATACTGTTTTGATGTCAATACCACATGTGGCAATGATTACATTCAACAATGACAGCCCAGACTAATAGCATGAAAAACAGACTCTTTATGGCCTCTGTGTCTTTGGTCAATAATACAAAAGTGTTAAGGCAGTACAATGTACCGTTTCAGAGTTGTTTGTGGATATAGCAACCCGGGGGAGGTGGGGGGGGGGGGGGGGGGCAATCATGTATAAAAGTTGTGATCATCCGTGTGAATGCAAGATTCTAAAAGAAGGATATAAGTCCTCAAAACTTTTTGACTGAAATGAACGTATGAAGTAATTATGTGATTCGGTTTTGTAGTAGATTTGACTCATAGGCCTAACCATTTTGGGCTATTTTTACAATGATGTTATATGACTATCGGCTCAAGCTACCCTTAGTGCGGATTGAGGTTGAAAATTACACCCTTATTTTTTGAAATTGGAGATTTTGATACCCTTAGCACGGGCTGACGTTTTGGTTGAAAAAACACCTGTAATCCTTGTTTTCGTTCACGGGGATGATAACAAGATCATACCTGCCCTCTCCCCCAGGTATAGCACGGATGCTTGTGCTTTTACTGCAGCCCTAACTACCTAATTTTGTGTTTGTGTGGTTTTTTCCCTCTTCAATTTTGCTTTATTGTTGGATTTGCAAGCAATTAAAGTACATTTTCCTAGATGTATCTGGGAAATCGTAATATATCTAGGCTCATATAGACAAACAACTTCACATAACACTAATATGAGGTCCATGCAAAATTAGCTTTATTGAAGGCGAAAATAATCTCAAAACCAGGTAATCTTACAAAACTGGGTAATTTTGAAAATGCTCTTTTCTTGTAGTATTGTTGTTCTTTGAGGAATCTTCATAAAGCATTGTATTTTTAAAGAGGTACATGAGATTTTTATTATCAGTGTACATTGGCAAAAAACTAATACTATGAAAAGACATAAGAAAACGGATCCTTTTTTGCACCAAATATATCGCCCACCAACGGTAATAATCAGCAATGGTACCTCTTTAGAGATAACCAGACTTAAATGATACTCGGCTAAATGTGTTCATTCCAATCCCAGAGACACAGTTCAGTAAATGCTATCGCCATAATACATTGATACTATGTGTCATGGTCCCTGTGTATTTGTGGATATTTCAGTGTCCAGTAAATATTAACTTTTGAACTTTTGTTTTGAGGGAATGTGATAATCTCTAAGTTTAATAGTGCAAAATATATCAATGAGATGTTTCTGCAGAGTGCTTTAGATATAGAAATCACTTAGTATGTACTCTTGTGAAAAAAGTGTTTATTGATGTTTAACAAGAAAGCTCCTTTTTTGTTTATTTGCAATATCGTAATACAGTAATAAGGCAGCTATGGATTATACTATCAAGTTTAGTACAAACAATTTTCTATGTGCTTTCTTTGGCCTAGTTCAAAAGCATGATGTACTATATAGCGGGAAATTTATGCCTGGTTTTTATTTTTACATGTTCTTTTTAAAAGTGAACAATGTAACCGCAAATTTAGAAAGCTGCGAAATATTACTCTATAGCCACAGGGTTTATCGTGTTCAAACTGTGATTATGAAACGAACTACAACATTGATCAAAACTGTAAAATCCTGAAAAATTAGTGCCACAAAAATCATCCGCTATACAGTAGTCTGATTTGCTTGCCCTCATCTGACTCTAATGAGCCTGTTTTATTTCAAGCCCTGTATTAAGATATCAACTCACACTTTCTATTTTAAAATTAGTATTGTACTTGATCTGTGATTCCCCATAGACTTTGTACAGGGGCAAAAAGCTACTGGAGACAACTTTGCAATGCATTATGTGCAATCCCATATTTTGGCAGATCGAATCAGCTGGATTTCTATACATCTCTATTTCAATTCTGAGACGTGCAGCAGTCAAACAAGAGCCGATTGTTCAATTTATCGCTCCAAATTTGTTGGGGCGGAATCAATTTCACAAATTGAAGGCTTTCATTTCAAACAGTTTTTATTAAAGTGATACTGTGTGGAAAATTATAATCTACCATCACATTTTCGCAAATTGTGATGCAATGTTTTGTATTTTATTTGTTAACTTCAGGTTCTGGAACATAAACTGTATTTTTAAATGTGTAGAAAAAATAAAAATTTACAACTCAGACAAGCAGACATGTTTCTGATAGGCCACATCCAATGAGAGACCTTCTGTTGTAAAATGTTTCATTTTGAATTGACCAATACAAAATTTGGTGTACATAAATGACCCGCCGTGTGTGCTATCACCAGTGGTGGTAAATCCGCGAGTCGTACGAAGGATTTCCGTCTTTCTTGTGTAGCATAGGAACAAGCCAAGCTGTAATATGGTGTCCCCTTATACCACAATGTGTATATTTATTCACGGGTGGTATACTGACTGGGCAGATTTTGAGTGTATGTTTATTTTAACCATTAGGAAATTTCAGTTTGATACGGTCTTGGTTTTTGTGTCCCGAGTGGTCGTGCGGCTGGGTGGATTTATCGACTGTGATTGCACACACAAGATTTGTAAATAGTCTTATGTTTGACATCCATTATAATAAATGGCATGTTTTAAGTTCTTGTTTGAGTTTATATATTTTCAATTTTTAATATTTGCCAAATCATGCAAATGACTGTTCTTATTTATTTTAATCGGTCAGTACCTACAATTCATTTTAAAACCGTTACAGTATTTTTAACAATATTATTTATGTATGATTTTTGTTTTGTAAAAGTAGTGTAAAACTATATCGAAATTGGGATTATGTTCATTGGATATTTCATAAAATCATGTTTTATGACATTTTCAATTATATAGATTTCTGTTAATGGATTTTATTAAATGGATTTTTTATTTTTTTTATTTCCAAATTTCTATTCAACCTACCATATAGAGAGGTTTTTGGAGCGTTTCAGATCAGTATTACTTGCAGAAAAGTCCCAAATGAGTTCAACAGGTTTATAGCAGTTGACGGTCATGTTTGGGCTAATTTGGATGTACTTGTGATCTTTTATGACCAGAGCTTATATTATTTGCCCTCTTCTGTGTGTTGAAATCTATAGTAAATAATGGTGTGTTTTTTGGTTAAGTCTTACCCAGAATATTGAGGGTTTAGAGCCACAAGGTCTCAAGACAGCCTCTCTGCTGAGCAATTGATATGAACTAAATGCAACTCAGAGCAGCTATTGCAGATATGTACCTTTTGCGCCGTCCTCTTGTGATGTGAGAAGGTACTATCTGTAATAGCTGCCATGTGTTACATACTCACGGTGTCATACAGTGTGTTCTTGTAAAAACCTAATCTAACAAGGGGCAGCCAGACTTCATGGCACTAAACCCTTGGATTGTACACAGGTTTTCAGTGAAACTCTATCCAGACTTTTTGACACATTGATATTAACTGTAACTGTTAAATCACCACACAGTGGAGGGCAAATAGGCCTAAATAAGAAATTTCTGACTACAACATTGAACTTGACCTTACTGGTCGACCTGAGATTAAGTTTGATCCTATAGTCTACACTCCAGGGAGGGTGGTTGAAAGATCTACCTACAAATATGTACTGAGAATATTGTCCTGGTGGTTTCTGTGTATCATTTATGGTACCCAGCTGCTATAGAGGTCTGATCCTCTATACAGTATGTGTATGTAGGGCATTCAGGTGTACCATGGGTAGAAGAGTGTTTGTATGACAGTTTCCGGTAAGACCACTCTTATCAAATGACATTTTGAAATAGTTATTTTGACAATTTATGACTCAACTGTCAATGTAATTTTATATTATATCAATATATATATAAGTACCAGATTTTGTGTACTGATCAACATTAAGTAAACATTCTTACACTATGTTATGTCATATCAATATCGTTTTACCCCTCCCAAACCTGAGTCTTACGTTTTATACATGTTCCAGGGCCAGATTGTATTTGTTTTTCTATTAATGTGTTGTTGTATTATTTGGCGACAGTGGCACAAACTGAGTTATATTATATGCTATGAATGAATGCCAAATATTATTATACTGTGATGAGTATGTGCAACTGATGTAGTTATTGTAGGTACAAAAAATAAACATACACTGCAGCATGATTGAGGACTGGTTTTATGAGTCTATTATTGCAGTATTCAATTATGTGTCAGGGGAGGGGGTGGTTACTCATGCTTGATTTGGGGAGGGATGTGGGTGTGATAACTAGGGATACAAAAATAAATGTACACTACAGCATGATCCAGGACTGGTTTACGAGCCTTTTATTGCAGTATTCATGTGTGTCATGCCAGGGGAGAGGTAGTAGCCTATGCTTGTTTTAGATGTGGGTGTGGTAACTAGTGTTGCAAAATAAATCTTAATATAAAATTGAAACAGGAAAGTAAGTCCCTATGCTGTTTAAATTAAAGAACTAGGCTATATAGAATTAAATACTTCAGAAGAATATACAGTACAACACATCATCGAATTTTATAACACTGACAAAATGGTTCATGTGTTTTATTACAAAAAAACAACACTGGCTGGTCTATTATGTAGCATTCATTTATTCTCATAATTAAACTATGACCTCAGAGTCTGCGATAATTACAATATAGAAATGCCTAACCATTTCCACGCCGCTATTTATAGTTATACCATATACAAAGTAGATTATAAAAAACAAACAGATTTTCAAAAATCTGTCCCAACTTTTAAAGTCTTATCTCATGAATTACTGAACCAATACTGGGCATGTTTGTACTTATTTAAATGCGTTTCTCATGGTGATTCCAAATATGGTGGTGAAATTCAATATTGATGATATGTTGATATTGTTGAAACATTGAATGACATTTTGGAACTGTCGTCTGCAGACGCCTGCTCCGTGGAAAGTGTTAACGTAGGTTTTAATTATTTTCTGGTTGATAAAATAAATGCCACTGTTGAAAATTCTTAATATTTCAGAGACCCCCTTCAAAATTCCTAGTGAAAAGTTTCCAACATTCTGGAAAATGTCCGTCTCTTTTCAACCCTAGTGGTGGTAACTCATGCTTGATTTGGATAGGGATGTGCCTTCGGAAAGTTTGAAGCAGACATTCATGGAGAAACCAAAGGTAACCATAGGCATGATAAGAATACCATTTGATTCAATTTTCACTGATATTTGACAAATTTTCATCATTGTCTTCAAATAGTTTCATATTTTGACAAATTTCATGCTATTAACATGACACCAAATTTTATATTGGAAAATGGCAGATTTTGGTACCCATGTATGCAACCCACCCCAATCCCAATTATGCTTCATCCTTCATGGTTACATGTACATGTTCTGGGTTTCACGAAGGAGTTCAAGGCACTGTAGATACGTGGTGTGTGTTTTTTTGCAGCTAAAGATACAACGCTTTAAGCTGCAAAGACATCATTTTGATGGTTTAGAGCCAAAAGATCCTATCTATTCCAATGGGTGCCATGTGTTACGTTGCATTTTTTTAAGTGTGCAGCCATATAACAAAGAAGTGTATTACATATGGCAGCTATTACAGATAGTGCATTTTCACATTACCAGGTATCTGAACAAAAAGACCATATATCTGCAATAGCTGCTCTGAGTTACATTTAATTGATACCAATTGCTCGGCATATATACTAGCCCATCTATATAACTTGCAGCTATTTACCTATTGCTCAGTTCCGCCATTTTCGGAGAGAGCCTCGAACTGGTACCGCATTGAACGGGACTTTTTCATAACAAAAGTAAGTAGTCAGACTCTCTGCACAATATGACTGGTCATGGATTGAGACTTTGTGAAATGATGCAACACTTTCATTCATTCATGCAACATTTTCATTTAATCTGATTCCAGTTTGAGCCTTTGAGGCTCTCATCGCAAATGGCGGATCCGTGCAATTGTTTTGTTGCCCTCTGTCACGTGCAAGATGGAATAAGCACAGTGTGGCATGTTAACTAAGCTGTTAAGCTGAATTCGTATTCAAGAAGATAAAAAAGACAGTAAATAGATTTCACAATTTATTTATCATGATTATTTCTTGAACCAATAATGACAATAACAGTATATATACAATAACAATACACAATGTTTCATATGACCAGATTATTCATACATACAGTTATACAATAATATTATCCCAATGAATTGTACACCCAGAGCTCTTGCGCACGCGTTCGTATACTTCGTTGTGCTGCATACATGTAAACACTCGCGGTACCGTCGTCATCAAGTTCGCGAAAGTTCGATCTTTTTGTAATGTTGTTCCTCCTTGTTGTTGGACCTCCTAGTGTTGTTATTTCTGTGGGGTTATTGCAGTTCTAGTTGTTACAGTTCTAGTTGTTACAGTTCTAGTTGTTACAGTTCTAGTTGTTACAGTTCTAGTTGTTAGATAAACCATTAACTTTTTAAAAAACGGCTGTATAGAAATCATACAGTGAATTTTATGAATACCAGTCATAATTATATGTGAGAGTTATGTAGCATATATCAAATAACTCATTTTAAAACATTACTCAATTATATTGAACGAACACAATTAATGATAATAAGTTATGAAACACACAAGACTAGATAACTTATGATCCTAGTAAATTGACTATCACTGGTTGAATTGTGTATCATAAAATGCATTACACAATCATTATAAATAAACAATGTTGAGGAACCTTTCATGTTGTGTATCATCAAATGCATTACACAGTTATAAATAAGCAATGTTGAGGAACCTTTCATGTTGTGTATCATCAAATGCATTACACAGTTAAAAACAACGTACATAATTGAAAACACAAATCATCTTATCAAAATCGATATTGCATTAAATAAACAAATCTTTGTTTCTTCCAATGTACAAAAACAACATAATTGAAAACACAAATCAAGTTTTGTTTCATATCAAAATTGTTATCACATTGAATACAAAATCTCTGCTTCATTGAGTACAAAATATTATACACATGAATCCTTTGTAAATAAACTTTACATTATTCTCTCTGGCAGTGGCATATTAACACAAACTCCAGACTAAATCACCATAGATTTATTTAGTTGCATTCTATCTCATCTGTAACATTGTATCACTTTAAATAAATCTGCATTATTAATTTCCAGCAGTGTAGTAACAGAATGAGGAACTACCAAAACCTTATAGGTCTTAACCTCTTGATGGTCAGAAGATGACTGCACCAAATATCATGTCATTAGAATAAAAAATGATATCATAGCCATATTGCGATTGGCTGAAACTCAAATATAAATAAGCTGTGATTGGATAAACTAGAGTTACTTAAAAACAAATTGGTAGAATTAACACATCACAATAATGTTGACTGTTTAGCGTGCATGGTTGAGTATGGGATCACCCTTGAAGTCCTTAAAATAGTTAAGTATAGGACACTACACATGTATAACCTTTTATATGCGACATTTAACTCCCCCGTTTAAGGAAAATGTTGCAAACATTTTTCACTTAACTTAAAGTTTGACTCATGGATACTATCTAGTTTTCCTATACACAATCTTACCTTTTCATCTCTTATCCTGAGACTATGTGCACTTAAAAGTAGTAGAAAAATATGTATACTTACACTAACTATAATTCTACTCAGTTGACCTACTTAGATAATCTGCCCCAGCGTTGTCTTTGCCTTTTATGGCTACCATTCTGTATCTATAAGGCTGTAATGCCAGCGCCCATCTCATGATACGGCCATTGGCTACCTTGGAACGTTGCATGCACATAACGGCTGATGATCTGTCTCCAACATGAATTCACGCCCGTAAAGATACGGTTCAAACTTCTGTGTACCCCAAACTACTGCTAGACTTTCTTTCTCCATCACCGAGTAGTTTCGTTGTGCTTTATTGAGCTTCTTGCTGGCTTAAGCAATAGGAAATTTCTCTCCGTCAAATTCCTGAAGTAAAACTGCACCAATTCCAACTTCAGATGCATCTGTTCTGAGGATGAATTGTCGGTTGATATCAGGTAGATGGAGGATGGGTGACTGAGTCAATT
Organism: Ophiura sarsii; assembly: GCA_035610835.1. NCBI lineage: Eukaryota > Metazoa > Echinodermata > Ophiuroidea > Amphilepidida > Ophiuridae > Ophiura > Ophiura sarsii. The sequence continues at coordinate 50,802,295 of CM069446.1, forward strand.
TTGCTTTCAGTGTCTTGAATGCTAATTCTTGGCTGTCATCCCAATTAATCCTGTTTGGTTCTCCTTTCTTGGTTCTGTCAGTAAGAGGAGATGCTATGGCAGCAAAGTTTGGTATGAAGGACCTGTAGTAGTTGAGTAACCCAAGTAGAGAACGTACTTGTGTCTTAGTCTGTGGCCTAGGAGCATCTTTGATTGCTTCAAGCTTGCTTGGATTAGGCTGCAGCTGACCATGACCTACGACGTGCCCTAAGAACTCCACTCTGTCGTATCCTACATAACACTTTGATGGTCTTGCTGTCATGTTTCTCAATCTCTCAAACACTTCTGCCAGTTTCTCAACATGCTCTTCCCAAGTTGGTGTATGGATAAGAATATCGTCTATATAGTTGTCCACACACTGGATTCCTCTCAATAATTTTCTCATAATTCGACTGAATGAAGCTGAAGAGATTACCAAACCAAATGCCATCACTTTAAACTGGTATAGACCGTCGTGCGTGATAAAAGCAGTCAGTGGTTTTGCCTCTTCGCTTAATGGCACCTGCCAATAGCCTTTACTCAAGTCGATTTTTGTAAAGAACTTATCATTGGCTAGTTTTGATAATATCTCATCCTGAACTGGTGTTGGTTCTGCATCGAAAACTGTAATTTGATTAAGTTTTCTCATGTCGGCACACACCCGGTTTGTTCCGTCAGGTTTAACGACAATACACAATGGCGATGCATACGGACTATCAGATTCTTCAATAACTCCCATCTCTAACATCGTCTTCACTTCCTTTTTGATTGTCTCGCGTAAAGCATGTGGTACTGGATAAGGTCGACTACGGACAGGTTTGTTGTCTGTTAACTTGATGTCGTGAAAACCCAATTTTGATCTTCCTGGAACATCACTCAGTTGACTGTCCTATTCAGTTAACAATTGTTTCACCTGGCGTTGTTGGTCGTTTGACAAATCACCACGCACATGGACATCTGATGCTGTCTCAGTCTGCATAAAAACTGGAAGTTGCAGCAAGTTGTCATTAGTCATAGACCTTTCACATCCAGTAGTCACGTCGTCTAAGTCTTCATCATTCTCAATAACCGATGCACATGCTAACTCGAAGAGACCAGCCGTTACATCTGCTGATGGTTCGTCTTGACCTCTTCTGTAGTATTTCTTTAGCATATTTGCATGGAATGTTTTTGCTTTGTTTCCAAGATTTATCTTGTAATCCAAGTCGCTCTTCTTCTCTATTACTGTAAATGGACCCTTCCAATGCTTCAATAATTTTTTCTTGTCGGTTGGCAGTAACAGAGGCACCTCATCACCAACTTTAAACTTTCTTGACTTTGCACCTTTGTTGTAATGAGCTTTGTATCTCTTCTGTGCTTTCTGTAGTTCTGCTCTCGCCAACTCACACACCTCTTTTGAAGTCTTTCTTGAAGATCCAACACATACTGATAAGTTGTCTTCGTCTCAGTCTCTTCCACTTCCTCTGTCCAAAGCTCCTTTAATATAGCAAGTGGACCCCGTACTGATCTTCCATAAAGTAGCTCAAATGGAGAAAAGCCAGTGCTAGCTTGTGGTGTTTCTCGATACGCAAAGAGCAGCTCATTCACATATCTATCCCAATCTTGAGGACGCTCTTCACACAGTTTCTTCAGCATAAATTTCATGGTTCCATTGAAACGTTCTGCTAGACCATTGCATGCAGGATGATATGGGGTTGTAGTTAGTTGCTTGATGGAAAGAAGTCTGCTTACTTCCCTCATGACGTCTGATGTGAACTGCGAACCGTTGTCCGATAAGACTTCCCGTGGGAATCCTACTCTGGAATAAACATCTAAAAGAGCTTCTGCTACGGATTTGGTATCAATGTTGCGTAGAGGAACAGCCTCTGGATAGCGCGTGGCATAGTCTACAATGGTAAGTATATATCTCTTCCCACTCTCTGTGCAGGGATGGATAGGACCAACCAAGTCAATAGCTACACGCTGAAATGGAGTTTCAATAACAGGCATGCTTCCAAGTGGTACTTTGCTTACTCGTCCTCTCGGTAGTGTACGTTGGCAAATATCACACGATCTGCAGTACCGCGTAATATCAGCTGATACACCTGGCCAGAAGAAGTTACTGGTTACTTTATCTGTTGTTTTCTGGATGCCTTGGTGACCTCCCAAGATAGACTCATGTGCCAACTTCATCACTTGTGTACGGAACTGCACAGGGACTACAACCTGCGTAAGTTTCTCACCAAAGTTAACACGTGGGGACTGAAATTCTCGGAACAGAATACCTTTCTGTAGATAGAACTTAGAACAACCACCATTTCTAGTTACTTTACTTTCACCAGAAAGGGCCAACTCTCTGAACTTGTCCAGAGTACTGTCACCTTCTTGCGCCTTGCGAAGAATATCTGCGGTAACAATTTCCTTCATTGCCTTTGGTACTCTAAGTTCTTTCAGCTCCTTCTCTTTAGCTAACTTCTGATGTCTCGTCTCTACAGCTCCAATTACATCTGGATGTTGGACACCACGATTATCCCTCCAATTCAAATTGGGGTTAGAAGGATCTCGAACCTCTTCTATATTCCCAATAATCAAGTCGTATACAGGATTATTCATGCATAGTGCAGTGCTAAGCATATTCATGCTTAGCTTAGTGTCCTATCAGCCACTAATATGAAAAGGGGTGTAAATGCGCAACTTTCAGCTTTCCTTTCATCTATTGCTTTCTCACCTCGCATTCCTTCATGCAAACTAACACTTCTTCTTTCTGCTCATTCTTCATTCTACACTATCCCAGCTGGTATGCACAGTTGGCAATTCCATCAGCCCATCTGTCCATAATCGCCTCCTTACATCAAACCCATCCCCACCCTCTCTGCTAGGCAGTTGGTGCTAAGTGTTACGATCAGGCTTTGCGGCCTGTTCCACTAACGGGGCTCTGAGTTAAGGAAGGAAAACCTGAACATAAACCACCCAGCTATGGGTAAAATAGCTAAGGAAGGTATACCTGAACAAAAACCACAATGGTCAATAGATCTAGGACTATTGGAGTAGTTTGAAGATCTATTGAACTTTGCTTAATTATGTTTCAATCTTAATCACCGAGACACGGGGAGAATATACTCAATAGCCTTGGCCGGCAAGTATTCTAGAAGAAGGACAACTTTGATTACAAACCATACTGTAGGATTTGCGGCCACAGTATTATTTAGCAACAGAAAATCTATGATGTTACAACTACACGACACTAGGGTTAAAGTCCCTACTAAATCAACATCTCCTGGTGCAGACATTAATTTACAAAAATCCCATGACGGCGTGTCCTTAAATCCTTCTGGAAGGGGCAAGCCTGAATACGGTGCCTGCATGAGGAGAAACCTTATTAAATGTAAGAATGTTACTACAGTATCTACTATGAATGTCAGAACAATAAGAGTACAGCAGTGCAGAGAAGAGCTTGTTTCTAACTTCATTGACTACAACATCGAAGTGCTGGGTATTCAGGAGCACCGCATTGTACATGACGAACCAGTTAGATACGAGAGCATCCTCGGAAAGACGCTTATCACAACATCAGCAACCAGAAACAGTGCAGGAGCAGCAGTAGGTGGAGTTGGCATATTATTGAACACTCTAGCCAAAAGTTCGCTTGCAAGTGCCAAGGCACATACTGACAGAATACTAGTCACTAGCTTCCAGGGCAACCCTGCAACATCAATAATAGTTAACTACTGTCCCACAAATGTAGCAGACGATGATATCATTGAGAGCCACTTTGACCACCTGAGGAGGGCAATTGACTCTATCCCAGCGCACAACGTCCTGATAGTAGTTGGCGACTTTAATGGCCGGATAGGAGCAGATAGGAGCAGAGGACGCCAAGTTTACTTACCACGAGGAAACCAATAGAAATGGAAAGCACTTGAAGGATCTAGCCACTGAGAAAAACCTTATCATTGCAAACACACAGTTTCAAAAGAAAAAAGGAAAACTGTGGACATATACAAGCCCAGGTGGAAACCAGTACCAGCTAGACTATATTCTTGTAAGGAGTAAGTGGAGGAATAGCGTCATGAATGCCGAAGCATACAACACCTTTGCCAGTGTGGGCTCTGATCACAGGATTGTGTCAGCTAAGATGAGGCTGAGCCTGAGGAAAAGTAATACAACGCCAAGAAAGAAGCCATATGACTGGAAAACCCTGAGTTCTGACGGGAGCTTACAAGTGAAATATGCAGTTGAAGTACGCAATAGGTTTAAAGTCCTAGAGGATGAGGAAGAAACAGCCACTGACAAGTATGACAGATTTATCAAAGCAAATAATGAAGCAGCAGAGAAGATCATACCAGTCAGGAAAAGGTCTCATAAAACACGTTTCTCCAGCGATCCAAGGGTAGTTGCGGCAAGAGATCAAATCAAAGACACATATAATCTCTATCAACAGGACGTCACTGAGGGGAAGAGAGTTGAGTACAGGAAGGCAAAGCAAGGACTTGATGAAGCCTACAATCTAGCCATAGTAGAAGACCTGAACAGCAAGATCAAGGAAGTAGAAGCAGCACATTCCAATTGCAAGCATGCTTTAAGCTGGAGGCTTATCAATGAGATCACTGGTAGAAAAGCATCCACCAAAGGACAGCTGGAGGGAGAAACTCAGAAAGATCGGGTCACAAACTGGTATAACCACTTCAAAAACCTTCTGGGGAGCCCACCAGACATCAGTAATGAGGATGAGGAAATCACACCAATCCTAGAAGATCTGGAAATTAAAACCGGGCCTTTCGACCAGGAAGAATATGACAAAGCTAAAAAGTCACTGGTAGAAGGAAAAAGCAGTGGTGAAGACAATATCCCACCTGAAGTTCTGAAAAGATGCGACCTTGACGACATTGTGTTGAACTTCTGCAATGAAGCATTACTGAAAGGGAAAAAACCAAGCCAATGGTCTGTGCTCAACATTGTTCCAATTCCAAAATCAGAGAATCTTAGCCTAGGAGGCAACTACCGAGGTATCAGCCCAGGGACAATCAAATGGAGGGACAAGAAACTATTGTACTATTATATAAGTATGCGTGTTGCGGGGGTACAAATATCATCAGTTGAGCAAGCATACACAATACATTCATGAATGGGCACTGGTACAAATCTCAGCAATCATACTGCACGAGTCGCTGTGTGTCTTGCTCGATACGGATGGACCCTTAGTCGGGTGAAAGCTCGACATGACCGTGAAGTAGGGTACAAATGTGATTTTATTGCTGAAAATCATGGATGAGTAAGTCTAGATTCACACCACCGGGTGCCAAAATGGTACTCTTGGGCAACTTTTTTTTAATTGACGTCTTAAGCCATAATAATGACAGTTATAATAATGACAAACATCTTGTGTTTGGTATGAAATTAAAGCACGGCCTATAGATTCAAATTCAGGCTAATGACGCAATCGTTTTTATTTTAGCATTTTTAGTGTCTTAGCTGTTCTCAATGTTGTTAGTTTCAAAATATAAGTCTTTGCTTCTATTTCCAGCTTATTTTGAATCACTTTACCCGCAATGTTATGCTATCTCACAGTGTTTCCAAATTAATGAGGCCTAATGTTGTTTTTACATGCCTGTACGCAACTATTCATATGTCCTTAAGAAAATCAGTGGAGAAGTAATATAATGAGAATACCGGTAACTGCAGTATAGGGGTTTCTTATGTTCTGAGGTTGGAATTGTGAAGTATTATATACTGTTGCCTTCAACAAGGCACGGTTTTAATTAAACAAAATAACCACAAATAATGAAGACCATGGTCTCAATCTACTTGTATTAAATATTTGAACGTTTTCAAAAGAAATAATTATCAGTATGCTGATGTGCCTCTAACTCCAAATATATTACTAACAAGCACCTGATGTGTATGGAGGCAGGCATTGACAGTTTGACAGTTTTACTTGTACCATGGATGAAGTATCACATCTTGAAATAGACAGGCAGGATATAGCGTTTTATGTATCGTTACATGAAATTACAGGTGACATGAAATCACAGGTGACATGAAATTACAGGTGACATGACATGTATGAATACATTTTAATCACGTTTGACCTCTTTTGACTTTTGTATGTATTTATTATATAATTTTATATGTATTCCAGGAGTCAACAGCTTAAATTTGATACCAAACATGATATTTTGTTTATAAGGCCAACTATATTTGTCATAAATATAACATTATCGAAAAGGGCGTGGCTTGACGTCATTAAAAAAAATTCTGAATCTAGACATTCCCCCTCATGTAACATTTTCAGCAATAAAATTGCATTTGTTCCCTACTTCACGGTCATGTCATAATTGTGAAGATATCCACTCGACTACATACCTGTGCAATTCCTACTGAACTACTATACTCTAGAAATACAAATATATATCATCAAAGAACATCATTTTCCGATTAATTTGGATATTGGATTCAATAGGAACAAAATGTCTATAGTTTAAACTTCCCAGGAAAAATATTAGTTTCTTTGTTCTAGCATGTTTTCACATTTTTTATAAATCTAAAATTATCACATTTTTCTCAAATATACCGATTATTATTAACACTAGAACGTTATTTATTGAACAAATCACGTATATATTGTATTCAGTTTGACCTAGGCCCAAGTTTTTTGGAAAATTATATTTTGATCATTTTTCGAAAGATTATAGGGCAACCTTTGAGTTCTTTGAATAAAAACACACCGCAACTACTAGAGCTAACCCGCAACACGCATGTTTTGTTCTTTTTTTGTAATTGAATACAATGATGTAACGATACCATAGGCCGTTTCTAGTCCCTCCGTTCGATTGTCCCTGATCAGCCTAAGTTCTATCGTTGCCAAAACATACAACAGAATGATCCTGAACAGAATCAGACCAGAGCTGGATCAGCATCTGAGAACCAATCAAAACGGCTTCAGGGTTGGAAGGACGACAGCAGGCCACATACTGGCACTGAGGAGGCTCATAGAAGGAGTTAAAGCCAATAACCTAGCAGCAGTAATCACCTACATTGATTTCAGAAAGGCCTTCGACACAATCCACCGTGGCAAAATGCTGAAAATCCTGCGAGCTTATGGAATACCAAAACAAGTCGTTGAAGCAATCGGAGGAATGTACGAGAATACCATGGCTAAGGTAATATCACCTGACGGAGAGACTGCACAGTTTGAAATATTGGCTGGAGTTCTACAGGGAGACACACTCGCCCCATATCTGTTTGTGATTGTGCTGGACTTTGCCCTGAGGATAGCCATAGAGGGGAGAGAAGAAGAGCTTGGTTTTCATCTTGACAGGTGTAGAAGTAGGCGGATCGGGCCAGAGGTGGTGACAGACTTTGACTTCGCCGATGACATTGCATTGTTGTCAGAGAAATTTCATCAAGCACAAGATCTGCTGCAAAGAGTTGAGACATCAGTAGCAAAGGTCGGTCTCAAAATGAATGCTAAGAAGACCAAGTTTATGTCATATAACCAGAGCCAGAAGGGATCCATACAGACAAATGATGGCAACAAGCTGGAGGAAGTTCAAGATTTTAAATATCTTGGTGCCTGGATGGAGAGTACGGTAAAAGACATTAAGCAACGCAAAGCAACAACACTACTGCATCCACTATCCCGTAAGACATTAACAAGATGACCATCCACAAGACCTTTGGAAACTGGCATTCTGTGAACACTACGTGAACTACAAGCAGCACTCATGATAGGCAGTTTGTGACCACATGGCAAAGTAAGAAAACCTTCCTCAGAATTATCACTTTGAAAATCCTTATCTATTATCATACAGTTACCACCTATGTCTTTGTTGAGACAATCTTCACACGTACAGGCATACATACAGGTTTAACATTTGAACAACCTTTTTGTTTACCCGCATACCTATGCTTACGTTTATCCTGACCATGGTCTCTTGTTTCTTCCTTCTGTTCAGTCTCGTCGTTCACCTCTAAACCAGCTGCCTTGAGAATCTTTGAACGGTTTCTACAATGCCTAGCTATGTGCCCTACTTTATCACATATAAAACACTTACGCACTGGTGTGTCTGTTGTAGACACTTTACTATTGTTTACATGGTGACTAGGATTAGGACTGTGTTTCTTACCAGGTTGACCTTTATGGTGACTGGTTTTATATGTGGAACCCGATCCCCAACCACCTCTAGCATCAATGTATTGTGACGCAATAACTGCCATTTCTTTAACATCTTTAGGATGTCTTTCTTTGATAAAAATGGCCATGTCTTTACTACATGAAGTAATAAATTGTTCCCTTAATAGCAAATCAACAATGCCTTTAAAATTCTTCTGAGATTCAGACAAATCAATCCACCTATCCAAATAATCACTAATTCGGGCAAGGAATTGATTGGCACTTTCATTTGATTCAGGTTTTGCTGATCTCATTTTCTCTCTGAAACCATCTTCAGTAAGATGATATGCCTTTAGTAGTTCAGGCTTTAGAATGTCATAATTATTTGCATCTGTGGGTGAAAGCCTATTGTAAGTGCTAACACCTTTGCCCTGTATAAGAGCACTAATGTTTACAGCCCAATCTCTCTTTTTCCAACCCTGTGCATCAGCGTAACGTTCAAATCGCTGTAAATATGCATCCATATCATCTGTACCTTCTTTAAATTCGGGAAGCCTAGGGGCAGGAGCACGAGAACGTATTTGTTCAGTATGACCTTCAGCAGCGGATTCCCTTTTCATGGATTCCAATTTCAACTGCATTTCAACAAGTTCTTTTTCATACGCCAAACGTTCCCTAACTTCCTCCCTTTGCCTAGCCCTTTCATCCCTATCTCTAGATCTCTCAAGATCAATAAATTGTTGCAACTTATCCCCAGTATGACCAAGCTGTTTGTCTAGATTAGCTAATTTCTCTAGGTCCATGTTGGTGTGATGTAATTAGACACGCAGCAGTTGGAAAGCACAATTTGAAGTACAAAATATATAAAAACCAAACAATGTTTTATAACAGTAAGAGTAGAATGGGCTATTCCATTTATTAATGGTACACCCCCTATAGAAGGCAAGCATTTTTTTACCGAACATTTTGGGAATTCCCACTGCAAAATTGTGTTGCCTTCTATAGGGGTGTGACCAAAACTGCTTCAAAAATTGGGAATTCCCAGGTTGTTTTTTGTTTTTAAAATTGGGAATTCCCATGCCTTCTATAGGGGTGTGAGGCATGCATTTTATTTTTTGGGAATTCCCAGGTTTCTTTTTGTTTTTAAAATTGGGAATTCCCATGCCTTCTATAGGGATGTGAGGCATGCAATTTATTTTTTGGGAATTCCCAGGTTGCTTTTTGTTTTTAAAATTGGGAATTCCCATGCCTTCTATAGGGATATGAGGCATGCAATTTATTTTTTGGGAATTCCCAGGCTGCTTTTTGTTTTAAAAATTGGGAATTCCCATGCCTTCTATATGGGTGTTGTACTTTTTTGGTGTTGGAGGGGTGGGGAGGGGGTGGGGAGGGGGTGGGGAGGGGGTGGGGAGGGGGTGGGGAGGGGGTGGGGAGGGGGTGGGGAGGGGGTGGGGAGGGGGTGGGGAGGGGGAGGGAACATAGTGCAGAGTTGAGAGGGTGGGGCTTACACATTGAAGTGGCAAGGATGTGTGGACGGGACTCGGGGTAAATTGGTGAGGAACTTTAAGGCAAAACCACGGTGTAATTTGGTGAGGATAGTGCAAATCAGTGAGTGTGTGGGGGTGCGTTTGTTAACTTATTTCTCCATTAGTTTTGATCAAAGTGGCGCCTAATTTGCATGTAAGATAGAGGAAATAACGGGACGTGTGATTTTTAAGTATATTCCAGTGAAATTGGTCAACAATTGGCTCCAAAAAACCGGAATAAAACCTCTCGAATTTTGCTCACAAATACCACTAGAAGTGCACGATTTGGTGCGTTGCGCGTACTATCACGTAATCATATACCGTGTGGTAACGCGTCGCGTACATGTTTGTGGAAGGGCTCACTGCCGCGGCATTACGCACTCCTACACATGGCACATAAGCCACACGGGAAATGGTTATAGGCCTGTTGGTTATGGGTTATGGTGTCATGTCGGGTGGCGGTAAAACCACGGAAAATGGTTTAGAATAGGCATAGGGTTATCATGCTTATAGTGATGTGGTACAAGTAGCGTTTAGTGGGGGTTAATAGAGCAACCTGATCTCTTTACTTAAAATTGGCATGCCAAACAATCCAAGAGACCGAGGGTTAATGAAGTAGCCACGGGAAATGGTTTAGGAGGGTTATGATTATAAATCAATCTGGTTGGTGTGAGGGGGGAGGGAGCGGTGTAGGGGATTTATGTGGTTCGTGCGGTTTGAGAGGTAGGGGTTAATTAAGTAGCCACAGTAAATGGTTCAGGAGGGTTATGATTATAAATCAAACTGGTTTGAGTGGGTGGGTGGGTGGGGGGGGGGGGTGTAGGGGGTTTATGTAGTTTCAGAGCCTAGGTAATGTGGCATTATCATCTAGCGGGAACGTGAGGGTACGCCGCTAGTAAAAATAGTAATGACTAATACCGCTACAAATAGCCTCGGCATAAAAAAAATATATTTAAAAACCTTGTTTTTACGGTCAAGAGCGTGGTATAAAGGGAAAACCAATTCAACCTTGTTCATAGTTCTCCAATAATGCCTACATGATATTTGGCATATTTATTTATAAAACAGCCAACAAACAAGCAAAATACCAAATTCACAAAGATTCCCATCTCCAGTATATATAGAATAGGGCCTAACAGTGATACTATTCGTTATACGGTATGTTACATAATATTGCTATCTTCAGTAGATAGCAAACAAATGGAATGGATAACATGCTTTCTTCAGTATAACATGATCGCAATGTTATAGATAAAATGGCTACTGTAATATATCAACCCATGCGTCAAGCTTAAAACTGGTTAGTTCGTGCATACACATACCTGATGCATATGGAACCAAACCAACTGAAACTTTAGTGCAAACCTTAAGGATGGTTAATACAAATTAAACAAAAGCTCTGGATTCCATTAAAAATATGATAGCTATGTGGTCAAATCGTTCTCTGACTGTGGTGGAGACCAGTGGCGTAGCATAATAGGGGCACGGGGGGGGGGGCATGATTTCGGTGGGGAAAAAAGAAAGGAGAAGGGGGAAAATAGGGAAGGAAGAAAAGAAAAAGGGGAAGAGGAAAAGAAAGGGGAAGGAAGAAAAGAGAAAGGAAGAGGAAAGAAAGTCCCCCAAAAATAAATGTTTATCATCAGTGGTTAGTTCGGATCGGGAATCGTTAGGCGCAGCCGGGGGTGGGGGGTCAGATGATAGTGCAGCGGCCGCGCAAAATCATAGTTGCAAGACCCTTGGTATCGTTTAAACACATCGTTAACACAAAAATGCGTCCCGGGATCCGCCGCGGTATTTCTTAAAGCCGTATATTGGCAATTATATTTAATCAGTGCCATATTTCATAGAAATAACCCGATTTGTTTTCAAGATTAGATCAAATTCCAATGTTTAATTGAACAACATAATTTGTGACAAAAGAAAAAGAGGGGTAGGGGAGAGAGACGGAGAGAGAGCATGGGTATTTGCCAAAGTAAAAGGTCTACCGTTTACATGTCACAGTTGACAAAATAACACGGCTATTGCCGTGTCGCAAAAAAATAGGTCCAAAATAAGCTAAAAATCATGTTTTAGTGGACTCATTTCAAAAGTATACATCAGATTGCACCAAATGGGTTTGCAAATTGAAACAAATTTTCATAACAGTTTCCAGTGGAGACTGTCGTTAAATCCTTCATATTGGTCAAATGCTTGCAAATCCCTCAGATGAATATCTGAAAGATGTAAACGAATGAACATTTAAATTCACGTGGAATGGAAAAGCTGATATAATGAACATACTAAAATGTGGCCAAGTAATACAGGACCACCATTTCGGAAGAGTAAATTTACTATATGTAATATCACATTTGAAAATTTGAATAATAAATTAGCTAAGACGTATTGAGTACGGAGATCAAAAATGGGTTTACTTTTTCACCTCTTTCTTTTTGCAAGATTTTGACAAAAAAATGACAAATTCAAATTTGGAATAAACGGATGGGGGGAAATAAGCAATTAGATATAAAACTGTGGATTATAACTCTTATACAAGAAATTATTGGTGGAATGATAACATTTAATAGTTGGAACCTAATCTCAGATATTTATACACATCTGTATGATGAACGAGTATAAATTGTTAGTAGGCCTATACATTGATTTATTCAAACCTATGGTGTATGAACCACTTTCAGGATAAAAAAGGATTGTAAACTGTTTTATAAACTAATGTTAACAATGTAAACACAACATAAACAAATTACAATCAACGAAAAAGACTGACGAAATAAATGCTGCCAATCTATGCAGTCACAGATACAAAAACTTCATATTGGTTTCAGTCCAAAGTGATAAATAACATACTAGCTACTATAATAGTCATTGCTCTTTAAAATGAAAATCTTACTATAATTTGCCGTATGTTGTATGTAGGGGTGTATGTATGTATGTGTTACAACACCAAATTCCAGAAGTACATGCCTCTTTGCGATATGCTAACCATCTGCGGTTTTGATTGCAAAATCCTCGTTTTCGTGATTGGGTCACTCGGACATGTTCACTACCGCTTCTGCAGTGGGTTAAGGAAACTTGGTTTCCCCATCAGAGTTGCTAAGGCCGTTGCAAAATATACCTCAATTAGTGCTATGATTGGCACTAACATCATATGGAAAATTAGAAATAGACTCACCAAAGATAATTAATTCTGTATTGTGTTAACCTCACCAATTTGTTCATGCTTTGTTCATGTAATGATGTATGCCGCTTTTGTGGCTCATAATATTGTTTATGGTCATTTTTGAATAAAAATATCGTATATCCATAAAAGGCTCTCTCAGTTTGCAACTAAACGCCGTGAACTTTGCACTGATAAAAGATGATTATAATGTGAGTGTTATAAGCTATAAATGGCTGAAAACCGTACAGAATTGACCGAGATATGAGCAAAAGCGGGAAATCAAAGGCCTTTTCAGCCCGGCTTTTGAGACTATTTCTACGGGCTGCTCTTAATACATAACTGGGGGGGGGGGGGGGGGGGGGGGGCGTTTGTTTTTGTGTGGCAGTTCTTCATTAAAACCTTTGATTTGTGTGTAGACCCAAGATGATATCCATGATAGATCAATGGAATCTTTCACACTATGTCCCTAATATTATTGCATGAACTCTTGTTCAGGGATTGCACACCCACACAAAATCTACACACAAATCAAATGCATATTAACTGACACACAAACAAACACCTCCATCTCGGCATCATCATTAGGGGTTCTAAAAAGTAACTGGCATACTAAAATTATATGATGCTATTTTACTTTTTATATACAATTTTTTCCAACAATATTTTGTAATTAAGTCATTGGTATACAGTAGATGAAGAATAGTTTCAATTTTTGAGTTGCAGAAGCAGCATTGGTTATTATCTTTTACTAGCCGGACGCCCGTCCTTCGGACGGGCTCTCCCGCTACGGAGTAGGGCCTACCAGATAGAACACCTACAAAATGAAACAACACATAAGTGTTGGCAAACACATAGGAGTGGCATATCCGTTACGCAATTTAGCATCACATTTTCTCCAATATTTCACAAATTTAGGGCTTTTCAGCCCGGCTTTTGAGACCATTTCTACGGGCCATGTTTGTTTTTTCTCTATGCGTACACTGTAACCATGCAGCCGGCGCGCGTGGCGCGCGTAACCCATAACGCGTTGCAGTGCGCCATGAAAAATTAACGCGCACACGCACTACACCCACGCACCCCTACACACACGGGCGGGCAAATATTGGAGAAATATGCTGCGCCACGGGAATTGGTTACGGTTAGGGCTTGGGGTTGAGATAAGCCACGGGGCGGGGGCGGAGGCGGGAAACGGGGACGGCTGGGGGCGGCGGGCGGGGCGAGGGGGGTCTAACGAAGAAATTTAGTTTGGGAGGCACGTCATTGGGGGTTGCGATATGCCACGGGGCGGGCGAGCGGGGGCGGTGGCGAATAGGGGCTGTGTGTAATGATTATGTGGTTTGAGAGGCAGGGGGTTAATGAAGAAATGTGATGCTAAATTGCGTAACGGATATGCCACGGAGCGGGGTTGGGGCGAGGGAAGGGCGGGGAGTGACTGGTGGGGTACGGGATATGGTTAAGGTTTAGGCATTGGAGTTAGAAATATGCCACGGGCATGGGCGGGTCTTTTTAAATTTGTTAATTGAAATTTGAAACTTTTAAATTATACAAAACCTTTCGTTATACATTTTCCAACACTTATGTGTTGTTTCATTTTGTAGGTGTTCTATCTGGTAGGCCCTACTCCCTAGCGGGAGAGCCCGTCACGGGCGTCCCGCTAGTCTTACTATCATTTGCCGTATGTTGTATGTATGTGTGTATCCATAAAAGGCTCCCTCATTTTACGTCTAAACGCCGTGAACGTTGCACTGATAAAAGATGATTATAATGTGAGTGTAATAAGCTATAAATGGCTGAAAACCCTATAGAATTGACCGAGATATCGGGAAATCCAAAGCCTTTTCAGCCCGGCTTTTGAGACTATTTCTACGGGCCATGTTTGTTTTTTCCATGCGTACACTGTAACCATGCAGTCGGCGCGCGTAGCAAATAACGCGCCGCAGTGCGCCATGCAAAATAAATGCGCCCACGCGCTATACCCACGCCACGCACCCATACACATGCGGGCGGGCAAATATTAGAGAAATACACTGAGCCACACGCGGGAGTTGGTTACGGTGACGGGGATGGCAGGGGACGGCAGGGGACGGCAGGGGACGGCAGGGCGGGGGGGGGGGGGCGGTGGCGGATCATAAGGTAATGAAATAATGTGGTTTCTGATAGAACAAAACATGATATGGTGAATCTAAATTACGTAACATGGTGTCAGATGTGGGATTTGATACTGTATGTGACACGCGGGCGGACAAATATTGGAGAAATACGCCGCGCTACGGGAGATGGTTAAGGTGATCGAGGCCTTGGCGTTGAGATAAGCCGCGGGGCGGGGAACTTTAGGCCTTTGGGGTTGAGATATGCCACGGGGCGGAGCGGGGGCGGAGCGGGGGCGGGGCGGAGCGGGGCGGAACGGGGCGGAGCGGGGCGGAGCGGGGCGGTGACGAATGGGGGTTGTGTGTAATGATGTAATGTGGTTTGGGAGGCAGGGGTTTATGAAGAAATGTGATGCTAAATTGCGTAACGGATATGCCACGAGGCGGGCGGGGCGGGATGGGATGGTTGGTACGGGAGATGGTTAAGGTTTAGGCCTTGGAGTTAAAATATGCCACGGGCGTGGGCGGGCGGGGGGTCTTTTAATTGAAATTTGAAAACTTTTGAATTAAAACAAAAATGTTTTAAATATTGTTCTATTCCTATGTGTTTCGTTGTAAATTTTCCAACACTTTATGTGTTGTTTCATTTGTAGATGTTCTATCTGGTAGGCCCTACTCCCTAGTGGGAGAGCCCGTCCGAAGGACGGGCGTCCCGCTAGTACATACAACATACGGCAAATTATAGTATGATACTAGCGGGACGCCCGTTCTTCGAACGGGCTCCCGATAGTAAGTAGCGCCTACCAGATAGAACACCTACAAAATGAAATAACACATAACTTGAAGTTCCTATACGATTATTTATCGCGAAATTGGTAAGAATTCATTAATGAGTTAAGGAACCATACTATTTCATTCCACCTCGTGACCCTCTACACAATTTAGTGTCACATTTCTTCATGAACCCCCTGCCACCAAAACCACATTACTTCATTACCCCCCCCCCTCCCCCACCCGCCTCGACCCTCCACCTCGTGACCCTCCCTGTTTAGTGTTACGCAATTTAGTATCGCATTTCTTCATTTACCCCCTGCCTCCCAAAATACATTTCTTCATTAGACCCCCCTCGCTCCCGCCCGCCGCCCCCAGCCGTCCCGCCTCTCCCCTGACCTGCCGCCGTTCCCGCCCACCCTGTCGTCCCCGTGTGTGTGCGCGTTTATTTTGCATGGCGCACTGCGACGCGTAGTGTTACGCGCGCCGACTGCATGGTTACAGTGTACGCATAGAGAAAAAATAAACATAATAGAGCTTATTACCGATGATCAATTTTGTTGAAAACAAAACAACATGGGATGTATTTTTAATTATTTTTTGTTTCTCGTGGGACACTCTTTTGCAACGCCCTGTATCTTATACAAATAAAATCTTAAAGTTCGCAAGAAAACTTATTATTGTAAGAAGTTGTACTTTTCACTTGACATATACGAATATTCCAAAAATGTTACATGTAGCATCATCACATTGCCTAAAACCTGACTACTGGCCCGGTAACAAGCTGATTTTGGCAATTTTCGAGAAAAAAACGACTATAAGCCTATACTCTGTGATAAATGGATAATAGCAAATGAAAGAACTTTACAAATTACTTTTGATGGCTCTGAGAATCCGGGATTTTATGGCAGGTTGACGCGCACAATTCCATGACATTTTGTGGGCATCATGCTATTGTTCTCTGTGTAAATAAGAGCATGTGACCAATTTTACAATGATTTAGTCCAATTCTTATGATGAGGAACTTTGTTGTTTGATGGATTAGGCCCCTTTGATTACCAGTGGCGGCACCACACAAGTGGGAGGGGAGTTTCCCCTCGGTCACGATCCTCAGCCCTCCACCCCCAGTAAGCCTCCATTTTGTCCCCAAATAATCGAGAGAAAAACTTGATCTGAAATCTTTAAATTCCGACCACTAAAAATTGAGCTAATATCACGCAATTTTGACATTCAGAGATGAACTTTTTTCGAGCTGATTTCAGTTAGGATTTTTGTTGCATAATATGTATACATTTTCTTTTGTCTCAGCCCTTTAGCTATCTTACCTCCAATTTCTCATGCATTTGTATTTGTTCTCGCACCTGTATTGGGCTATTCCAGATAATAATGACCCCCCCCCCCCCCCCTATAGAAGACAAAGACATTGGAATTCCAGACTTTTTTCCAACCAATTCCATACTTTTTAAAGTTTGATCTGGAATTCCATACTTTTTATAGGGGGTTATTATTATCTGGAATAGCCAATTTTGTCATCCTCGATTGCCTCCACACACACATCTCTCATCGCTCATGAGAAGGAGCAGGCGAGTGCTGGGAAATGTTTTTGACGGGGGAGATTAGCGACCCCGTCATTTGAAACGACGTTTCTAAGTCGTAACCTTTTCACAAACCCCTAAAATTCGCGGCATTTGCTAATATTAATAACTTGCATTAATCATCTTCTGAAGCGATTTTGTTGTAAAATGTAATTGATATTGTTATAATATGAAGGTAAGAGGACACAGTAAGTTATTTCAGCTATTTGGATGCCATTTAGTAATATACTAAGCTATTTGGATGCTATTTTGTATTATATTATATGATTTAGTAATATACTGAGTCACTGAGTCCACGGCCTCTTTGTTCCGTGTTGCCTTGGTCTCGCAATTAGCCCAATGATTATGGCGAACCCTAGGTTACATCCCCCAGTCATCAATATTACCGTAAGGACGCTAAAGCTGTACAAATATCGGAGCCTGCAAGATAGCGACATAAGAGGGCGGCTGAGAGTTACAGTAGGTGAACCCTTCAATATGATTAGCCCAATGATATGGCAACAACCCCTCGACCTTTGCCATGCACGTACTTTCAGGGTGGAAATGTTGGCGTATGGTATACATGCGTTGTGCAGAGATTTCCGCGTAGCTGACGGCCTGCAGATGGGTCAGTGTGTTGTATACGTACACTGCGTGCACTGATGCCCGGTACTGATAATGCTGAGCATGTTTAGCAAAGTCTAAAACCGCCGCAAATAAAATGGATAAGCCTATTTTCATTTTCAAACTTTAAACAGAAGGTACCAGTCTTTCATAAAAAAAGTTTTACATAACCTATTTCTCAATGTGTCCTTATAATATTTCTGAATGATTCGGTGTCCACCATACAACTTTAATTACCCCAATCCAACTTCTTCATCAATGTTAACCATACGTCTTAAAGGTTGTTGACCCTATTCTAGATTTAAGGGCATCATCAGTGTAATGAGAAATGGGACCTTTCATTTGATATCAAAAACACTTTTGAATCCCTTAGAGTTAAATTGTTAGGAAACATAGTAGCAACGCTGTTTGTTAATGTCTGTTCTTGAACTTTCAACAGTCTTGTATCTCCCCCGTCCAGTTTTTTTTAAATACCTTGTTTTTTATGGATTGTCAAAATGATGGGTTATAATAATAATAGACTAACCAAAAGTTTGCACTTTTAAGTGACCAAATGTGTTGAAGCACAAACTTAATTTTACATAAAGTGCACTTTAAGTTTTAGGCATGCATCAATTGCACATCAAAATACAACTTTGTGAAATATATGATGCACCTTATTCTGTCAAAAAATTGATGTTTAAAATTCAGAATACAGTATTGACATTTTTTTATGTAGGCCTATATACGAAACTCATTCAATAAAGTTCTACCTCCTCACTCATAACATAGCTAATCTGAATGACATTTGTCGTGATTAGCGCTGAATCATAGCTACACATTTATAATAAAATAGCTCAAAGTTCTAATACATAGGAACAACAATTGCCTCTTCCAGCTCCAGATTAATACACTATTATAAGCATCACATGCACTGTAGAATACATCCAATGGGATGCTCTGCAAGTGTACATGTGCAGCAAAGAAAACTTCAGTACACTCTACATGCTGTGAGTATAGTGCATGGATAATTAACGCGTTTACTTGATTACATAACAGACTGGTGTTAGATTACTGCACATCACTGACTACATAGTATAGTACATGTAGCCTGCCCCATGCCCTGTACACAGGCTTGGCAGTGCTAAAAATCATATACTGTAAAACAACTTAATTTCGCTAGCAATTTAATTTCGCCATGATTTCGCTAAGCGATCCAATTCGCCAAATTAGATTGCTGCCAGTTATATTATTTATAATGGTTATAATCATAATAGGAAGGTGTTACAAATTAGTGAAATTAAATTGCCGCAAATAGTTGACTAAATGCTAATTCGCTAAATTAAGTTGCTGTGAAATTTTAGGTATTTTATGGTCGCACTTCCAGTATTTATAGTATTCATATTATTCGATAGCACAAATGTTCATGTGCATTTATTTATATTTACACTTTTTTTTTGTATTTCTTAATTGACAATTCATTTATTATCTCTTCAACAAACAATTAGGTATTAAGTATTACCATGAGAGTAAACTTTCATGGTATTACAGAAATTAATCAAATCACGAAAAAAGCTTACTGCAAAAATATATTAAAAATTGAGACCGATTGCTAATTTGATAATTTTTCACTGGGCTTGGTTTTTGTTTTGTATAGGGGGAACAATAAAGTCATGTATTGTGTCCTGTAAGGTACAGGCATGGACTCCTACATGAAGGGAATACAAAAAACAGAAATTTAAAAAAACACCACCAGGGATCAATCAAGAACAAAAATTGAACTGTGAGGTATAAAAAAAAATTCAACCTACTAATATTTGTATGAGCATGATCTATGAGAGCCAGGGTAAGGCGACAACAAAACACCCAACCTGTTGTATTGTGGGCAAACGGACCTCTAGGGGTGGTCGGGGCTCATACAATTTCCTTTTTTTAAAATTCAAAATGGATAGAGGGGCATTTTTTTTAAAACTCCCCCCCCCCCCGAAAATCGAATGGTGCATCCCTAAAGCCAGTTGCAGCAAGATAAGTTCAGAAAACAAGTTGGTAATATATCAAAGTCAGTTGGTATTATTATTTTCTCGGCAAAATCACTTGGTTAACAACAAAATCAGTTACCAAAATGATCCGTCAGCAAAATAAGTTTGATCAATTGGTAAAAAAGTAAGTTTGATCCATTGGCAATATCAGCCATCAAAATAAGTTGGTAGAACAACTTTGGTGGATCATGAGTTGGCTCTTTGTATTGTAGTTCAGTCAGCAAAATTGGTCCGCAAAATTAAGTTGGTAACATCAATTGATCAGACTCAGGTGGTAAAATTAATCAGCAGAAAATCTGTTTGTTAAAATAAAAATTGGGGAAGGACCGAGACAGTGGCGTGTCGGAAGGGGGTGGACTATCATTGGAAAATGCACCCATTCAGGGAATTGAACGGGTTTTGCTTAATTTATATCCAATTTCAATTGGGGTCAGTTGGGGGAATCGAATCCAAATAAGTATAAAGATGGCAGAATTTCGCACGCTTCACACGCATATGTACAGGACTACATTTTCAGAAGCCCATGTAAAACCAAAAATGTACCTTAATTATGACCAGATTCGCTATAAATATCAAAATGTTTATTTTGTTTTGATTTTCCATCCCTTCAACACACCATTCTAGAGGAACATGGTCTTCTTTTGTTGTTGAATATCCAAAGGCCAAAACTCTTTTTATTTTTGGGAATTCCCATGCCCATGCCTTCTATACCTTCGAGAGGAATATGGCATTTTTTCTTGGGAATTCCCACCGACAAAATCCAAAATTTGGGAATTCCCAAAGGCCAAAATGTGATGATTTTTTGGGAATTCCCATGCCTTCTATACCTTCAAGAGGAATATGGATTTTTTTTTGGGAATTCCCACGGCCAAAATTTGATGATTTTTTGGGAATTCCCATGCCTTCTATACCTTCGAGAGGAATATGGATTTTTTTTTTGGAATTCCCACTGCCAAAATTTGATGATTTTTTGGGAATTCCCATGCCTTCTATACCTTCAAGAGGAATATGGATTTATTTTTTGGGAATTCCCACGGCAAAGATGTGATAATTTTTTTGGGAATTCCCATGCCTTCTATACCTTCGAGAGGAATATGGAATTCTTTTTTGGGAATTCCCACGCTCAAAAAGTGTCAAATATTTTGGGATTCCCATGCCTTCTATAGGGGGTGTACCATTAATAAATGGAATAGCCCAATGCAACCATGAAACAATGTTGATTTATGATTAATGTACCAATTGCATGGGTATAATAGTTGACGAAACAATATATGAATTTCAATACAAAAACAAATAAATTCAGATTTGAAAAGAAAAAAACCCTAAAATATTTGAATTTTTTGTCTGAAGTCTTTTGTTCTAATTGAACATGAACTCGTCAACAACCTTTGTCTTTAGTTTCCCGGACAAGCCCCCAATTGTCATGTGCAAGATGGAATAAGCACAGTGTGGCATGTTAACTAAGCTGTTAAGCTGAATTCGTATTCAAGAAGATAAAAAAAGACAGTAAATAGATTTCACAATTTATTTATCATGATTATTTCTTGAACCAATAATGACAATAACAGTATATATACAATAACAATACACAATGTTTCATATGACCAGATTAATCATACATACAGTTATACAATAATAGTATTCCAATAAATTGTACACCCAGAGCTCTTGCGCACGCGTTCGTATACTTCGTTGTGCTGCATACATATGTAAACACTCACGGTACCGTCGTCATCAAGTTCGCGAAAGTTCGATCTATTTGTAATGTTGTTCCTCCTTGTTGTTGGACCTCCTAGTGTTGTTATTTCTGTGGGGTTATTGCCGACAGTCGCTCCAACAGTTAGTTGTTACAGTTCTAGTTGTTACAGTTCTAGTTGTTACAGTTCTAGTTGTTACAGTTCTAGTTGTTACAGTTCTAGTTGTTAGATAAACCATTATCTTTAAAAAAAAACCGGCTGTATAGAAATCATACAGTGAATTTTATGAATACCAGTCCTAATTATATGTGAGAGTTATGTAGCATATATCAAATTGTGTATCATCAAATGCATTACACAGTTATAAATAAACAATGTTGAGGAACCTTTCATGTTGTGTATCATCAAATGCATTACACAGTTAAAAACAACGTACATAATTGAAAACACAAATCATATTTTGTTTCTTATCAAAATCCATATTGCATTAAATAAACAAATCTTTGTTTCTTCCAATGTACAAAAACAACATTATTGAAAACACAAATCAAGTTTTGTTTCATATCAAAATTGTTATCACATTGAATACAAAATCTCTGCTTCATTGAGTACAAAATATTATACAATAAGAATTTACTTACACATGAATCCTTTGTAAATAAACTTTTACTAACTAAATATACATTATTCTCTCTGGCAGTGGCATATTAACACAAACTCCAGACTAAATCACCATAGATTTATTTAGTTGCATTCTATCTCATCTGTAACATTGTATCACTTTAAATCAATCTGCATTATTAATTTCCAGCAGTGTAGTAACAGAATGAGGAACTACCAAAACCTTATAGGTCTTAACCTCTTGATGGTCAGAAGATGACTGCACCAAATATCATGTCATTAGAATAAAAAATGATATCATAGCCATATTGCGATTGGCTGAAACTCAAATATAAATAAGCTGTGATTGGATAAACTAGAGTTACTTAAAAACAAATTGGTAGAATTAACACATCACAATAATGTTGACTGTTTATCGTGCATGGTTGAGAATGGGATCACCCTTGAAGTCCTTAAAATAGATAAGTATAGGACACTACACATGTATAACCTTTTATATGCGACACCCTCAAGTACCAAAATCTTTTTCTTCATCTTTTTTTTCTCCTTTCTGACAAAACCGTAGTTCATGACAAGACAAAATTAGTTAATGTCAATTGACTAATGTTTGTAGTGTGATAATAGTTCAAAAGCAATCTATTCAAGCATACCTATACATTCAAGCAGAAAATAGCAATATTTTGACAAATTAGGAAACATTTAAATCTTGGAAACACAGATGCGACCCTGATTTTTGAGATTTTAGGGTCGGTCATTTAGGCAACACAACAATTTGTTGTTGTTGGCTTAAGTGAAATGATTACATCTAGAATCG
The DNA here is from genome assembly GCA_035610835.1 of Ophiura sarsii. Taxonomy (NCBI): domain Eukaryota; kingdom Metazoa; phylum Echinodermata; class Ophiuroidea; order Amphilepidida; family Ophiuridae; genus Ophiura; species Ophiura sarsii. The sequence goes on from CM069446.1 coordinate 50,825,294, forward strand.
ATCGTTTTTTCGTGATTTAAATGAACAAAGTAGTTCTACGTGGGTGGGAGGGGAGATAGCTTTTGTCTTCAGTGTTGGGGGCGTGCTGGGTTGCAATTTAATTTCACTCATACCGCTGTTTCATCAATCATAATGTATATGTGCCCATTGACATTGCCTTTACGATCTAAACAACTAAACAAAGAATTACCAATGATGGTGTACAGGAATGGATTGAGAGCCGAGTTTATCGGGAGTACAAAACCAATTATCCACGCAAAAACCTCGGGAGAAACCTCCAATGTTTCCTTCTGCACCAAAATCCCGATCACAACAATTGGCAACCAGCAAAGAAAATCGGTTAACGTGATCAGTCCCATCTTGAATGCCATTTTCAGATCGGTTTTTGATCGGGACATGTTTGACATTCGTATTTGAATAAATAAACTAATGTAACATATCGCAACGGTAATACAGCAAAAGAAATTGACTCCTAGAAATATGACAATTGAATATGCGGGGCTTAGATAGCTACCAACTTTTTCATTTATATAGAACGGTACGGAATCATCAGTTCTATCAATTTTTTCATAGGAGATTGTCAAATTGCCTAATGTTTTACGGGTTAATAATCTTCTGGCCAATGGTAACCCGATACATACTTCAGAAAATTGATAAAGATGTTGATCTTTCTCCAATCCGATTCCCAATGCACTTATAACAATAGCCAGCATCCACACCAATATTGTAACAAGTAGTTTTGACCTAGTTGTCAAAAAAAGTTTCTGACTTACTACGGTATTTCTGAAGGCCCAAAATCTGTCAATACCTATCAAAAGAATAAAGAATAGAGATGATTCACTGGAAAGTATCGATAGAAAACCTGATAATTTACACAGTGCATAACTCTTCCATTGATCAGCTTCTGAAGGAAAATATTGCTGAAAGTACTGATCAGCTGATGCGATTATTAGCATATACACTCCCATAAGGAAATCAGCAGCAGCGAGGTTAGTTATGAATAGAACCTGTTTCTGGTAATCAGTTTGTTCTTTTCCCCTGGTTAGTTTCCGGCAACCCCGTACCAGAACATATGTGTTAGCAAATAATGCAAATAAACCAATAATCCACATGGAATACTTGATCAGTGTATTTGGCAGGAGCTCATTACAGGTCATATATTCTGATTTTGGTTCTGTTGATGTGCATATAGGTCCTGATAGCGAGTCTATGAAACAACATGTTGCAGGAATATCTACGAGTAAATAAGTGGTATTTGGAAGTCCTGCAAAAGATTTGGGCGTTATTTTTGAAAGGGCATTATCTCTAAGATCAATAATCCTCATATTGGTTTTATTTTCAAATGCATATGGTTGAATTACACTTATGTGGTTGCTTCTGAGATCAAGTGTCACAAGCTTATGTAATCCAGAGAAGGAGGCATCAATATTGGATATACTGTTATTATATAAAGTCAGAATTTGCAATTTATCACAGTGTCTAAGACTAATCAAAGCAGAAGTCGTCAACATGTTGTTGCTCAAAAAGAGAGTATTTAAATTCACAAGATCTCTAAATACCTCCTTTTTTAATAATGTCAGTTTGTTATAATCCAAAGTTAAATGAGATAAGTTAATCAATCCTTGAAATATATCTACATGGAGATTGGATAACTGGTTACCATAAAAGGATAGCAGTGTTAATTGCCTGAGATTCCTAAATACACCTGGTTGCAATGTTGTCAATATGTTATTGTGCAGCTGCAAATCAGTTAAGTTAACTAACCCTTGAAATATATCTACATGTAGATTGGATAACTGGTTACCGTACAAGACTAGCAGTTTTAATTGCGTGAGATTCCTAAATACACCTGGTTGCAATGTTGTCAATGTGTTATTGTGCAGCAGCAATTCAGATAAGTTAACTAACCCTTGAAATATATCTACATGTAGATTGGATAACTGGTTACCATACAAGATTAGCTGAGTTAATTGCCTGAGATTCTTAAATACACCTGGTGTTATTCCTGTTAGGTTGTTTTTGTGCAGCCACAATTCAGATAAGTTAATCAATCCTTGAAATACATCTACATGGAGATTGGATAACTGGTTACCATACAAGATTAGTTGTGTTAATTGCCTGAGATTCCTAAATAAACCTGGTTGCAACGTTGTCAATGTGTTATTTTGCAGCAACAAATCAGTTAAGTTAACTAACCCTTGAAATATATCTACATGTAGATGGGATAACTGGTTACCATACAAGTACAGCTGAGTTAATTGTCCGAGTTTCCTAAATACCCCTGATTGCAATGTTGTCAATGTGTTATTTTGAAGCCACAAATCAGTTAAGTTAACTAACCCTTGAAATATATCTACATGGAGATCGGATAACTGGTTACCATACAATGATAGCAGTGTTAGTTGCCTGAGATCCCTAAATAAACCTGGTTGCAACGTTGACAGTTTGTCACTGTACAGCTGCAAATCAGTTAAGCTAACTAACCCTTGAAAGATATCTATATGTAGATTGGATAACTGGTTATCACCCAAGTACAGCTTTGTTAATTGCCTGAGATTCATGAATACACCTGGTGTTATTCCTGTTAGGTTGTTATTGTGCAGCCATAATTCAGATAAGTTCAATCCTTGAAATATATCTACAGGGAGATTGGATAACTGGTTATCATACAAGAACAGATGTGTTAATTGCCTGAGATTCTTAAATACACCTGGTTGCAACGTTGTCAATGTGTTATTGTGCAGCCGCAAATCAGTTAAGTTAACTAACCCTTGAAATATATCTACATGGAGATTGGATAACTGGTTACCATACAAGGATAGCTGAGTTAATTGGCTGAGATTCTTAAACACACCTGATGATATTGCTGTGAGGATGTTTTTGTGCAGCCATAATACAGATAAGTTACGCAATCTTTCAAATATATCTACATGGAGATTGGATAACTGATTATCATACAAGTACAGTTCTTCTAGTTGTGCAAGATCTCCAAAGATACCATGTCCTAATGTTGTTAGTCTGTTAGTATCCAGAGAAAGCACAGATAAAGTATGCAATCCTTGAAATTGATCAACATGGAGAAAAGTCAACTGATTTTCATACAAATGTAAATTTTGTAAGTTAACACAATCCCAGAATGCACCCGGTGCCAGTGTTTTCAACACATTTCCATTCAGTGATAAGTCCAACAAGTTAACTAACCCTTTCAATAGAACTTCGTTAAGATAAGATAATTTATTATTGGCCAGATTTATATGTGTCAATTGAACCAGATTTTGGAATACACTGGAGTTTGTCATATCTTGAAGTTTGGAAATTTGATTCCCTTGCAATGATAAATATGTCATATTCTTGAGGCTCTTAAACGTATCTATACCTAAATTAACAATTCTATTATCAGAAAGGTCCAAGAAATACAAATTCTTCAAATCACGAAGTAAATGTTGGTTTAGTTTAACTACAACATTATTTGATAAGGACAAAGCTTGAACCGCGTGTAAATTTGAGAATGTTGCTGGTTCAGTTGGTGAAATTATATTTCCTGACAAATACAGTACCTCTATGTTATGAATACCTTCAAACATTCCAACTGATAAGACTGATAACATATTCTTGTTAAGAAACAATTGTCTTAGGCTAGTTAGACCAGAGAATGAACTACGGGTTATGTGCAGCAGTTCGTTATAAGAAAGGTCTAGTACTTGCAGCCGAGATAATCCCTCAAAGTTACTATGATGAAGACTGGAGATGAGGTTATTGTCCAACAGTAGAATATTGATATTGGTGAGGTTTCTGAAGCTTCCTGGGATAACATGAACCAGTTGTCTTGCACTACCATCAAGAGCAGATGTGTTGACTTGAAATTCAGTTGGCAATGTTTCATAGATGAGAAGTGTTTTCTCCACCTGTCTGTCATACAAACAGTCTGTTATAAATTGGTTGGTATTCAAACTGCAGACACACCCTTCCAGACATTCAGGATATTCAGCAACTTGTATATTTTCATTTCGCGACAGATCAAACCCTGGTATTTCTGATGTGCTGTAACTTGATTCAGGAAACATTGGCATCAAGGATGGATGAAGGATAGTCAGTTCTTGGTATTGTTCAATTCGCTGGTGATGAGCGATATTGTATACATTAGTATATATTTGAACTAGTCTACATGTCTTCATCGGACCAATGTTTTGTGTAACATTCTGATATGGAATACAATCAGATGGAACCAATCCATTCTGCGAATCACTGCTATCTCCAGATCTGACAGCAAGTAGTTGGATTGTGGATCCGACATTAGTATTTATTTCTAGATAAGCGCTGTTGATCGTCATATTACAGGAGCTTTGACTAGGTTCGATCAATGCTATGATGTCATTCCAACACTCCTTGTCAGTTGTGTCAGTCTTCATATAGAAAAGGTTATAAATAGACCAGTCAGACTGCGTGTGCAACACACTCAGTTTAATTTCAAAGCCAGGTGGCGCATAGACATGGACAATGCATTGTTGATTTTCAAGAGTAGGAAGTGCCACAGGAAGAATCTGGTTTCTTGCTAGAGTTACATATGCATTGGGGCAGTGAGTGGCTTTGTCCAGCATAATCTTGCTTCCATTTCCAGTGTTCAAATCCAAATGTTGAGAGTCGGTCCGGTTATCTACTTTTGATGAGTTTTCAGTCGCTGTAACCGCGGAAGCCACGGTTTTGTTGTACGAAGAGTCGGTATATCTGGAATCGGACAAATTAGGTGATGTAGCATTGATACCATTATATGAAGAGTTGGTATATTGCGAGCCAGACAAAATTGCCGTAGCCTCGGTTTCATTATGAGATAATCGCGAGTCAGACACACTTGTCGCTGAAGCCTTGAATCTACGTGACAAGGCCATGAATCGAGAGTTGGACACATTAGCCACTGTAGCTTTGCTTACATTATGTGTAGGGCCTATGTAAAGCAACCTAGACACATTTGCTGTATCCTCAGTTTCGTTAAATGAAGAGTTAATATATTGTGAGCTGGACTCAGCAGCCGCTTGACTAGCATCATTTACACTTTCATTGTCCGTATGCTGAAAGTCAGAGCGATCATCCGTACCCGCGTTCCGTTCTAGTCCATTCCTATTCCTATTTGACACCGAGTGTGATGTTGGAATACCAGAAATGACATAGACTAGTACACAGAGTGAAGTGAGGATCCACCTATTAGACACACTGTTAGCCTCCATATTGACAATACAAATAATTTCCGCTGAATCTTTAGCAATTTCTTTCACCTGTTGCAACCTGTTGCCAACTGCGTTATGAAACCATATCACACAACTTATGCATATCGTGCAATGCTTGTTTTATTAAGTCATAGTATAAAAATAGTATGGTATAGAAAAGGGGATTTTCGCTGACAAATACACACATTCCTCAACTTGGTTAATTTCTATGCTTTCTTTGTGTTCTTTTCAATCTTCATTGCACACGCTAACCCTAACCTAATAAGTCATACATGGGCTAACTACTTTTGAAGGCCATTACCAAATACGGGATTGTTTACAACAATACCCAATTCATTCCTATTTCAGAATGACAGTTATATATTTATGAAATTATAAATAGCTTTTGACGTCAGAAATATTAACCTTTGGAACTTTCCCAGAGTAAAAATGTCGTTGTAACTGCGAACCAAATATATTGTATGGTTTCCAAGTTTTATTTACATAGCATTAAAATAATGAATAAAGATAAAGCAGAAAATTGGCATGGAACATGAATATTACAGTAAGGCCTAATAAAAATAATTGTTTGTTTTCCATAACATGCTTTGAAAAACTTGGGACAGGAGAGGTAGGGATTTTTTTAAAAATCTTACAAACAAATTTTATTCTGGAAATACAAAATATTTGGTTTTAAAATGCAGTACCTTAATTACATTAAGTATAATTATATCAGACCCGTAACTCAAATGCATGCATGCTACATTTCTGCATCAAAAATTGAATTTCATCTGTACAGCGATCAATATTAGGCCAAACTTAAAATGTTCGCCAAAAAGTTCCAAATCAGAATTTTAACTATATATAAATGAACATGAGAGTAAAAATTAATATTGAAATTTACATGATTCCACTTCCGCTATATAATTTTAACTTATTTACAAAATGGCTGCAGCATATAATTAAAAGAGTTGATAAAAAATGTGCAAACATTTAAGAAAAATGTACAAAAATTATTTGTATAAAACCAATCACCACAATATATACAGTAAAATTGCATTGATATTAATACCTCTATTGTTAACTATAGTTTGACCATTTCCAAATTGGTGAAGCCTCATAACAGCAGCAAATGAAGGACACAGGGGCGCATGAAAGTATGCATGACGTGTGCGTGTAGCTCAAACGTGTATATGGCCATAATCGCACGCTTTTGCTTGGATTACTTTTGCGCGTGGAGAGATCAAATCACAAATATTTCTCGCAAATTTGGAACTGATTAAACTATAGACAGTCAATAATACAAATTCCACCTACAGGATGTGGTAATCGAAGTTGTTCTAAACATCACATTTAAAATCATCACTGAAATTCATTGAGAATATATTTTCACAATTTCAGTAGGATTCCTTACATAACCGGAGTATTTGGCTCATTTACCAAAGCAATTATTGTATATATATATTTAGCTCAATATACAACCATTTTAGATGTATTAAAAAGTTAACTGTCAAACCACTTAATTTGTGTGGGATTTAATTTCGCGAATTTCGTGAGAAATGGGATATCGCGAAATTAAATACCCACAAAGCTGACAATTTTGCATTGAAAGTAACAGTAGAATTTCTAGATTCGCAAAATTAAATGCCCGCTAAAAATCAGTAATTTTAAATTCGCTAAATAAAGTATCCGCAAAATTACGGACCTTTTTGAAATTATGTCACCTTTTTCATATCGGAAATATAAACGCTATTCATTTTTAAATTATGGAAAATTACATTTTCACATTATTTCAAAAGTTAAAGTTTAAATGAACCAAAAGTAAAGGTTACATAAACCAACAGAACCAATCTCAATCTCAAATGGCTCTCAAACATTGGGGGAGGGGGGCCTACAGTTAAGATGCAGGCAGATGTTTTATGAGTCTCTCATTCTATCTCTTTTAATTCAGAACCTGGTAAAATTTACCGACCCTGCCAGGACAAGGCATCGATCTGTCAACTGCGAAACAAAGGATTCCATGAAGAGTCATGCGTCAACCAGTGGAAGTCTAGCCAGATGGCATGGCAAAGTCGTAACTCTTTCCTGACGCTTCAGTAAGAGTGCATGCTTTAGCCAATCAACAGCATTCTAATGTTCATCTTCTCCTAATGATCCAGATGTCAGTGCATAACTAACTTCTCCTTGTACATCCGAGCTATAAGCGGTCCACAGAATGGCACTGAGTCAAGATGATTACGACAAGTCAGATATAGTGAGGTCAGAGAGTCACTCTTTGGTCTGACCACCAGTCAGTTGAAAGAAATAATTTCACATTTGAAGATCACAGCAGACACTGTAGACCTCACATACAGGTATGCCGTTGCAAAGCATGTGAACAGATACCGGGACAGCGCAGAAGTAGAGTAGCTAGGACTGGAGGTGGGTTTGACTTTGCTGGTGGACCTCAAGAAGAAAATACAATTACTCCCGGGAATTACTCACTGAAGACACAAAGAAGATTTCTTGATGTACCCCATGATGCTTATAGCGCCCCTACAGTACCAGCAGGGCTTATCACCAAAACTATAATTAACAGCTGGAGGTCGTCTATGACCTCTACCATAGTATTACATGGTGCAGATTGGGTAAACCTGGCCACAAATTTGAAATAAGTTGAATCCCAACTAAAACTTGTATTTATAAAAATATAGGGTCTTTAAGAAAATCAAGAGAGGACTGTATTAAAGGCATATTATGTGATCTTTTCCAGAGAGCGCCCTCTATTCATGATTTTTTTTAGAAAGTAGATTTTCTTGCAGATTTACAAAGTAATTAAGAATCGTATCGCCCTGTAACTTGGAATGTATGCATGATTTATGATCAGAAATCTGCACAAGAAAATCTGCTTTCTAATTTTTTTTCGATGTTGAGGGCGTTCCCTGGAAAGATCACATAATATACCTTTAAAGACACATCAATCATATTACTTGCAACAGAATTTTTTTTTGATGTTGAGGGCGTTCCCTGGAAAGATCACATCAAAATTGTCTTTCGTTTACGACTTATGCATATTAATGAGGGCGGTAACGGAAGGACGGTGAAATGGACACGGGTTTTTCACTACCGCCATATATTGCGAAAACGCTCTAAAGTTTGTGAATCAATGTTATTTTAATGTTATTCCTCTGGTTTTGGCAATACTTTGACACTGTTCATTTGTAAATGTGTCATTGCGTTTACTTAAAACATAGCCAAACGTAATTAAGGATTCGGTAACGGAAGGACGGTAACGGAAGGACGTGTGAAATTCAGTGGCGTGCGCAGGATATTGTGACTGGGGGGGGGCCCACTTTAAAAAATGAAATTCCCCCGACTCAGATTCTTCTCAAAGGTAGCCCCAATTTTTTTCTCAGTCACCTCGTGTCGTGATTTTCACGTAAGTGGGGGGGGGGGGGGGGGGGGGGGGGGGGGGGGGGGGGGGGGGGGGGGGGGGGGGGTGGTAGGTTCAAAAAAATTCGCACGGTCAAAAAATTTCGCACAGTAAAAAAAATCGCACAGTCACAATATCACAGTCAAAAAGACAGCCAAGTAAACAACTTCTAGGCCTATTGGACAATTATGAGCGTTTTTATCATTTTTTCCAAAACATTTCCTTTTTATACCAACCTGGTGCATAAATTTGTCGCCTACATGTACAATTTTGCCAACTATTTGTCTATTTGGATTACACCCCCTCCACACACACAAAAAAAATCTAGCGACGGTCCATCCCCCAACTGGCAGTAGTTTCCCCCGACGGGCAGTAGGTTCCCCCGACTGTAGACCAAACTGGGGGGGGGGGGGGGGGGCCTAGGCATCCCCCCTTTGCGCACGCCACTGGTGAAATTCCCTATACATTTAGTACTAAAAGTGAACTATGTACATAGTGATAATACAAATTACGGTTGATTCAAGAAGCTGGAATGTGCAAAAAACACTTTAAATCACATGACTGAATACTAATACAATATTAGTAGTTAGTACATGTATTCTAATTGGTAATTGAACTAATTAAAATCACTAATTAAACAGTACGACTAATTAAGGATTTGTGAAATACAACGTATTCTACATTTATACACATGAATCCTGGCGAATTTTCATGTTGTTGTTTTTTATTCCAAATTTTATATGGATTATAATCTATAAAGGCAAGTAAACAATTGACCAAATATCTATTAATTATAACAGTTTGGGCATTTAAAACAATGCCACATAATAAGTTACTATCCAGACTGTTTAACTGTAGGTCTCCATATCAAAAAGTGGTGGAAAATTGGCATTTATAGGTAGGCATTAGATCAGAGTAAACCAAGAAGCCTAACTACATGTATAATGTGCAAGGTACCTTATCTAGTCTAAAATAGCTTAATATCATGATTGCTAATCAATATAATTTAAATCAATTAACAAAAGCAAGTAATTTAAGTTTTAAATAGTTCCACTTAACATTATTGCCGGGGCCTAATGATAAAACTGAAAACTTGTAAATCCCATACACCAAAAGACCAATAATGACGAGAAGCCATTTTGACCCCTTAAAATCCTTTTGACCCTGATTATCTCTACATATTCCAGTTATTGGTTGGCTGGACAACACTCAGACCTTATTAAATGGTCTCAATTGATCTAGTTCTTGAGAAAATGCCCCCTGGAAATCATCATTTGAGCCCAAACTCATAATTTTTGCCAGATTCCGAACTTTTCAACCAATTTTGTGTCGTCTCGTTCATAGTATTAATATCAGAAATACAAAACGAAACATACATTTCTAATAACATTTAAACATACTCTTTTGCATGCAAAAGACTAGAATTGCATACAAGGTGGCCGCATCAAGTTATTTCACCTTGAATTTGGACCGATTTACAACGTTTTTGTGGCTGGACCACTTTTGAGGGGGTCCATTTTCTGGGGGGGGGGGGGGCATGTGATTTGGTCTTTTTTGGTATTTTTGTTAATATTGGGCACCAGTGAGTACATTAACATGACTAATAAGGTCCCTAATGTTATAGAGGCTGCACCATCCACCCACAAACATTTGATAAAGTCATGTCCGAAAGCTCGAAGGGCCATTGTTGACCCCCCCACCCCCAAATTGAAACGAAGCGCGCAGCGCAAAACCTAATTTTTTCACATGTTTCAGTATTGAGCAGGCTGGACAGTACCAAACCCACAACAAAGCTCACAAGTTCTTTAGTTGCTGAGGAAAACTCCTTCAAAGTAGGTACTTTAAACTGCGGAACATTGAAATAGCCCATTCTTAGCAAAGGTCGTCGAACTTTGTAAGACCATAGCGACCCGACCGAACAGAATGGAATTTGAATTTTTTCCTTTCGACCTCCTCTATAGAACCACCTAAAGTACCTTTGAGTGAAATATGAGCAAAATCCATGACCTATGGTGAGGTGCCTGTCCCAATTGGCATGGAATGACTCTTGAATGCACACAAGATGATAATAGGGCCTGAAGAGGAACCTTGCCTATTAGCATAATACCGGTAATATGAAACAAGCTTAAAGGAGGTGTCCCGCAAGCATAAAAGTGTGCATTATATGTTAGAAAAATAACTATCGAGCCCAACTTTTGTAATTATAGAGAACAAAACACCACATTTATATGACAAAAACAAATAAAAACCGCAATCTCTCAACATGCACTTTTTAAAATTCGCGGCGATCGAAAGTCACAGTGTCGATGATGTCATAGTTATACAATGCACATGCGCAAATTTGAGCACCGATACCCATGACGTCATCGACACTTTCGATCGCCGCGAATTTTAAAAATTGCATGTTGAGTGATGGCAGTTTTTATTCATTTTTTGTGACTAGTATGGTGTTTTGTTCTATATAATTACGTAATTTCGGTTCGATAATTATTTTTCTAACAAATAATGCTCAATGTTGTGTTTGCGGGACCCTTCCTTTAATGCGTCAGACTATATAGGCAATGGCAAGGACATAACAATAAAGTCACTTAAATAGAGTTGTGCAATCATCTATAGCACTTAGCAACATCACATAATACTCTAACATCACAAATTGGTAAGATAATTTGATTATAAGTGGCAGTACACACAAAAAATGACAGCCTTTTTGTCCTTCCTTTACCATATTTTGTCCTTCCGTTAGGCCCTACCATAGTTTGGTAACGGAAGGACAAGTATTAATTAGTTTTAATTAATAAGGGGAAATACCAAAACTGAATTGAATAGTTTTATATTGTAGGCCTACCTAAACTTGCTGTGCGTAATTTATTTTTTTAATCTCTCTTCAATTTTTAAAAATATACTAACTTTAGCTACTTTTCTGGTAACGGAAGGACAGATTTGAAGGCAAAATGCCAGAAGCCGCTGAAGTGTAACAAATGCCGCAATTACAAAAAATACATTTTGGACTTGTTTCATACAGTCTAAATGTTACACACACATAAAAAGAGGATGTTTTACATTTGTTTCTTACATGTAGGGTGTATTCATTTTTCATATAATTTACCCTAATTTTAGGAAAAAATAACTCATTTGCATAATCCAATATTTAACATACCAAACGACGTAATTTTTTTATTTCCACTAAAAATTCACTAAATATAGACTTTCAGCTTTCATTTGAGACCAAATTTGTATGGTTCGGATGAATTTAAAATTTTGACTGCCATGTCCACTATTTCATGGAATTGGCCAATGTACTTTATCTGTGATTCCCCATAGACTTTGTACAGGGGCAAAAAGCCACTGGAGACACCTAGTGTTTCTATACATCTCTTTTTCAATTCTGAGACGTGCAGTAGTCAAAAAAGGGCCGATTGTTCAATTTATTGCTCCAAATTGTTGGGGTGAATCAATTTCACACCGTTAAGGCTTTCACCGCAAACAGTTTTTATTAAAGTGATATTGTGTAGATAATTATAATCTACCATCACATTTTCGCAAATTGTGAATCAATTGTGAAGCAATGTTTTGTATTTTATTTGTTCACCTCAGGTTCTGGAAAATAAACTGTGTTTTAAATGTGTAGAAAAAATAACAATTACAACTCGGACGAACAGTGTTTCTGATAGGCCATCATATCGAACGACTTGTGTTCAAAAATGTATCATTTTGAATTGACCAATACAAAATTTGGTGTACATAAATGACCCGCCGTGTGTGCTATCACCAGTGCTGGTAAATCCGCGAGTCGTACGAAGAGTTTCCGTCTTTCTTCTTGTATAGCATAGGAACAAGCCAAGCTGTAATATGGTGTCCCCTTATACCACACAGTGTATATTTATCCACCGGTGGTATATATTGACTGGGCTAATTTTGAGTGTATGTTTATTTAAACCATTAGGAAATTTCAGTTTGATACGGTCTTGGTTTTTGTGTCCCGAGTGGTCGTGCGTCTGGGTGGATTTATCGACTGTGATAGCACACACAAGATTTGTAAATAGTCTTATGTTTGACATCCGTTATAATAAATGGCATGTTTTAAGTTTTGAGTTTATATATTTTCAATTTTTAATATTTGCCAAATCATGCAAATGACTTCTTATTTATTTTAATCGGTCAGTACCTACAATTCATTTTAAAACCAATACAGTATTTTTAACAATATTATTTATGTATGATTTTTGTTTTGTAAAAGTAGTGTAAAACTATATCGAAATTGGATTATGTTCATTGGATATACACTCGGCAAAAGAAGTTCTTGGACACTTATATTAAATTAATATTTAATAGAATATATATAATTATATATATGATTATATATATATAATTGTATATCAAAATAAGCAGAAAGTAATCCTCTAACAGCTTAACATGGAATTTAGACATGATCACTCATGCATGGCAGATCCCATTCATTTGACAATGGCAAGAAGATTGCAAAAAATTGGATAATCCCTCCATTCAAATGACTGTAAATGCTCATTTCTTGCAATTTCCTTTTACGCACCTTACCATTGCTTAATGAATGTGCTCAGCCATGCATGAATGTGTACATCTTAATTTCATACAGACATGATAGAGAATTATTTTCTGATTATTTTGACATGCAATTGTTTAATTTATATTAAATATTTATGTGAAATATTTGAACTTCAATGAGTGTCCAGGAACTTCTTTTGACGAATGTATCATAAAATCATGTTTTATGACATTTTCAATTATATAGATTTCTGTTAATGGATTTTATTTAATGGATTTTAGTTTATTTTATTTCCAAATTTCTATTCAACCTACCGTATAGAGAGGTTTTTGGAGTGTTTCAGATCAGTATTACTTGCAGAAAAGTCCCAAATGAGTTCAACAGGTTTATAGCAGTTGACGGTCATGTTTGGGCTAATTTGGATGTACTTGTGATCTTTTATGACCAGAGCTTATATTATTTGCCCTCTTATGTGTGTTGAAATCTATTGTGCATAAATGTGTGTTTTGGGTTAAGTCTTACCCTGAATATTGAGGGTTTAGAGCCACAACGTCCTATCTCCAATAGTTGCCGGGTGTTACATTTAAGGCTGACTCTATGCTGAGCAATTGATATGAACTAAATGCAACTCGGAGCAGCTATTGCAGATATGTACCTTTTGCACTATCCTCTTGTGATGTGAGAAGGCACTATCTGTAATAGCTGCCATTGACTAAACCCTTGGAATGTACACAGGTTTTCAGTGAAACTCCATCCAGACTTTTTAACACATTGACATTAACTGCAACTGTTTAATCATCACACAGTGGAGGGCAAATAGGTCTAAATAAGAAATTTCTGACTACAACATTGAACTTGACCTTACTGGTCGACCTGAGATCAAGTTTGATCCTATAGTCTTCACTCCCAGGGTGGGTGGTTGAAAGATCTACCTACAAATATGTACTGAGAATAATTATTGCCCTGGTGGTTTCTGGGTATCATTTATGGTACCCAGCTGCTATAGAGGTCTGATCCTCTATACAGTATGTGTATGTAGGGCATTCAGGTGTACCATAGGTAGAAGAGTGTTTGTATGACAGTTTCCGGTAAGACCACTCTTATCAAATGACATTTTGAAATAGTTATTTTGACAATTTATGACTCAACTGTCAATGTAATTTTATATTATATCAATATATATATATAAGTACCAGATGTTGTGTACTGATCAACATTAAGTAAATATTCTTACACTATGGTATGTCATATCAATATCGTTTTACCCCTCCCAAACCTGAGTCTTACGTTTTATACATGTTCCAGGGCCAGATTGTATTTGTTTTTCTATTAATGTGTTGTTGTATTATTTGGCGACAGTAGCACAAACTGAGTTATATTATATGCTATGAATGAATGCCAAATATTATTATACTGTGATGAGTATGTGCAACTGATGTAGTTATTGTAGGTACAAAAAATAAACATACACTGCAGCATGATTGAGGACTGGTTTTATGAGTCTTTTATTGTAGTATTCACCTATATGTGTCATGCCAGGGGAGGGATGGTAATTACTCATGCTTGATTTGGGTAGGATATCGGTGTGGTAACTAGGCTTACAAAAATAAACATCACTGCAGTATGATTGAGGACTGGTTTTATGAGTCTTTTTTTGCAGTATTCACCTATGTGTCATGCCATGGGGAGGGGGTGGTAACTCATGCTTGATTTTGATAGGGTATGGTAACTAGGGTTACAAAAAATAAACATACGCTGCAGGATGATTGAGGACTGGTTTTATGAGTCTTTTATTGCAATATTCGCCTATGTGTCATGCCAGGGGAGGGTTTGTAACCTATCATTGTTTTGAAAGTGGGTGTGGTAAGTAAGGTTGCAATATTCCCGTGAATTTTTGGAGCTGAAGTTTTCCACAGGAATTTTGGGGAACTTTCGAAACAATCTTCATTTAAAATTAAAACAGGAAAGTAAGTCCCTATATGGTTTAAATTAAAGCACTGGGCTATATAAAGTGAAATACTTCAGAAGAACATACAGTACAACACATCGTCAAATTGTATAACACTAACAAAATGCTTCATTTGTTTTATTATAAAATCAACAACACTGACTGATCTATTATGTAGCAATCATTAATTATGTACTTTGTTTATTAATTTATCAAACTACACCCAATATGATTTTCACTGTCTCACAAAATTAAACAATGACCACAGACTCTGTGATAACTACACTTTCCACGCGGCTATTATATAGTTATACCATTATACAAACCAGATTTACACAGATTTGTCCCAACTTTCAAACAGTGGCGTATCTGAGGTCTTTTTCAGGGGGGGGGGGGGGGGGGGGGGCGGGGCAAAGGGTATTTTTTCCCGGTGGACACCAGTTCGACCCTCATAAGTAAAAAGTTTTAAAAAATACACAGCGCGCGAAATGTTAACAACATATCTTCACGAATCTGGCCATTATTAAGGTACATCTTTCTTTCAATCGGGCTTCTAAAATGACAAATGCGCACGTAGCGCCAGAAAATTTGTCATTTTTATACTAACTTGCCCATCATTAAACCGGGCAAGGAGCAAAGTTGTCATTTAGATGGGAATTAAGTAAATCCCTCAGATTTTCCCTTTTATCTTCCTCTTCTCCCTTTCCTTTCTTTTCCTTTCCCTTTTCCGTCTCTCTTTCTCTCCCTCTCTTTCCTTTCTTTCCCTTTCTTTCCCCTTTTTCCTTTCCTTTTCCCCTTTTCTCTTCCTCTCTTCTTCCCTTCTCTTCGATTTTTTAGCCCGGTAGTTTGAGCTGGCCTTCCCGGTCAAAGATAAGCTACTGCTTTCAAAGTCTTTATCTCTTGAATTACTGAACCAATACTAGGCATATTTCGAGGGTTGAGTGCCAGAAGGCCGTAACTCAATTTTTGTGCAAATTGATATTGGTACAAAAATAATCCATCCATATAACCTAGATTTTCAGAACCATAAAGAGATAACTCATAAACACTCTTAATTTGACTAAAATTAGAGATATAAGTTTGGTGCTCCAGTGTAGAGTCCAAAAGGTTTGTACTTATTCAAATGCATTTCTCATGATGATTCCAAATAATATGGTGGTGAAATTCAATATTGTGGATATTTTTGAAACATTGTATGACATTTTGGAATGTCGTCTGCTGCCGCGTAGAAAGTGTTAACATAGGTTTTAAAAAAAAATCTGGTTGATGAAATAAATGCCAACGTTGAAAATTCCCAATATTCCCGGGCTCCCCTTCAAAATTTCCGGCGAAAGGTTTCCAAACTTCTGGAAATTGTCCGTCTCTTTTCAACCCTAATGGTAACTCATGCTTGGTTTGGATAGAAATGTGTCTTCAGCAAGTTCCAAGGAGACATTCATGGAGAAACCAGATGTGACCATAGGAATACCATTTGATTGAATTTTCACTGATATTTGACACATTGTCATCATTTTGTCTTCAACTACTTTCATATTTTGACAAATTTCACGCTAAACATGACACCAAATTTTACATTGGAAAAATACAGATTTTGGTACCCAATCCCAGTTATGCATTGAGTCCCCCTTTGAAGGTTGCAGGTTCAGTGTTTCACGAAGGAGTTCAAGGCACTGCAGACACGTGTTTTTTTGTTTTTTATTTTGGCACTGCAGCTAAGACATGGCCTTGTGGCATTAAAGGGACACAAGTAGTGTTGAAGATTTAAAAAAAACCAAAATAACTACAGAATTCAAGATGATCATTAAAAAAACTACCATTATTGTTGTTTCTACTCACAGAAACACAGCAAAACTTGATTAAAACAATACCATCGCTATTTATTGATGCTTTTCTTAATTCTTAAAAACGCCCTCTGTGTAAATATGGTTCATGTTATTTATCACACATGCTGCAAGGGACACTGTTTGTTTAATCGACGTTTTGTTGTACAAAGAGGTCTCAATTTAAACAAAATCCATAATTTCCTGACCATTGTGTAACTCATGGGCACTATACAATCTCTCTTAAAAAAACTTGAAAAGTAAATGATATACATGCAGTTGGTCTTAGAAAAGATTGAAATCAGAACAAGCTCTAAATGTGTGAGGATAATGTTTTCTTAAATCAATCGTGAGTATTAAACCTTATTATTTCAACTTTTTGCAGCCATGTTACAATTCAATATAATTAACCAGATCATAGATCAGACGGCTGAGGCGTATGTGACGTTGGTCCGTTTGCAATGGTTACATCTATTCGTTTTTCGTGATTTTAAAGAAAAAGTAGTTCTACGTTAATCTGGACGAGGTGATAGCTTTTGTCTTCAGTGTTATGGGGCGCTGAGTTGCAATTTGATTTTACTCATACTGCTGTTTCATCGATCATAATGTATATGTGCCCATTAATATTACCTTTACGGTCTAAACAACTAAACAAAGAATTACCAATGATGGTGTACAGGAATGGATTGAGAGCAGAATTTATCGGAAGCACAAAACCAATTATCCACGCAAAAACCTCGGGAGAAACCTCCAATGTATCCTTCTGCACCAAAATCCCAATAATGACAATTGGCAACCAGCAAAGCAAATCGGTTAACGTGATCAGTCCCATCTTGAAAGCCATTTTCAGATCAGTTTTTGATCGGGACATGTTTGACATTCGTATTTGAATAAATAAACTAATGTAACATATCGCAACGGTAATGCAGCAAAAGAAATTCACTCCTAGAAATATGACAATTGAATATGTTGGGCTTAGATAGCTACCAATATTTTCATTTATATAGAGCGGTATGAAATCATCATCTCTGTCAATTGTTTCATAGGAGATTGTGATATTGCCTAATTTTCTACGGGTTAATAATCTTCTGGCCAATGGTAACCCGATACATACTTCAGAAAATTGATAAATATAGTGATCTTCTTCCAACCCGATTCCTAATGCACTTAAAACAAGTGCCAGCATCCACACCAATATTGTAATGAGTATTTTTGACCTAGTTGTCATAAACAGTTTCTGACTCACTACGGTATTTCTGAAAGCCCAAAATCTGTCAATACCAATCAAAAGAATAAAGAATAGAGATGATTCACTTGAAAGTATCGATAGAAAACCTGATAATTTACACAGTGCATGACTTTTCCATTGATCAGCTTCTGAAGGAAAATATTGCTGAAAGTACTGATCAGCTGATGCGATTATTAGCATATACAATCCCATAAGGAAATCAGCAGCAGCAAGGTTAGTTATGAATAGAACTTGTTTCTGGTAATCAGTTTGTTCTTTTCCCCTGGTTAGTTTCCGGCAACCCCGTACCAGAACATATGTGTTAGCAAATAATGCAAATAAACCAATAATCCACATGGAATACTTGATCAGTTTCTTTGGTAGGAGCTCATTACAGGTCATATATTCTGATTTTGGTTCTGTTGATGTGCATATAGGTCCTGATAGCGAGTCTATGAAACAACATGTTGCAGGAATATCTACGAGTAAATAAGTGGTATTTGGAAGTCCTCCAAAAGATTTGGGCGTTATTTTTGAAAGGGTATTACCTCGAAGATCAATAAACCTCATATTGGTTTTATTTTCAAATGCATATGGTTGAATTATACTTATTTGGTTGTATTGAAGATCAAGTGTCACAAGCTTATTCAATCCAGAGAAGGAGGCATCAATATTGGATATACTGTTATTATATAAAGTCAGAACTTGCAATTTATCACAGTCTCTAACACTAATCAAAGCGGAAGTCGTTAACATGTTGTTGTTTAAAAAGAGAGTACTTAAATTCACAAGATCTCTAAATACCTCCTTTTTTAATAATGTCAGTTTGTTATATTCCAAACTTAAAAAAGATAAGTTAGTCAATCCTTGAAATATATCTACATGGATATTGGATAACTGGTTACCATACAAGAATAGCCGAGTTAATTGCCTGAGATCCCTAAATAAACCTGGTTGCAATGTTGTCAATATGTTATTGTGCAGCCGCAAATCAGTTAAGTTAACTAACCCTTGAAATATATCTACATGGAGATTGGATAACTGGTTACCATACAAGGATAGCCGAGTTAATTGCCTGAGATCCCTAAATAAACCTGGTTGCAATGTTGTCAATGTGTTATTGTGCAGCAGCAAATCAGTTAAATTAACTAACTCTTGAAATATATCTACATGGAGATTGGATAACCGATTATCATGCAAGTACAAATTGTTTAATTGCCCCAGATCTCCAAAGATACCACGTCCTAGTGTCAAGTTAGTATGCAGATATAGCCCGGATAAAGTATGCAATCTTTGAAACTGATCAACATGGAGAAAGTTCAATTGATTTTCATACAAATGTAAATTTTGTAAATGAATACAATCCCAGAATGCACCTTGTGCCAGTGTTTTCAACACATTTCCATTCAGTGATAAGTCCAATAAGTTAACCAACCCTTTGAATAGAAATCCGTGAAGATAATCTAATCTATTATTGGCCAGATTTAGATGTGTCAATTGAACCAGATTTTGAAATACACTCGAATTTGTAAAATCTTGAAGTTTGGAAATATGATTCCCTTGCAATGATAAATGTGTCATATTCTTGAGGTTCTTAAATGTATCTATATCTAAATTAACAATTATGTTTTCAGTAAGATCAAGGAAATGCACATTCTTCAAATCATGAAATATATTTTGGTCTAGTTGAACTAGAAAGTTATCTGATAAGGACAAAGCTTGAATTGTCTTTAAATTTGAGAATGTTGCTGGTTCAATGGCTGATATTTCATTTTCTGATAAATACAATACGTCTATGTTATGAATACTTGCAAACATACTAATTGTTAGGACGGAAAACATATTATTGTTAAGAAACAATTGCCTTATGCTAGTTATACCAGCGAATGAACTAGAGTTTATATACATCAGTTTATTATAAGAAAGGTCTAGTACTTGCAGCTGAGATAATCCCTTAAAGTTTCCTTGATGAAGACTGGAGATGAGGTTATTGTCCAACAGTAGAATATTGATGTTGGTGAGGTTTCTGAAACTTCCCGGGCTAATATGAACCAGTTGTCTTGCGCTACCATCAAGAGCAGATGTGGTGGTTTGGAATTCAGTTGAAAATGTTTCATAGATGAGAAGTGTTTTCTTCACTTGTCTGCCATCCGAACAATTTGCTATAAATTGGTTGATATTCAAACTGCAGACACACCCTGCCAGACATGCAGGATATTCAGCAACTTGTATATTTCGTGACAGACCAAACTCTGGCATGCTTAATGATATCAGACTTGATGCAGTAAACATTGACCTCAAGGATGGGTGATGGATAGTCAGTGCTTGGTATTGTTCAACACGCAGATGAGCTATATTGTATACATTAGTATATCTTTCAATTCGTCCACATGTCGTCTGCAAACCAATGCCACGTGTTACATTCTGATATGCAATACAATCAGCTGGATCCAATCCATTCTGCGAATCACTGCTATCCCCAGCAGATTTGACAGCGAGTAGTTGGATTGTGGATTCCACGTTGGTATTTATTTCCAGGTTTGTGCTGATGATCGTTATACTACAGGATCTTTGACTTGGACCCACCAATGCTATGATGTCATTCCAACACTCATTGTCAATTGAGTCTGTCTTCACATAGAAAAAGTTATAAATAGACCAGTCAGACTGCGCTTGCAACACACTCAGTTGAATTTCAAAGCCAGGTGGCGCATAGACATGGACAATGCATTGTTGATTTTCAAATGTAGAAAGTGTCACTGGAAGAATCTGGTTTCTTGCTAGAGTTACATATGCACTGGGGCAGTGAGTTGCATTGTCCAGCATACTCTTGCTTCCATTTCCAGTGTTCAAATCCAAATGTTGAGAGTCCGTCAGGTTATCTACTTTTGATGAGTTTTCAGTCGCTGTAACTGCGGAAGCCACGGTTTTGTTGTACGAAGAGTCGGTATATCTGGTATCGGACAAATTAGGTGATGTAGCATTGATGACATTATATGAAGAGTTGGTATATTGCGAATCAGACAAAATTACCGTAGCCTTGGTTTCATTATGTGATAATCGCGAGTCAGACACACTTGTCGCTGAAGCCTTGACTGCATGTGAAGACGCCATGGATAGGGAGTCAGACACATTTGCTGTAGCCGCAGTTCCGTTAAATGAGTTCATATCATGTGAGCTGGACTCAGCATCCGCTTGACTATCATCAATTACACTTTCATTGTCGGTATGCTGAAAGTCAGAGCGATCATCCGTACCCGCGTTCCTTTCTAGTCCATTCCTATTCCCATTTGACACTGAGTGTGATGTTGGAATACCAGAAATGATATAGACTAGTATACAGAGTGAAGTGAGGATCCACCTATTAGACACATTGTTAGCCTCCATATTGACAATACAAATAATATTTGCTGAATCTTTAGCAATTTCTTTCATCTGATGCAACCTGTGGCCAACTGCGTTATGAAACCATATCACACAACTTCTTCTGCATATCGTGCAATGCTTGTTTTATTAAGTCATAGTATAAAAATAGTATGGTATAGAAAAGGGGATTTTTGCTGACAAATACCCACATGCCCCAACTTGACTAATTTCTATGCTTTCTTTGTGTTCTTTTCACTCTTCATTGCACACACTAACCTAAGCTAAAAGGTCATACATTGGTTAACTACCTTTGAACAAAGGCCATTACCAAATACGTGATTGTTTACCACAATACCAATTCATTCCCATAGACTAGCACTTAAATATTTATGAAATTACGAATATCTTTGACGTCAGAAACCTAAATCTTTGAAATGTTTCCAAGCATAACAACCATTGTGTCTGTGCAAACCCAAATTGTTGTCATGATAGCCAAGTTTTATTCACATACCATTAAAATACCGAATAAATGATAATCTGAAAATTGGTAAAGGACATGAATATATTAAGCTGTAATAATTCAACAGGGTGAATGTTTACCCCCCCCCCCCAACAAATAAACACCTCAACAAACACCTCTACAACCCCCCCAACAAAAAACACAACAACAAACAAACAAACAACACACACCCCACACACACACAAACTCACCCCCACACATAAAAAAAACCCCATAAAACAAACCCCCCAACAAATAAGGAAACTAAACTTTCACCGTGAAATAACAATACTGTCAAAGTGGTTATTATATGGTAGACTGAATCTTTCCTTTCATCACTATTTACACAATACCCTACGAGGGCGCTTTAATATGGTGGTTATTTACAGAGACTGAAAGAACCCAGACTTTTTATAAAAATATTTCATGTTTACCATGTGTGGTGCTGTTAAATGTGTGTTTCCGAAAAGTTAAACACACCACATCCAGCTATAAATCTGCTGATGAAAGCTATACCAACTGTATGTGTAAGACTTTCATCTGATTTGTACTCTGAAACAACAATAGCGCCATTTTACTTCAAATACAAATCTGACAAACAAGTTTCCATTCTAATTTTAATCAATGGAGTGCTGATTGCAATTTGCAAGTATGCTTTTTTGTTGAAAAAGGTTTACATTTTGGTAAAAGGTCCACTTTTGCCAAATTTGCACTCCCCCTCTCTGGGATACCTGTATTAAAAGGATAATTCTTTTTCACTTGTTATCTTCAATAAAATAAATAAAACATAAAAATCACTATAAATGAACAAAGAGAGTAAAACTAATATTGAAATTCACATGATTCCACTTCCGCTATATTTTCAACTTACTTACAAAATGGCTGCAGCATAATTAATTAAAAGAGTATGTTGATAAAATATGTGCAAGCATTTAAGGCACATATCCACTCTAAATAAGAGCGCTCAAGGCACAAACATAAAAAATACTATATAAATTTAAAAAAACGATCAACAACAACAATAAAACTACTTAATTATTACAAAATGTCTCAGACATCAGATGTGTTTGCAACAGTCTTTTAAAGATGAGGAGCTGCAATAGCAAAAGATCTGTCTCCCCAAGAGTTTCATTAAGAGCAACTTTGCGTACCAATCAAAGAAAATCAAAAAATGTTGGCAGACTGTGTAATAAATCCAACTTAGGTCACCGCTGGACCTTCGTTACCATAGCAACGGCCAAAATATCAAAATGACACGTTTTGGCCTATTTCAGCACTTTTATAAGGTTAAAATATTTCAAACTTTTAAGATTCACCATATATAGGGAAAGTAGAGGTAGAACTTGATAGTCACACCACACGATTTACAACACTCATAAGCTTTCTAGAAATGCAGTTCTCAAACAACCATCATGGCCTACTTGGGTTATACCATTGTTTGAAATAGGGGTGTTTTTTGTAAATATTTATTTCCTGAAATATAGCAATGTTCAATGAGCTGTAAACCCCAAAGTTGTGCTTTTTAAAAATTTCTATTATCAATGTAACTAGACTAGGTAGTACTTTACCTAAATAAACAAAAAAAAGTTTCGGTAATTTTGACAGAGGCAAACAGTGATGCCAGAAAGTTTGACATTTTCCCATAAAATAACAGTGTTATATTGGGGGAAATGAGCCCCTACGAATGTTTTAACAGGAAACCAAGCATCACAAAGTACCCATAAACACTTATTCGCAAGCAATGACCCATTTTAAAGACTGTTCTGCAGCATATATTTTGTAGCAATATCCAAAATGGCCTCCAGAAGCCATCTTGGAATTTAGAAAATCACATAACTTCTGGACATATTAACCCGGAGACAAGATTGAGGTATCTTTTTTGACTAACCGTATGACTAGGAATCTAATACGGTGGTTATTTTATGATATGGAGGCTGTATTTAGCATGAAATGCAAGATGGCTGCCAGCGGCCATCTTGGAATTGATAAAATCACATAACCTTTGAACACCTTAACCAGGACACGTTATTTAGGTGTCTGTTTTGACTAACGTTATGCCTTGGAATCCTATATACAGTATTTATTTTATTATTGTGAAGTTGTTTCCAGCATGAAATATAACCTAGAAACATAATGTAGATGTTGCTCTTATCTTATTTATGTGAAATTATTCTAAAACCTACCAGTATTTAATGACATGTATCGGTTAATTGTACTTATTATGAAAAATTCAAGATGGCTACTTAACGACTATTTTAGAAATGTTATGATGTTCTTAAATATGATAAAGGGGCATTTCTTCGATAATTCCACAATGCTGAATACATTTCAGAGGCAAATTTGTCAATCATCTTCAGTATAAAAGCATGGGTGGATTGCCGTTACAAAATCCTGTACTGTTGCTGACCATCATGAATAATTGTTGCAAATGTTATTTATAAGGACAAATAAAAAAATGTATGATAAAACACGGTAGCTGCTTTAATTCACAAATTTTACTTTACAAATTTTAGTTTTTAACGATAAAAAGCTTTAGAAGAATGCAATACAATGCATAACTCTAGTTTCGTTTTTGGTCTTTAACCCTTACCCCGGCGGAGATATTTTGGTGTGGATCAGGGGAGGGGGAAACATTGAGGGATTTTGAACAAACAAACCACCGCGGTCCGACCCTGATTCGATCCGCGTACCTTCTACACGCCCCACGTGCGCTCATAACTGAGCTAACACACAAGAACTTGCCCGGGTAGCAATTTGGTGCCCACATATTAGCTCGATCGATGACGTCATCCAAAATCAATGTGGAAGCATGCGCTTGGTGAGAGGATTTTGCGTAATAATTCGTAGTATTTAGGACTATTAGGGTTAAGAATATAGTGTTTCAACCATTCAGAACATTGGTGTATGTGCCAAATTAAACCAAAGTTGCATACAAAATGTGATGATCTTCTACCGGTTCAAGTAGTGATCCTCATTAATGATCCCAGAGTACATTCCCTCATTGAATTGTCTTGTGATACTGAATAAGGATCGCATTCTGTCAGTGTTGGTATATTGAAAGCCAAACCATACTGACCAATTACAGTTTGCATTCACCATACCATCTTCTTTATAAGAAAGTGTGTGGTAGAATACTTAAAATGGCTACTATGTTTTAATAATAGTATAATAACAAGCATTTAAAAAGCGCTCTACAAAGAACACAGCGCTTAACAATATCAAACAGCATTATATGCAAGAAAATACAAAGAAAATAATATACACAAGTCATGCAAAGATAAAAAATCAGTACTTGGGAAACAAATTAGTTTTTAACAAGCGTTTGAAGATACAGACGGACGGTGCCTCTCTGATGCTGACCGGGAGCTGATTCCAAAGTCGGGGCCACATAATAATAATCTATATACTAATTTTCGGTCCTTCGCTTTATTAGATAGTTCAATAATAATTTTACACTCGCGTCCCTCTTGAACTGAAAAAGCGTGGTAATTGCGCCTCTAATACACGAGCTAATTAGATAGTTCAATGCCAGTATTTTCCTGTTATCAGACATGCGCAGAAAGGATCACAGATGATAATCCGAAATGTTGAATTTCTTTTACTCGGGTAGCTACTGTTCGGGCAAAAATTGTGGTTTTCGGAGTGAGTGATGACATATGGTCTTCACCCAAAATATTTTCATTAGGGATATAGCTACATTTCTGTATGTGCGGCCGTTTGTCATTCTTAAAGATCGCATGAGTAACAAGCATTTATACGGGACTATACGTCCGACAAATAACAATATTTCACGAAATTTTCTAAATGTAAACAACAAACTCTTACACAGATCTTAAAGTGACACTTTCACATTGGTTAGGCCTATATAGGCGAACGCGACGTTTGATACCGATAAAGAAACTGGCAGTACCATGCCAACCGTATGTTGTTGCTGCGCGTCGCGTTTAACATGGCGCACGCAATACGGCGCACACGTAATGACGCAGACAAATTGTGTACGCGTTTGTGGCGTTGTACTTTGTTTACGGGGCAGGATGAAAGCAGGAAGTCCGTAATTGCTCCGCTGTGCATACCGTACATACAAGATAACGGGAGCAAGACACACAAAAAAAAAAAGCCAAGGTACATTATATACGACATTTATTTTAATAAAGATTAATTAATTAAAGTGACATGAAGTGGCTGAAGGAAAATACATTTGATGGAATTACTCATGCAGTTGTCGAAACCCCATTTGATGAAGTCACCCTTGCAAGTCACCACATTTGATGAAGGAGTTACCCATACAGGTAACCCCATTTGATAGGAGGAGTCACCCATGCAGGTAACTCCATTTGATGCAGTCAACCATGCTTCCGGTATTATAAATATGGATGATAAATGAATGTTTTGACTTAAACATGTTATATACATAATGATTAATTGAGCAGTTATCACCTAAAATTAGTTATGTGTAAATTTGGCCGATACCGCCGCGCAAGGCATGGCGATTCATGAAGCTTTGGGCTGGTGGATCAAGGTCGGCACCCCCCCCCCCCCCCCCCCCCCCTCACACCCATTTAATTGTCTTCGCGCGACTTATACAGCGGTGCGGTGCGGCTTATAGCCTCTACTATGATGAGGTCTGAATCTTACTTTATGAATTTAATAATAAGATGCTGCGGCTTATACGCCGTGAGGCTTATATAGCACGGAAATTACGGGATTGTCTCATCATACCCTATAGGCCTAAGCCCCCCTCCTCCCCGCACTTCCCTTTACTTACTTGATAATATGGATACAGTAAGGCCACATGAGGTATCTGGATAAACGGAACGTGCGGTATTGCCACCATCATACCCTAATAGGCCTTAAAGCCACCATGCAAGCGCACTTCCCTTACTTAATAATCTGGATATAGTAAGGGCACATAATGCATCTTGGTAAACGGAGCGTGCGGTATATTATGGTCAGGCCTTATTTAGAACACAACAAACATGACAAAGGGATTACATACGTTTAAGCCCTACATACCTATTGAGGGACCATGTATTTAATGTAAATTGGCCCGAAAAAACGGGGTTGGCACCCAAAGTGCTCAAATACAATCATGGAATGGTACAAGTGATCTTGAAAGATACACTCCGCCGACCATAAATATGAATTTGATAAAACTAAATAACCGACTATAAAGGGTTCAACAAAAGAAAGTATACCACTTTGTTTATGTCATTTTGAGTAATTTGCAATTTGTTTTTGTCCAAACAGGCTAGATAGGTATTAAAATGAATCTTTTAGGCATAATTTGATACCACATTTGCCCCCTAACAACAAAGATAAACCATGATTAGCACCATTTAAAGGAAAATATCCCATTTTCAAAAGTCGCATTTCCAATACACAGCACGAGAAGAAAGGGCCAATTGTTAACACACACATATGCCGTATTTATCCCGTACTGATCACCGCGCATATCCCTCAATGCGCGGGCTAATTCAAATGTAAACTGATGCATGGGTGAAGGATTTGAATGTAAAGGAATGTTATGGATGGGTAGAACATGGACAGATTAACCAAATCTTTTCTACCTGTGTATTGGAAATGCGACTTTTGAAAATGGTATATTTTCCTTTAAATGGTGCTAATCATGATTTATCTTTGTTGTTAGGGGGCAAATTTGGTATCAAATTATGCCTAAAAGATTCATCTAAATGCCTATCTAGCCTGTTTGGTCAACAACAAATTAAAAATTACTCAAAATGACATAAAAAAAGTGGTATACTTTCTTTTGTTGAACCCTTTAGAACTAGAACCCACTAAACGCTCAGAACGAATGCCTACGGCGGCACCCCCATCAACATTAGGGGAAAACGGGAGTGGAGCGGGGGACAATAAAACAATTTGGAGAGGGGGGCAAGACAAAACACTTGGGTGGAAAATTCAAGCCTTTTGGCTTTTATTGTAAACATTCCTGAAATTAGATAAATTTATTCTAAATCAGACATTTTGGACCAATTTAAAGCTAATACAACTTTGAATTTTGACATTAAAATTGAACTTTTTATTATTATTTGGGGTACAAAATGCGTAGGGACTTAAACTGTGGGAGAGGTCACGACTGGTGGCATCCCCCCACCCCCGGTAGCGATTATCTTTTTCGTACATGAGTTGAACCAAAATCAGTTCATTTGTTTCAAAATGTAAAAAAAATCATTTTATTCAGTGAATTTTGCTTTATTTCGTATTAAAACGGAATAAATAAATTTGGTTAAACTCATGAACGAAAAAAAATCTATTATCCATAGATAAGTTGGGCCGGGGATCCAGGGTGCAGGGAACCAGCATAATGGGGTAGGTCTACCTAAGGTCACAGGTGGTACCCACCCAGATGTGGGCTATGTGACCTATACTTATATTAAAGGCATATTATGTGATCTTTTCCAGAGAGCGCCCTCTATTCATTTTTTTTTTAGAAAGTAGATTTTCTTGCAGATTTACATTTCTGATCATAAATCATACATACATTCCAAGTTACAGAGCGATACGATTCCTAATTACCTCAAAATCATGGTTTTAGAGTGAATTTAGTATGAAAATATAAACTGTCGGAGTTATCCGACAGTTTATTTTCACTCTAAAATCATGATTTTGAAGTAATTAAGAATCGTATCGCCCTGTAATTTGGAATGTATGTACGATTTATGATCAGAAATGTAAATCTGTAAGAAAATCTTCTTTCAATTTTTTTTTCGATGTTGAGGGCGTTCCCTGGAAAGATCACATAATATACCTTTAAGACAATCCAGATACTCTTAATATTCTAAAGTATTCTTATTAATCCACGTATAGGCCCTAATAACCGCATAAAAGGTTATCACGGATGCCCTTAATATTCGATTCAAGATATACCAAATAGTCCAGGGAGGTCCTATATTGGATCACTTAAGGACATATGGAGTATCTTGGTTATTAAAGTACATGGGGGTACCTGAATAATCAAGGTCACCATGTTTTATAAATGGCGTACTTGGATTTCTTAAGGGCATACAGTATGGATTAAGGGCACTGTGGCACCAATGTCAGTATTAAGGGCACAGGGTACATGGAGTATCAACGACATACTCTTGCTGTTTTACAATACCCTCATCCTACGTTTTGATATGACTAACCGCCCACTATTATAGCTTCGGCACCTATACCTGCGATTTCCATTATAAATTGGATAATAGTACAGGCACATTGGTATGGATATAACGCCGGCACGTGCGGTATCTGGGTTATTAAGGCCACCTGTGAGGGGTTGGGTCTAAACGTCTAAGTATTATTTAAGAGCACATTGGGCCTACGCTCATGGTGTATTAAGGGCACCATGTCACTTACATTATATTAAGGGCACCTTAGGTACCTGCTTTATTTAAGGACATGTTCTTGATATTTATATAAACATTTATAACGCTTTGAAATTACTCACCTCTGTCTATTTTGATATGACTAACTGCCCGCTATCTTCGGCACCCGCGTTTAATTTACTTGAATATGATCAAGTAAGGGCACAAGGGTATTATAACGGCACTTACAATACCTAGATCATGTGATACCCGATGCAATATTAAGGGCACCTGTGGTAACTGGAGTAGGGGTACTCTCTAAATACAAAACGAGTGGAAAGAGTGGAAATTCACTCGAAAAGGAGTGAAGGGAGTGAAACACAGGTCAACCCGTTTTAGAGTGGAAAATGTCCACTCAATAAAGTGGATCATTGTCATATAAAATTCCCTTTCACTCCTTTTAGAGTGTTTTTTCCACTCAAAAACGTGTTGTCCTGCGTTTAACTCCTTGAAAAAGTGGAAAACCACTCTTTTACATTTAGAGAGTAGGGATTAGGCCTATGGGGTACCTGCATTTCAGGTCACATGGGAAGCCTACATCCTGAGGTACCTGGGTATCTGGATATTAAAAACACAAAGGGTATTATAGGCCTACCTGGATTAAGGCACATCACACATACCTGGATTATCAAATGCACCTGCGATATTCAGATTATTGAGGGCCCGTCTGGATTATGTAAAGGGCATGTTCTTGATATTGTACCAAATTTTCTTACGCTTTGTTTACTAACCTCCCCGTTATCTTCTAGCGGGTTCCGCGCGAAGCGCGGATGCCCGCTAGTAATAATAATAAACAGGCATTTAAAAGATGCATTTCAAACCCCAAGAAAAAATTAAAAATTAAAAATTAAAAATTAAAAATTAAAAATTAAAAATAAAAAATAAAAAATAAAAAATAAAAAATAAAAAATAAAAAATTAAAAATTAAAAATTAAAAATTAAAAATTAAAAATTAAAAATTAAAAATTAAAAATTAAAAATTGAAAATTGAAAATTGAAAATTAAAAATTAAAAATTAAAAATTAAAAATTAAAAATTAAAAATTACCATGTGGTGAATAATGGGACTTATTATAAGTGCACAAAGACGGTGATGGGGTCGTTGCGTGTTATAAGTATATCTACAAAAATGTGAACAGGTTGTGTATGGATAATTGGAAATAGTTTGTATGGGTGAAAGTGTGAACAAATGAAACCAAGGCTACTTGACGGTTTAGGCGGCCTTATTTTAACACTATAGCTAGAGAACCAAATGCAATATATCCAATGATGTGACCTTGCCAGAAAATAAGTTGATCTCTGCAACGAGCATGCTGAACTTGTACCAGTACAGGTTTGTCAAGTAATAACAAGACTTAATTCGCGAGAAAAATTAAAAATTAAAAATTAAAAATTAAAAATTAAAAATTAAAAATTAAAAATTAAAAATTGAAAATTAAAAATTAAAAATTAAAAATTAAAAATTAAAAATTAAAAATTAAAAATTAAAAATTAAAAATTAAAAATTAAAAATTAAAAATTAAAAATTAAAAATTAAAAATTAAAATTAAAAATTAAGAAAACGCACAACCTATAAACATGATCTCAAAATGATTGACACCAGCTGCTGCTTGCCTCTGTAATGGATTTCTCATAGTCCATTATAATACCCTTTCAGCATCACTAAGGTCGTTGGCTCAAAAGATATGCACCATAAATGTTCTAAAATGGTTGTCCGTGGCTTTCTTTGATATCCATTGGGAGAATAATTAACTCTTAAAGGGAATCCTAGAAAGATTTTATGAACATTAAATTATTCAAGAGCAACATCTATTGTGTTTCTAGGTTAAATGGTTCAGCCGATATGGTCCCACACCACCAAATAAGTACCCTATTGCTTTGTGTGGTTTAGAGGTCAAGTTCGTGTTAATTTGTCTCAACTTTAGAGCTAGCTGGTGGGGCACTCAACTTTTTTTTGGTAGGGGTGTGCCGCCCAGGGTCTCAAAAAGGGAGTCTACAGAACTGAACTGAGTGGATTTTATGACGAAAAGTAGGGTCGTAGGAACTGATTTTTTTCTCAAAAAAGTAGGTCTTTCGAATAATTTTCGAATAATTGGGGCTTTGGAATGTAAAATTTCGTGATTTTTGAATTTTCAATAAAAATGGGGTCTTAAGAACTGATGCAGGCTCAAAAGGAGGTCATAAGAGCTAGCAGCAGAGGGTGAAAAAGGGGTCTTCAGCGCGGCACATACCTATACCCTTTTAAAATGTCAGTGCCCCCCCCCCCCGGGGGGTTCATCAATATCATTGTTTTTATTGAAGATCAAGATGTCTTCTGCTTAAAAACAATCCCTTTTGTGGGGGTTAACCGGCATTTCCCCCCGCTACGGGCCAATGATAGGTACGACAGGCTGCCTATATCCTAAGATCCGGGATTTTTGCTCTAAATTGGTGGAAACAGTGAAATCATGTAAAAAAATAGCATTCATGAGATTTCGGGCCTAATATGGAAGAAATAACCTACAAATGCCAAATGATGAAACATTAAGGTATATTTACAGCAATTTTTACCTTTTTAGGATGTTAAATTTATACTTATAGTGGGGTCTTTCTTGATTTCAAACACTGCAAGGTATTGCCAGAACGCAAAATATTATTTGGTGGAGTGCACTCATATGAATATTTGGATTATACAAGTGTCAGTCTTCTTGGAATTAATGTTGAAGGCACAACCATAATAATACAATAATCACTGTTTTGGGATTCCAGGGCATAAAAATGGCCTCTGACGGCCATTTTGGATATTGCTGTATCCCAACTGTCTGCAGTTGCCCAAACTTTTGCGAGGGGAATAGGAGCTAATTTTGTTTCTAAATACCCTATAGTATTAAAACCAACCTTAATCTTCCTTTGCTCTTGTGTTCCCTGGATCACTGAATATGACCCTACTATGGTTATGAGCAACAGCTTCATTGAGGGCGTTTATCCGGCAACGCTGTTGTTTAAATACTATCAAATCATGTCCAACTTAATGCTGAATTGATACAAATATCATTTGAATGCATATCAATCATTGTCAGAATTTTCTATGAGAGTAAATCCTCAAAATCCCTATTTTTCACAATGAATTAAATGTCAATAAACCGAAAAAGTGCAAAGTTCCTGGCAACACTGTTTTTCTTGAAACATGTAGACCAACATCCTGTCTATTAACCCTGAATAGGCTAATTAAAAAACAACACCACTTTAGGGGTAATGTCATTTTTTACGACCTTCATATTTTGCATAATTGAAATTAATCAAAACACCCCTATTCTACAAAATGGCTTAACCCACATTGAAAAAATGAAAGTTAACGTTGACATCATTTTTTTGAAAGGACAAGGATGGCTACTTCACTGTATAAAAGAAGGGGACTGTAATGCATGTTCTTCATACAGAAATATGACCTAATACTTACGGGGTTTTTTAAAGTTGTGAAATGGGTAAAAATAGTGAAAATTGGGTAATTTCATATATTGGCCGTTGCCATGGCAACCAAAGGTATATTGGTAATTTTTTCACCAAATATATACATGTTGACCAAAGGTCTAAACATGTGCAAAGTATAAAGGAAATCGATATTTTAAAGTCTGCCACCACTTCTTTGATTTTTCTACACAAGGTCTCTTAAGAGTATCTTTTTATGACAATTTCAGCAGGATTCAGTACAAAACCTAAGTAGTTGTCTTACCAAAGTAATTACTGTATATTATTAGCTCTATATACAACCATTTTAGAAGTAAAAGACTTTAAAAAGATTACTAGTAGGTCAGCTTCTTCATACCTGAAATATAAATGCTATTCATTTTTAAATTCTGAAAAATTGTGAAAATAATTTTGGTTGAATCTTCGACAACAAACAATTCTTTCACCTATGCAGCCTGAGAAAATCTTATGAAACCATTTCTCACAACGAACGCATATAGTACACTGCTTGTTTTATTGAGTCATAATGTAAATAAAGTATGGTATAGAAAAGGGTGTTTTGCTGACAAATACAAACATTCCCCAACTTGATTGATTTCTATGCATTTTTTGTGTTCCTTTCAATCTTCATTGCACACACTAACCCAACCGAATAGGTCATATATTTGGTTAACTACTTTTGAACAAAGGCCATTACCAAACACGGCATTGTTGACGTCATTACCCAATGCATTCCAATTTTAGACTGGCAGTTAAATATTTATGAAATTATGAATAGTTTTGACGTCAGATATATTGAAAATAATGTTATCTTCAACAAAATCAATAAAAACATAAAAATCACTATAAATGAACAATGAGAGTAAAATTAATATTGAAATTTACATGATTCCACTTCCGTTTTATCTTCAACTTATTTACAAAATGGCTGCAGCATAATTAATTCAAAGAGTATGTTGATGAAAAATTTGCAAACTTTTCATCAACACACTCTTTTAATTCTCTAA
The DNA here is from genome assembly GCA_035610835.1 of Ophiura sarsii. Lineage (NCBI taxonomy): Eukaryota > Metazoa > Echinodermata > Ophiuroidea > Amphilepidida > Ophiuridae > Ophiura > Ophiura sarsii. Next base: position 50,859,110 of record CM069446.1, read on the forward strand.
ATTTGCCAATTTCGACCGTTTTAGCCTATATTCAGAAACCGGTAGTTTTAGTTTAAATCCTGCTATTGCAACAAAACGATTTTGCACAAGACACTTACACTGCAGTTTCATCTTGAGATCTTTAAATAGAGTATCTAACATGTGCATTACGTTTTGTTTAGCTTTTCTAACTTTTGTTTTATAACGGGATAAAACTTGTGTTTTTCATGAAAAATAGCTCAAATTATGTGTCAAATAAAATTTAAAAAAAGGAATTATTTTATGCCAAGTAACTAATTTTAATAATTCACATATTAATGCAATCTATAGATATTAATCTTTAAAATATAAAAAAATCACCGTTGGCTTTTTATTCCTACAAGTCGTTGTGTGACGTCAAAGTTACGCGTGTATATCACTCTATATAAAATGTTGGAAAATGAATGACGCATAGTGTATCAACCATCTTATCTCGGTCATATGAGGGATGAAATGTTGTGTTTAAGACGTGCATCAAAATTAATAATAATCCCATGTTGATAATAATCTTCAAATCCAAGATGGCCTCCAAAATGGCCGCCATGATCGCCAGAATACATATAGAACGCGCGTATTGAATTCCATACACTAAATTATGCAGTTTCAATGCCTATGATCGAAATGAGTGCCTGAAAGGAGACACTCATTTAAGACGTTCTTGAGGTTTCTTTAGCTTCCATGATGGCCGCTGATGTCAAATCGGACAATAAATGGCTGAAACAAAGCTTTTTTTTATTTGTTATGGCTATCTTCTGTGAGACTAGCGGGTTTTTAAACAAAAAATACACGATATCGTTATTAAAACTTACCGGTTTCTGAATATAGGCTAAAACGGTCGAAATTGGCAAATTTAGGGTGTGTTGATCTAGATAGAAACACTGGGACTAGCGATGAAAATCATCATCAAATGAGATGGTTCATCATAACTGATGTGTGGACCAAATATGAAATGATTTCTCCAACCTTTAACCCCGAGATGTGACTGGGTTTTACAAATAACCAGTCTCAAAAGTAGACACAGGCAATCCTCCTTGTCGCTTATGATAGTGATATGTCCCTCCTGCAAAACCAATGGGTTGTGACAAACATACGCGACACCAATGGCTATAAGCTTAAGGCTTTTCCAGTGGAAAATGTTTCTCCTGAGTAATACTTGTGTATTTCTTTGGGAATTGTTAAAAATTGACCAAAACATTGCTGATTTTGATATTTCACTGAAAATGAGAGGGGTCCCCAAGACCAGAAACATACTTATCCCAAGTTTTGATATGTTTGTGTTGCTTCACCTTGCCTGTTTCTGGGTTTTATTCAGTGGGTTGGTTAGATATGAACGTATCCGTGTAAAGAACATGTTTTCTTCCATTTGTTTTTGTTGGCCAAATGTGCCACTTCACAAGGGTTCGTAGGTCCAAGTTTGGGTTTTCATCGTAAACAAACGATTGCATTACAAACGTGTGTGAGAACATGCAAATGAAGTAGCGTATAGTAGCGTAAATGTTAACAATAGTATACTGATACTGAACCTGTAGCGTAAATGTTAACAATAGTATACTGATACTGAACCTGTAGCGTAAATTTTAACAATAGTATACTGATACTGAACCTGTAGCGTAAATTTTAATAACAATAGTATACTGATACTGAACCTGTAGCGTAAATTTTAACAATAGTATACAGATACTGAACCTGTAGCGTACATTTTAACAATAGTATACTGATACTGAACCTGTAGCGTAAATGTTAACAATAGTATACTGATACTGAACCTGTAGCGTAAATGTTAACAATAGTATACTGATACTGAACCTGTAGCGTAAATTTTAACAATAGTATACTGATACTGAACCTGTAGCGTAAATTTTAACAATAGTATATTGATACTGAACCTGTAGCGTAAATTTTAACAATAGTATACTGATACTGAACCTGTAGCGTAAATTTTAACAATAGTATACTGATACTGAACCTGTAGCGTAAATGTTAACAATAGTATACTGATACTGAACCTGTAGCGTAAATTTTAACAATAGTATACTGATACTGAACCTGTAGCGTACATTTTAACAATAGTATACTGATACTGAACCTGTAGCGTAAATGTTAACAATAGTATACTGATACTGAACCTGTAGCGTAAATGTTAACAATAGTATACTGATACTGAACCTGTAGCGTAAATGTTAACAATAGTATACTGATACTGAACCTGTAGCGTAAATGTTAACAATAGTATACTGATACTGAACCTGTAGCGTAAATTTTAACAATAGTATACTGATACTGAACCTGTAGCATACATTTTAACAATAGTATACTGATACTGAACCTGAAATGTTACATTAATATGTGATGGTGTTATCGCTTATCATAACCTATGTATTTAGATATATGTGTAGTCGTTATTGTATTAATGGTGTCTTATAGAAGTAGCCATCTGCCTGCACTATATGTATCCGATTCTGTCAATCACCAAGGGTGATTCCTCCCTGTGTCCTTATATGGAGCGGAGGCGTGGCGTATGTGTCCAAACATAAAAACAATGCAGTTGTGTCTAAGATATTCGGTGAACTGATTCTGTCAATCAACAAGGGTGATTCCTCCCTGTGTTCTTATATGGAGCGGAGGCGTGGCTTATGTGTCCCAACATAAAAACAATACAGTTGTGTCTAAGATATTCGATGAACTGATTCTGTCAATTACCAAGCGTGATTCCTCCCTCTGTCCTTATATGGAATGAAGGTGTGCCTTGTGTGTCCTAATATCAAAATAATACAGATGTGTGCAATAAGAAACTCTTAGATTTTGATTTGTTGCTTTCAATCACCCAGGGTTGCAATCTCCCTGTGTCCTTATATGGAAAGGAGGCTTGGTTTTTGCTTTCCAAATATCAAAATAATGTAGCTGTGTGCAACTTTCCCCGATGATTTGCTTGCCTGATGAACTCTGTTGCTGTTGGTTTTTACAGAGTAGACTATAGCTCTCCATCAGCCTCAGCTCTTTTATTAGTTCAGGACACTGCAGCTGCATTGTTTGTGTGTGCTCAAAAGCATAGATGGAAATTCGTCCTGAAGGAACTTGCAGCAGTGTTGAGTAGTAGAAATGAAATAGTGATGGCCTATGCAGGGGATAAAACTTCAGATGATTTGTTGCTTTCAATCACCCAGGGTTGCAATCTCCCTGTGTCCTTATAAGGAGGCTTGGTTTTTGCTTTCCAAATATCAAAATAATGTAGCTGTGTGCATCGTTCCCGATGATTTGCTTCTGACAATCACACATGATGAACTCTGTTGCTGTTGGTTTTGACAAAGTATAGCTCTCCATCAGTCCAAGCTCTTTTATTAGTTCAGGACACAGCTGCATTGTTTGTGTGTGCTCAAAAGCATAGATGGAAATTCGTCCTGGAGGAACTTGCAGCAGTGTAGAGTAGTAGAAATGAAATAGTGATGGCCTATGCAGGGGATAAAACTTCAGATGATTTGTTGCTTTCAATCACCCAGGGTTGCAATCTCCCTGTGTCCTTATAAGGAGGCTTGGTTTTTGCTTTCCAAATATCAAAATAATGTAGCTGTGTGCATCGTTCCCGATGATTTGCTTCTGACAATCACACATGATGAACTCTGTTGCTGTTGGTTTTGACAAAGTATAGCTCTCCATCAGTCCAAGCTCTTTTATTAGTTCAGGACACAGCTGCATTGTTTGTGTGTGCACAAAAGCATAGATGGAAATTCATCCTGGAGGAACTTGCAGCAGTGTAGAGTAGTAGAAATGAAATAGTGATGGCCTATGCAGGGGATAAAACTTCAGATGTTATATATTATAGAATAGAGAAAGTGCAATTTTATATAATTTCTTTAGCTTTCCGAACACTATGCGCAAGGATTTTTTTATTGATTTTTTTTACAGTAAGCTGTAGTTACTCTTCTATTCTGCCTAACTCTCTGCTATTCTTATATTTAGACTGATTGGTTGAGATTGGTCAAAAAGCTTCAACCCAAAATACTTTTCTTACCACATTGCTGATTGTCTGATTAAACTATGTTGGGGCATCTTCACAACCAATAAAAATGAGTTTTAGAGGCCGAATACCGATATTCTGAGAGAGAATAGCAGTGTTAACAAAACCAGTGACTAATTTTATCAGCCCATTATGGCAAATTTTGGGCCATGTTTATGTTGCATTGAAACCAACGGTTGGTAGCACATGGGATACTTTTCACGATAAAGTGGGCTTATTTTGCTACTGTGTGGCAACACTTGATTAATGGCAACACTGACAAATATTTAGATTAATAAGTAAATTACATCCAACTGTTTCTATAATTTGTTTTTAGTTAGACATGAATTTCAACCGTATACTACTGTACCACATGTCTTTCCTCATCTCATGCCTTGCTTACTACTTCAAGCTTATACCTGTTCATTAACACTATCCATGCGGCAGGCGTCTGCAAGAACATTTCAAAAATGTCAGAACATGTTTCAAAATTGTTCAAATTATTGAATTTCAGTACCATATTTGGAATCACCATGAGAAATGCATTAAAATAAGTACAAACATGCTTAGTATTGGATCAGTAATTCTTGAAATAGACTTTAAAAGTTGAATATGATACAACTAATAGCCACATGGAAAGTGTTAAGCTAACCTATCTTATATTTTATAACTACAAACTGGGTAAATGTATTTTTTTTAAAGAGAGGCGGTTCATAAAAATTAGACTATGTGTATTTTGTTTTTTAGCATCTTTTTCATACCTATAATCAGCATGCTGTGGACTTACTGCCAACTATTTCACACAGATATAATTTGGATATCGACATGTATGCTTGCATTGGTGGAATTTTGATCCTAAGCATTATGTCGAGTGATTTCATGAATATTTCATGTTAAAAAACCTTGAAATAGATTATAACACAATCTACGGTCTACGCATACAAAAATTGGCTCAAGAAAGAGCCCAATCTCAACAATGAAGTTTGAAAAATAGTAGATCAAAAATCTACAAATTGAAATTTGTTTGCACTTCAAGCCTACATATCCTACCCTAAAATCCTATGGTACATTATCACTCACCTTTTGTATGAACTGTGGCCATGGGATTGAGAATATAATGGGAGCTAGTCTTGTATTTGTATGCAACAGCTATATGTATTGTGTTTGAAACAACAGGAAAGTAAGATATGACCCTGAACAGGAGAAAAAATGTGTGATAAGTTCACAAAATCTTGTGACATTTTTGGCCAATTTTGTGATTTTGGTTTCAGCTAATGTGAAATTATTACCAGCCCGTTGTAACATAATGGCCAGAGCTAATATGAAATCGTCACTAACACTTGTGACATTTTCAAGAACTCTTGTGAAAATCTTCACAAACTTTTGTGAACATGAACATCTTTACAAACTCGTGTAAAATTTTCACAACATTTTATGAACATTTTCATCCGATCTTGAAACATTTTCACAAGTGGCAAGCAAAAATGTTTATAATTTCTCCCGCTCTCTCTATCGGCTGTTTCTTGCACTCATTCCATACCAGGTGAAAAGTTGTGAAATTTTAATTGTCATTATGCCTCCCATCTTTTCACAAGAAACATTTTCACAAGGGAACGCCTTTATAGTAATCGGTCTTCATTCTTCACCGGTTTAGGGTCAATGAGCTGAGTTAGCCATATCATTGAAATATGTAACTGAATGGAATTACGGAGTTTGATTTGTAAAAGGTCTGACACCCTTCGGTTATGTTGTTTGAATTGAACTGGTATATACATTTCACCTTATAAATAAGGTCACAACTATTCCAAAGATCATAATTGTTGCCGATATTTTATTGGAAAATGTTATGATATCATTTTCAAACTTGGCAGCTGATCTGTCTCGGCCATTTTGCCAATCAACTCCTCCGATGTATGATGTGCAATGTAATTAATAGCAAGACTTTTAAAATGGTAATAATCATGATAGTAATGATGCATATTATAAAGTTTTATTTTCTTACCGAGTTAGCTAAGTGATAAATATTTGAAGTGATAAAATATTGTCCAAGTAATAAAAATCCATGTTTACTAATAAACTGGTATGTTTGGGTATAATTGACTATTAATGAAACTAACTTATAAACAAAAGTATTGTTGATGCAATACTATGATGTCAGCCTACAATAACCATACCAATTTATTTTAAAGCCCTGTTTATAAATATGTTGATGTACATACTACATAATATATATGTAAAGTATAAATGTTTGCACCGTGATAGTGTAAATTGCATGTGCTCAGTTAAGAAAAGTGTAAACATTTCACATGTCAGAAAGCTCTGTGACATTGCTGCTGGGTGATATATCATACCTCTTGCCTCTGAGTATGCCATGATAAAATACCCAAAAATGCAAACGGCAGCCATTCGAGAGCTAAACCATTATGTTCCACTGCCTAATCACTTTTATACCAATGATTTAGCTATCGGCCGGTCATAAATTCTCCAATTACCAGATAAGGCAGGCCAGTGGCCATGCCCTAAACACTGTTTTGATGTAAATACCACATGTGGCAACGATTATATTCAACAATGACAGCCCAGACTAACAGCATGAAAAACAGACTCTTTATGGCCTCTGTGTCTTTGGTCAGTAATACAAAAGTGTTAAGGCAGTGCGACGTAATGTGTATCGTTTCAGAGTTGTTTGTGGATATAGCAACCCGGGGGAGGGGAAGGGGGGGGGGGGGGGCAATCATGTATAAAAGTTGTGATCATCCGTGTGAATGCACTCTCAAAAACGACCCTTAACAAAGATTCTAAAAGAAGGATATAGGTCCTCAAAAGGGAGTTTTGACTGAAATTAACATATGAAGTAATTATGTGATTCGGATTTGTAGTAGATTTGTCTCATAGGCCTAACCATTTTGGGCTATTTTTACAATGATTTTACATGACTATCGGCTCAAGCTACATTTTGTGCAGATTGAGGTTGAAAATTACACACTTATTTTTTTGAAATTGGAGATTTTGATACCCTTAGCAGGGGCTGACGTTTTGGTTGAAAAAACACCTGTAATCTTTGTTATCGTTCACGGGGATGATAACAAGATCATACCTGACTGCCCCCCTCCCCCGGTATAGCACAGATGCTTGTGCTTTTACTGCAGCCCTGTAATGGTGTACAACTACCTAATTTTGTGTTTGTGGGGTTTTTTTCCTCTTCAATTTTGCTTTATTGTTGGATTTGCAAGCAATATGCAAAATATATCAATGAGATGTTTCTGCAGAGTGCTTTAGATATAGAAATCACTTAGTATGTACTCTTGTGAAAAAAGTTTTTATTGATGTTTAACAAGAAAGCTCCTTTTTTGTTTATTTGCAATATCGTAATACAGTAATAAGGCAGCTATGGATTATACTATCAAGTTTAGTACAAACAATTGCTGCCTTTTTCTATGTGCTTTCTTTGGCCTAGTTCAAAAGCATGATGTACTATATAGCGGGAAATTTATGCCTGGATTTTATTTTTACATGTTCTTTTTAAAAGTGAACAATGTAACAGGAAATTTAAAAAGCTGCGAAATATTACTCTTTAGCCACAGGGTTTATCGTGTTCAAACTGTGATAATATGAAACGAACTACAACATTGATCAAAACAGTAAAATCCTGAAAAATTAGTGCCACAAAAATCATCCGCTATACAGTAGTCTGCTTTGCTTGCCCTCATTATGACTCTAATGAGCCTGTTTTATTTCAAGCCCTGTATTAAGATATCAACTCACACATTCTATTTTAAAATTAGTAATGTACTTTATCTGTGATTCCCCATAGACTTTGTACAGGGGCAAAAAGCCACTGGAGACAACTTTGCAATGCTTTATGTGCAGTCCCATATTTTGGCAGATCGAATCAGCTGGATTTCTATACATCTCTTTTTCAATTCTGAGACGTGCAGCAGTCAAACAAGAGCCGATTGTTCAATTTATCGCTCCAAATTTGTTGGGGCGGGATCAATTTCACAAATTGAAGGCTTTCATTTCAAACAGTTTTATTAAAGTGATACTGTGTGGAAAATTATAATCTACCATCACATTTTCGCAAATTGTGATGCAATGTTTTGTATTTTATTTGTTAACTTCAGGTTCTGGAACATAAACTGTATTTTTAAATGTGTAGAAAAAATAAAAATTTACAACTCAGACAAGCAGACAGGTTTCTGATAGGCCACATCCAATGAAAGACCTTGTGTTATAAAATTTTCATTTTGAATTGACCAATACAAAATTTGGTGTAGATAAATGACCCGCCGTGTGTGCTATCACCAGTGGTACTAAATCCGCGAGTCGTACGAAGGATTTCCGTCTTTCTTGTATAGCATAGGAACAAGCCAAGCTGTAATATGGTGTCCCCTTATATCACAATGTGTATATTTATCCACGGGTGGTATATTGACTGGGCAGATTTTGAGTGTATGTTTATTTTAACCATTAGGAAATTTTAGTTTGATACGGTCTTGGTTTTTGTGTCCCGAGTGGTCGTGCGGCTGGGTGGATTTATCGACTGTGATAGCACACACAAGATTTGTAAATAGTCGTATGTTTGACATCCGTTATAATAAACGGCATGTTTTAAGTTCTTGTTTGAGTTTATATATTTTTAATTTTTAATATTTGCCAAATCATGCAAATGACTGTTCTTATTTATTTTAATCGGTCAGTACCTACAATTCATTTTAAAACCGTTACAGTATTTTTAACAATATTATTTATGTATGATTTTTGTTTTGTGTAAAACTATATCGAATTTGGATTATGTTCATTGGATATTTCGTAAAATCATGTTTTATGACATTTTCAATTATATAGATTTCTCTTAATGGATTTTATTTAATGGATTTTATTTTATTTCCAAATTTCTATTCAACTTACCGTATGGAGAGAGGTTTTTGGAGCGTTTCAGATCAGTATTACTTGCAGAAAAGTCCCAAATGAGTTCAACAGGTTTATAGCAGTTGACGGTCATGTTTGGGCTAATTTGGATGTACTTGTGATCTTTTATGACCAGAGCTTATATTATTTGCCCTCTTATGTGTGTTGAAATCTATAGTGCATAAAGGTGTGTTTTTGGTTAAGTCTTACCCTAAATATCGAGGGTTTAGAGCCACAAGGTCCTATCTCCAATAGCTGGGAGGTATTACATTTAAGGCAGCCTCTTTGCTAAGCAATTGATATGAACTAAATGCAACTCATAGCAGCTATTGCAGATATATTCCTTTTGCACTATCTTCATGTGATGTGAGAAGGCACTATCTGTACTAGCTGCCAGGTGTTACATACTCATGGTGTTATACAGTGTGTTCTTGTAAAAACCTAATCTAACAAGGGGCAGCCGACTTTGTGGCACTAAACCCTTGGAATGTACACAAGTTTTCAGTGAAACTCCATCCAGACTTTTTGACACATTGACATTAACTGCAACTGTTAAATCACCACACAGTGGAGGGCAAATAGGCCTAAATAAGAAATTTCTGACTACAACATTGAACTTGACCTTACTGGTCGACCTGAGATCAAGTTTGATCCTATAGTCTTCACTCCCAGGGTGGGTGGTTGAAAGATCTACCTACAAATATGCACTGAGAATAATTATTGTCCTGGTGGTTTCTGGGTATCATTTATGGTACCCAGCTGCTATAGAGGTCTGATCCTCTATACAGTATGTGTATGTAGGGCATTCAGGTGTACCATGGGTAGAAGAGTGTTTGTATGACAGTTTCCGGTAAGACCACTCTTATCAAATGACATTTTGAAATAGTTATTTTGACAATTTATGACTCAACTGTCAATGTAATTTTATATTATATCAATATATATATAAGTACCAGATTTTGTGTACTGATCAACATTATGTTAATATTCTTATGTCATATCAATATCGTTTTACCCCTCCCAAACCTGAGTCTTACGTTTTATACATGTTCCAGGGCCAGATTGTATTTGTTTTTCTATTAATGTGTTGTTGTATTATTTGGCGACAGTGGCACAAACTGAGTTATATTATATGTTATGAATGAATGCCAAATATTAATATAATGTGATGAGTATGTGCAACTGATGTAGTTATTGTAGGTACAAAAAATAAACATACACTGCAGCATGATTTAGGACTGGTTTTATGAGTCTATTATTTTAGTATTCACCTATGTGTCATGCCAGGGGGAGGGATGGTAACTCATGCTTGATTTGGATAGGATGAAAGTGTGGTAACTAAGGTTACAAAAATTAAACATACACTGCAGCATGATTAAGGACTAGTTGTATGAGTCTTTTATTGCAGTATTCACCTATGTGTCACTGTCATGCCAGGGGAGGGATGGTAACTCATGCTTGATTTAGGTAGGATGTGGTAACTAAGGTTACAAAAAACCCATCACTGCAGTATGATTGAGGACTGTTTTTATGAGTCTTTTATTGCAGTATTGTGTCATGCCAGGGGGAGGGGTGGTAACTCGTGCTTGATTTGGGTAGGGATGTGGTGTGGTAAATAGTGTTACAACAAACACTGCAGCATGAATGTTGACTGACTGGTTTTATGAGTCTTTTATTGCAGTATTCACCTATGTGTCATGCCAGGGGAGGGGTGGTTACGCATGCTTGATTTGGGTAGGGATGTGGGTGTGGTAACTAGGCTTACAAAAAATAAACATACACTGCAGCATGATTGAGGACTGGTTTTATGAGTCTTTTATGGCAGTATTCACCTATGTGTCATGCCAGGGGAGGGATGGTTATACTCATGCTTGATTTGGGTAGGGATGTGGGTGTGGTAACTAGGGTTACAAAAATAAACATGCACTGCAGCATTTTTGAGAACTGGTTTTATGAGTCTTTTATTGCAGTATTCACATGTGTCTTGCCAGGTGAGGGGAGGTAGCCTAAGCTTGTTTTGGATGTGGGTTGCAAAATAAATTTTCGGAGCTAAAGTTTTCCACAGGAGTTTTGGGAACTTTCGAAACAATCTTAATTTAAAATTGAAACTTGAAAGTAAATCCCTATACTGTTTAAATAAAGCACTAGGCTATATAAAATTAAATACTTCAGAAGAACATACAGCACAACATATCATTGAATGTTATATAACACTGACATAATGGTTCATGTGTTTATTCCAAAAAAGAACACTGGCTGGTCGATTATGTAGCATACATTAATTCACATATTTAAACAATGACCACAGACTCTGTGATAATTACAATGTAGAAATGCTTAAAGATATATTATCTTTGCCAGGGAACGCCCTCCTCGAAAATAATTGAAAGCAGATTTTCTTGCAGATTTACATTTCTGATCATAAATTGTACATACATTCCAAGATACGAGGGGGTATCAATTTTTTTTTGAAATCAACCAGAAGTGAAGGAGCTATATCGATGAAATTTTGTCAGTGTAATCACTGGTCCTTAAAAACATTATGGTGCAAAAATGGTCTCATAAAGTATGTTTGCTTTTATACAGGTGGCGCTTGATGCCAAGGCCATGTAAATCATTGACATCTTCCAACGGTGATGTGTACATGGTAAATTATAATGGTCCAATAACTGATTCTTGTGGGACGCCTTCCAGAAGAATATTAGGCTCAGATTTTTTTTACATTTTGTCATTTGTCACTCGTAGGTCTCAATTTATCTCTGTCAATGACAAAATGTCTAAGCCTCATACTCCTCTGGAAGGCTACCCATAAGGATCGGTTTTTGAACCATTATCGTTTACCATGTACACAGCACCGTTGGGAGATGTCATTGATTTACATGGCCTTGGCATCTAGGCGCGTCACCTGTATAAAAAGTAAACATACTTATGAGACCATTGTTGCACCATAGTGTTTTAAGGACCAGTGATTACACTGACAAGATTTCATTGATATAGCTCCTTCACTTCTGGGTGATTTCAACAACTTTTTGATACCCCCCTCGTACAGGACGATACGATTCTTAATTACTTCAAAATCATACAGCACTCCAACACATCTCTTCTCTTCATGCCCCTTTAAGCCCTCATTGTAAACAAAATCCATACTTTCCTGAACTTTGTATAACTCATGGGCACTATACAATCTCTCTTAAAAAAAACTTTTCAAGAAGTTACTACTGATTAGTGCCTGAAATGTAAATGATGTACATGCAGTTGGTCTGAGAAAAGATTTAAATCAGAATAAGTTCTAAATTGGTTAGGATAATGTTTTCTTAAATCAACCTTGAGTATTAAACCATATTATTTTAACTTTTTGCAGCCATATGTTACAATCCAATATAATTAACCTAGATCATAGATCATACAGGCTGAGGGCGTATGTGATGTTGGTCCGATTGAAATGGTTACATCTATAATCTATCCTTTTTTTTGTGATTTAAATGAAAAAGGAGTTCTATGTTAATCTGGAAGAGGAGATAGCTTTTGTCTTCAGTGTTAGGGGGCGCTGGGTTGCAATTTGATTTTACTCATACTGCTGTTTCATCAATCATAATGTATGTGTGCCCATTGATATTCCCTTTACGGTCTAAGCAACTAAACAAAGAATTACCAATGATGGTGTACAGGAATGGATTGAGAGCTGAATTTATCGGAAGCACAAAATCAATTTATTGCAGTATTCACCTATGTGTCATGCCAGGGGAGGGATGGTAACTCGACATGCTTGATTTGGGTAGGATGTGGGTGTGGTAACTAGGGTTACAAAAATAAACACCACTGCAGGATGATTGAGGATTGGTTTTATGAGTCTTTTACTGCAGTATTCACCTATGTGTCATACCAGGGGAGGGATGGTAGCCTATGCTTGTTTTGGTTATTTTTTGAAATCAACCAGAAGTGAAGGAGCGCTATCGATGAAATTTTGTCAGTGATTACACTGACAAGATTTCATTGATATAGCTCCTTCACTTCTGGGTGATTTCAACAACTTTTTGATACCCCCTCGTACAGGACGATACGATTCTTAGTTACTTCAAAATCATACAGCACTCCAACACATCTCTTCATGCCCATTTAAGCCCTCAATGTAAACAAAATCCATAATTTCCTGAACTTTGTGTAACTCATAGGCACTATACAATCTCTCTTTAAAAAAAAGGATTTTTCAAGAAGTTACTACAGATTAGTGCCTGAAAAGTAAATGATGTACATGCAGTTGGTCTTAGAAAAGATTGAAATCAGAGCAAGCTCTAAATTGGTTAGGATAATGTTTTCTTAAATCAACCTTGAGTATTAAACCATATTATTTTAACTTTTTGCAGCCATATGTTACAATCCAATATAATTAACCTAGATCATAGATCATACAGGCTGAGGGCGTATGTGATGTTGGTCCGATTGAAATACTTACATCTATAATCTATCGTTTTTCGTGATTTAAATGAAAAAAAGGAGTTCTATGTTAATCTGGAAGAGGAGATAGCTTTTGTCTTCAGTGTTAGGGGGCGCTGGGTTGCAATTTGATTTTACTCATACCGCTGTCTCATCGATCATTATGTATATGTGCCCATTAACATTGCCTTTACGGTCTAAGCAACTAAACAAAGAATTACCAATGATGGTGTACAGGAATGGATTGAGAGCCGAATTTATCGGAAGCACAAAACCAACTACCCACGCAAAAACCTCGGGAGAAACCTCCAATGTATCCCTCTGCACCAAAATCCCAATAACGACAATTGGCAACCAGCAAAGCAAATCGGTTAACATGATCAGACCCATCTTGAAAGCCATCTTCAGATCTGTTTTTGATCGGGACATGTTTGACATTCGTATTTGAATAAATAAACTAATGTAACATATAGCAACGGTAATGCAGCAGAAGAAATTGACTCCTAGAAATAAGACAATTGAATATGTGGGGCTTAGATGGCTACCAACTTTTTCATTTATATAGAACGGTATGACATCATCAGGTCTATCAATTTCTTCATAGGAGATTGTCATATTACCTGATGTTTTACGGGTTAATAATCTTCTGGCCAATGGTAACCCGATACATACTTCAGAAAATTGATAAAGATGTTGATCTTTTTCCAACCCGATTCCTAATGCACTTATAACAAGAGCCAGTATCCACACCAATATTGTAACAAGTATTTTTGACCTAGTTGTCAAAAACAGTTTCTGACTCACTACGGTATTTCTGAAGGCCCAAAATCTGTCAATACCAATCAAAAGAATAAAGAATAGGGATGATTCACTGGAAAGTATCGATAGAAAACCTGATAATTTACACAGTGCATGACTCTTCCATTGATCAGCTTCTGAAGGAAAATATTGCTTAAAGTACTGATCAGCTGATGCGATTATTAACATATACACTCCCATAAGGAAATCAGCAGCAGCAAGGTTAGTTATGAATAGAACCTGTTTCTGGTAATCAGTTTGTTCTTTTCCCCTAGTTAGTTTCCGGCAACCCCATACCAGAACATATGTGTTAGCAAATAATGCAAATAAACCAATAATCCACATGGAATACTTGATCAGTGTATTTGGTAGGAGCTCATTACAAGTCATATATTCTGATTTTGGTTCTGTTGATATGCATATAGGTCCTGATAGCGAGTCTATGAAACAACATGTTGCAGGACTGTCTACGGCTAAAGAAGTAGTATTTGGAAGTCCTGAAAAAGATTTGGGCATTATTTTCGAAAGGGCATTATGTTGAAGATTGATAAACCTCATATTGGTTTTATTTTCAAATGCATATGGTTGAATTACACTTATTAGGTTCTTTTGGAGCTGTAGTGTCACAAGTTTATGTAATTTACAGAAGGAGACATCAATATTGGCTATTTTGTTATTATATAAACTCAGAATTTGCAATTTATCACAGTCTCTAAGACTAATCAAAGCGGAAGTCGTTAACATGTTGTTGTTTAAAAAGAGAGCAGTTAAATTCACAAGATCTCTAAATACCTCCTTTTTTAATAATGTCAGTTTGTTATCACTCAAGTCCAGCTTTGTTAATTGCCTAAGATTCCTAAATACACCTGGTTGCAACGTTGTCAATGTGTTATTGTGCAGCAGCAAATTAGTTAAGTTAACTAACCCTTGGAATATATCTACATGGAGATTGGATAACTGGTTATCATACAAGTACAGCTGAGTTAATTGCCTGAGATTCTTAAATACACCTGGTGATATTGCTATTAGGTTGTTTTTGTGCAGCCATAATTTAGATAAGTTAACCAATCCTTGAAATATATCTACATGGAGATTGGATAACCGATTATCATGCAAGTACAGCAGTGTTAATTGCCTGAGATTCCTCAATACACCTGGTTGCAACGTTGTCAATGTGTTATTGTGCAGCCGCAAATCAGTTAAGTTAATCAATCCTTGAAATATATCTACATGGAAATTGGATAATTGGTTACCATACAAGAATAGCTGAGTTAGTTGTCTAAGATTCCTAAATAAACCTGGTTGCAATGTTGTCAATGTGTTATTTTGAAGCCGCAAATCATTTAAGTTAACCAATCCTTGAAATATATCTACATGGAGATTGGATAACTGGTTCCCACACAAGGATAAATGAGTTAATTGCCTAAGATCCCTAAACAAACCTGGCGACATCGCTGTTAGGTAGTTATTATGCAGCCATAATATTGATAGGTTGACTAACCCTTGAAATATATCTACATGGAGATTGGATAACTGGTTACCATACAAGTACAGCTGTGTTAATTGCCTGAGATTCCTAAATACACCTGGTTGCAATGTTGTCAATTTGTTATCATGCAGCCACAAATCAGTTAAGTTAACTAACCCTTGAAATATATCTACATTGAGATTGGATAACTGGTTACCATACAAGTACAACTGTGTTAATTGCCTGAGATTCTTAAATACACCTGGTTGCAATGTTTTCAATGTGTTATTGTGCAGCCACAAATCAGTTAAGTTAACTAACCCCTGGAATATATCTACATGGAGATTGGATAACTGATTAGCATACAAGGTTAGCTGAGTTAATTGACTGAGATTCTTAAATACACCTGGTGATATTGCTGTTAGCATGTTTTTGTGCAGCAATAATACAGATAAGTTAATCAATCCTTCGAATATATCTACATTGAGATTGGATAACTGGTTACCATACAAGTACAGCTTTGTTAATTGCCTGAGATCCCTAAATACACCTGGTTGCAATGTTGTCAATGTGTTATTGTGCAGCAGCAATTCAGATAAGTTAACTAACCCTTGAAATATATCTACATGGAGATTGGATAACTGGTTATCATACAAGTATAACTGTGTTAATTGTCTGAGATAACTAAATATATCAGGTTGCAATGTTGTCAATATGTTAGTGTGCACCTGCAATTCAGTTAAGTTAACTAACCCTTGAAATATATCTACATGGAGATTGGATAACTGGTTACCATACAAGGATAGCTGAGTTAATTGCCTGAGATCCCTAAATACACCTGGTTGCAATGTTGTCAATGTGTTATTGTGCAGCAGCAATTCAGATAAGTTAACTAACCCTTGAAATATATCTACATGGAGATTGGATAACTGGTTATCATACAAGGATAGCTGAGTTAATTGCCTGAGATTCCTAAATAAACCTGGTTGCAATGTTGCCAATGTGTTATTGTGCAGCCACAAATCAGTTAAGTTAACTAACCCTTGGAATATATCTACATTGAGATTGGATAACTGGTTACCGTACAAGTACAGTTGTGTTAATTGCCTGAGATTCTTAAATACACCTGGTGTTATTCCTGTTAGGTTGTTTGTGTGCAGCCATAATTTAGATAAGCTAATCATTCCATGAAATATATCTACATGGAGATTGGATAACCGATTATCATGCAAGTACAGCAGTGTTAATTGCCTGAGATTCCTAAATACACCTGGTTGCAATGTTGCCAATGTGTTATTGTGCAGCCACAAATCAGTTAAGTTAACTAACCCTTGGAATATATCTACATTGAGATTGGATAACTGGTTACCGTACAAGTACAGCTGTGTTAATTGCCTGAGATTCTTAAATACACCTGGTGATATTGCTATTAGGTTGTTTTTGTGCAGCCATAATTTAGATAAGTTAATCAATCCTTGAAATATATCTACAGGGAGATTGGATAACCGATTATCATGCAAGTACAGCAGTGTTAGTTGCCTGAGATCCCTAA
This sequence comes from Ophiura sarsii, assembly GCA_035610835.1. NCBI lineage: Eukaryota > Metazoa > Echinodermata > Ophiuroidea > Amphilepidida > Ophiuridae > Ophiura > Ophiura sarsii. Next base: position 50,876,285 of record CM069446.1, read on the forward strand.
ATACACCTGGTCGTAATGTTGTCAATGTGTTAATTTGCAGCCGCAAATCAGTTAAGTTAACTAACCCTTGAAATGTATCTACATGGAGATTGGATAACTGGTTACCATACAAGATTAGCTGCGTTAATTGCCTGAGATTCTTAAATACACCTGGTGTTATTCCTGTTAGGTTGTTTTTGTGCAGCCATAATTCAGATAAGTTAATTAATCCTTGAAATACATCTACATGGAGATTGGATAACTGGTTATGATCCAAGTACAGCTGTGTTAATTGCCTGAGATTCTTAAATACACCCGGTGTTATTCCTGTTAGGTTGTTTTTGTGCAGCCATAATTCAGATAAGCTAATAAATCCTTGAAATATATCTACAGGGAGATTGAATAACTGATTATCATGCAAGTACAGTACTTTTAGTTGCCCCAGATCTCCAAAGATACCAGGTCCTAATGTTGTAAGTCTGTTAGTATCCAAAGATAGCACAGATAAAGTATGCAATCCTTGAAACTGATCAACATGGAGAAAGGTCAATTGATTTTCATTCAAATGTAAATTTTGTAAATTAACACAATCCCAGAATGCACCTGGTTCCAGTGTTTTCAATACATTTCCATTCAGCGATAAGTACAATAAGTTAACCAACCCTTTTAATAGAAATCCGTCAAGATAAGATAATTTATTATTGGCCAGATTTAGATGTGTCAATTGAACCAGATTTGGGAATACACTGGAATTTGTCATATCTTGAAGTTTGGAAATTTGATTCCCATGCAACGATAAATGTGTAATATTCTTGAGGTTCTTAAAAGTATCTATATCTAAATTAACAATTATATTTTCAGAAAGGTCCAAGAAATACACATTCTTCAAATCAAGAAATAAATGTTGGTCTAGCTTAACTACAAAATTATCTGATAAGGACAAAGCTTGAACTGTCTGTAAATTTGAGAATGTTGCTGGTTCAATTGTTGAAATTACATTTCCTGATAAATACAGTACCTCCATGTTATGAATCCCTTCAAACATTCCAACTGATAAGACTGATAACATATTATTGTTAAGAAACAATTGTCTTAGGCTAGTTAGACCAGCGAATGAACTCGACATTATATGCAACAAATTATTACCAGAGAGGTCTAGTACTTGCAGCTGAGATAATCCCTCAAAGTTTTCTTGATGAAGACTGGAGAGGAGGTTAGTGTCCAACAGTAGAATAGTGATGTTGGTGAGGTTTCTGAAGCTTCCAGGGCTAACATGAACCAGATGTCTTGCGCTTCCATCAAGAGCAGATATGGTGACTTGGAATTCAATTGAGAATGTTTTATAGATGAGAAGTGTTTTCTTCACTTGTCTGCCAACAGAACAATTTGTTATAAATTGGTTGATATTCAAACTGCAGACGCACCCTTTCAGACATTCAGGATATTCTGCAACTTGTGTATTATCATTTCGTGACAGACCAAACTCTGGTATGTCTGATGAGGTCAGACTTGATTCAGGAAACATTGGCCTCAAGGATGGGTGAAGGATAGTCAGATCTCGGTATTGTTCAACACGCAGATGAGCGATATTGTAAACATTAGTATATCTTTCAATTCGTCCGCATGTCGTCTGCAAACCAATGTCATGAGTTACATTCTGATATGCAATACACTCATTTGGATCCAATCCATTCTGTGAATCACTGCTATCCCCAGATTTGACAGCGAGTAGTTGGATTGTGGATTCCACATTGGTATTTATTTCCAGGTTTGTGCTGATGATCGTTATACTACAGGAGCTTTGACTTGGACCCACCAATGATATGATGTCATTCCAACACTCATTGTCAGTTGAGTCAGTATTCACATAGAAAAAGTTATAAATAGACCAGTCAGACTGCGCTTGCAACACACTCAGTTGAATTTCAAAGCCAGGTGGCGCATAGACATGGACAATGCATTGTTGATTTTCAAGAGTAGGAAGTGTTACAGGGAGAATCTGGTTTCTTGCTAGAGTTACATATGCCTTGGGGCAGTGAGTGGCATTGTCCAGCGTACTCTTGCTTCCATTTCTAGTGTTCAAATCCAAATGTTGAGAGTCGGTCAGGTTATCTACTTTTGATGAGTTTTTAGTCGCTGTAACGTTAACCGCAGAAGCCACGGTTTTGTTGTACGAAGAGTCTGTATATCTGGAGTGAGACAAATTAGGTGATGTAGCATTGATACCATTATAATATAAAGAGTTGGTATATTGCGATCCAGACACAATTGCTGTAGCCTTGGTTTCATTATGAGATAATCGCGAGTCAGACCAACTTGTCGCTGAAGACTTGACTCCATGTGAAGAGGCCATGAATCGAGAGTTGGACACATTAGCAGCTTTGCTTTCATTATGTGTAGAGCCTATGTAAAGCAATCTAGACACATTTGCTGCAGCCTCAGTTCCGTTAAATGATGAGTTCATATATTGTGAGCTGGACTCAGCAGCTGCTTGACTAGCATCATTTACACTTTCATTGTCCGTATGCTGAAAGTCAGAGCGATCATCCGTACCCACGTTCCTTTCTTGTCTATTCCTATTCCCATTTGACACTGAGTGTACAGTTGGCATGCCGGACATGACATAGACTAGTACACAGAGTGAAGTCGTGAGAATCCACCTATTAGACATATGTTTAGCCTCCATGTTGGCTATACAAAACCAATAATTCTAGCTGAATGTTTAGCAAACAATGTCTTTTACATGTAATGCAACCTGTGGCAATCTATCTTATGAGACCATATCACGCAACTTCTGCATTATATAGTTCAATGCTTGTTTTATTAAGTCATAGTGTAAAAATAGTATGGCATAGAAAAGGGGATTTTTGGTGACAAATACACACATTCCCCAACCTTGACTCATTTCTATACTTTCTTTGTGTGCTTTTCAATCGTCAATGTGCACACTAACCTACTTTTGAACAAAGGCCATTACCAAATACGAGATTGTTTACGACAATACTCAATTTATTCCCATTTTAGACTGGCAGTTAAATATTTAAGCAATTACGAATATCTTTTGACGTCAGAAACCTATCTTTGAAACGTTCCCAAGCAAAACAACCATTGTGTCTGTGCAAACTAAAATTGTTTTCATGGTTGCCAAGTTTTACTCACATAACATTAAAATACCGTATAAACGATAAGCTGAAAATTGGTAAAGGACATGAATATATTAAACTGTAATAATTCAACAGAGTGAATGTTTACCACCCCCAACCCCAACCCCACAAACAAACAAACATCTCCACAAACACCTTTACAACCCCCAACAAAAAAAACACCACACCAGAACAAAAAACAACCCCTACAAACAACCCCCCAACAAACAATCATACCACCCCTTCATACACCCCACCCAACAAACAAACAAAACTTTACTTTCACCATGAAATAAAAATACTGTCAAAGTGGTTATTATATGGTAGACTGAATCCTTCCTGTCATCACTACGAGGGCGCTTTAATGTGGTGGCCATTAAAAGGGACTGAAAGGACCCAGACTTAAAAAAAAATCATGTTTACCATATTTGTGGTGCTGTTAAATGTGTGTTTCCGGAAAGTTAAGTACACCCCATCCAGCCATAGATCTGCTGATGAAAGGTTTACCAACTGTATGTGTAAGACTTTCATCTGATTTGTACTCTGAAACAACAATAGCACCATTTTACTTCAAATACAAATCTGACAAACATTATTTTGAAGTATCCCTTATATTAATTTTTATCGATGGAGTGCTATTATTTTCATCAATGGAGTGCTGGTCTTGAGACCAAGTCTTGGTATATTTACCAAGCTTTAAAAACCCGTTTAAAAATGCTGTTTGCAGTTTGCAAGTACGGTTTTTTGTTGAAAAAGGTTTACATTTTGGTAAAAGGTCCACTTTTGACAAATGTGCACTCCCCTCTCTGGGACACCCTGTATTAAAAGGGTAGTTAGCTTTCACTTGTTATCTTCAACAAAATCAATGAAACATAAAAATCACTATAAATGACAATGAGAGTAAAATTAATATTGAAATTCACATGATTCCACTTCAGCTATATTTTCAACTTATTTACAAACTGGCTGCAGCATAATCAATTAAAAGAGTATGTTGATAACAAATGTGCAAACATTTAAGAAAAATGTACAAACATTATTTGTATAAACCAATCACTACAATATACGGCAAAGTTGCATTGATATTACCTCTATTGTTAACTTATGGCTTGATCAGATCCAAATTGGCGAAGCCCCATAACAGCAGCGAATGAATACAGAAGGATGCAGGACCGCATGAAAGCAGCACTTGTGGCACGAATGAGACATGAGTTGCCTATCTCTTGTCTATGAACCCCAGTGGCTAAATCATATGCGTGATGCGTGCATGCAGCCCAAAGCGTGCGTGTGGTCATACACTCATAATCGATGGCGTTTACTTGGATTACTTTTGCGCACAGTAAGATGAAAACCGAATATTTCTCGCCAATTTTGAACTGATTAAACTATACACAGTCAATCATACAATTCCACCTACAATGGTGTGGATTTACCCGACCAGGGCCTGTAATCAAAGTTGTTCTAAACATTACATTGAGAATCATATTCATTAAGAGTATATTTTATGACAATTTCAGCAGGATTCATTACAAAACCGGAGTAGTTGGCTCACCAAAGTAATTATCAATATAGCTCTTAAAAGTTTAACGGGTTCGTCGGACAAGTTTTAATCTGTCAAGCAGATGGATTGAACAGCTCTTTTCAGAGCCACCAATTCTTTCACAAGTAGGAAAGGGCACCTAACTGTCAAATCATCGGGCAAGGGGCAGCCCAAATGATGATAACAATAGAGAGGTGGCAATCTCTAGATGTTTTGCTTAATATTATAAAAATTTGGTCCTGAAGAAGTCAGAGCTAGTCCTGATGAAAGCTTGACAGATTAACACTTGTCCGACGGTGAACCAGTTACATTTTAACTTATATTATGAATACCCGTCATAAAAGCCTATCTCACAAATTTTTAAAGTAATTCTTGTCTATTATTAGCTCTATTATACACAACTATTTCAGAAGTACATTATACAGGGTGAGTCAAAAAGAAGTTGTACGGGAATGACTATTTGATTAAAAAAGACCAAACGAATTTGGCAAACTAATGAGGCACGTATTCAAGGAGCTACTTATTCCGCTCATGTGACATAAGGAATCATTGAAATCGATCAATTATATCAGGAGCTATGCCTGTTTTAATAAAAGAACCCCTTTTGTTAGCTGTCCACGGAACGCTTAATTCTCTTAAAATCTTTCCACTCTAAGTGGGAAGTAAAATTATTGCTGATGTTTGTCCTCTAAGGTGTCTTAATTGATTTAAGTGGGCCTTCAATGTGTAATCATTTCCTTATTGTTGTCACTGATTTTTTTAATTTCATGCACACCATTCCCATCTGTGTTTGAAACTCCCGGGCTTTAATCTCATTTGAATATGAATGCCCGTGTGTACATTTTGCTGCCCACTTAGAGTGGATAGATTTCAAGAAGATTAAGCGTTCCGTGGACAGCTAAAAAAAGGGTCTCTTTTATTAAAACAGGCATAGCTCCTGATATAATTGATCGATTTCAATGATTCTTTTTGTCATATAAGCGGAATAAGTTGCTCTTTGAAAACTTGCCTCATTGGTTTGTCAAATTTGTTTGGTATATTTTTAAACAAGTATTCATTCTCGTACAACTTCTTTTTGACTCACCCTGTACATTAAAAAGATTACTAGTAGGTCAGCTTCTTCATACCTGAAATATAAATGCTATTCATTTTTAAATTCTGAAAATAATTTTGGTTGAATCTTCAGCAAACAATTCTTTCACCTACATGATATGCAGCCTGTGATCATATCTATCTTATTAAACCATCTCACAATGAATGCATATAGTACAATGCTGGTTTTATTGAGTCATAATGTAAAAATAGTATGTTATGTTTTTGCTAACAAATACACACATTCCCAAACTTGATCGATTTCTATGCATTCTTTGTGTTCCTTTCAATCTTCATTGCACACACTAACCCAACCTAATAGGTTATACATGGGTTAACTACTTTTCAACAAAGGCCATTACCAAATACGTGATCGTTTACGTCAATACCCAATGCATTAGACTGGCAGTTAAATATTTGTGAAATTATGAATAGCTTTTGACGTCAGAAATATTGGTAATAATGTTATCGTCAACAGAATAAATAAAACATAAAAATCACTATATATAAATGAACAATGAGAGTAACATTAATATTGAAATTTACATGATTCCACTTCAGCTATATTTTCAACTTATTTACAAAATGGCTGCAGCATAATTAATTAAAAGAGTATGTTGATAAAAAAATGTACACAAATAATTTGTATAAAACCAATCACCACAATTGTACAGTAAAATTGCATTGATATGACCCCGATTGCTAACTAATAGCTAGATCAGATCCACATTGGCGAAGCCTCATAACAGCAGTGAATGAAGGACATGGGAGCTCATGAAAGTAACAAGCACACTGTGCATCATATGCATGATGTGTGCGTGTAGCTCAAACTTCGTGCATGTGGCCATAATCGCACGCATTTTCTTGGATTACTTTTGCGCGTGGAGAGATAAAAACACAAATATTTCTCGCGAATTTGAAACTGATTAAAATATAGACAGTCAATCATAAAATTCCACCTCAAAAGGGTGTGGTAATCAAAGTTGTTCTAAACAATACATTTAAAATCATCACTGATAATATTTTCTCACAATTTCAGCAGGATACTTTACATAACTGGAGTATTTGGCTCATTTACCAAAGCAACTATTGTATATATTTAGCTCTTTAGATAGATGTATTAAAAAGTTTACTGTCAAACCACTTAATTTTGTGTGGGATTTAATTTTGCGAATTTCATGAGGGATGGGGTATCGCAAAATTTAATACCCACGAAACTGACAATTTTGCATTGAAAGTAACAGTAGAATTTCTAGATTCGCAAAATTAAATGCCCGCTAAAAATCAGTAATTTTAAATTCGCTAAATAAAGTATTCCAAAATTATAGTGCTTTACAGTATGTCACCTTCTTCATATCGGAAATGTAAATGCTATTCATTTTTAAATTATGGAAAATTACATTTTCACATTATTTCAAAAGTTAAAGGTGGATGTTCCGATCATTTTTTTTTAATATCAAAATATTTTGATATCAAAAGAAAACCATATTGTTATCATTATTTCTGCAAAATCTTAGGCGCAAGACATGTTCCATTTAGACAGTTTTAGACCAAAATGCAGTGAATTACCTCCAAAGGTGGTTTACCACTCGGCTAGTTTGTGCACTACTCCATAGGCAAATTTCATGTCACCTTGTGTCTTTCTAAAATAAGAACCATTGGAGTTATGCAACTCAAACTTTGGAATATGACTATTTTATAGAAAACATTAAGTTGAAAATCGGACCAGCAATTTGGAAGACCTACCTTTAACATGTTTAACAATTTATGTATTTGAAACGAAGCAACTTGTCAATATTGTAGATATTGTTAACTGTTAATCCTTTAGGTCGGCCCGGAATGACGTCACATGTCGTTGACAACAAACAACATGATGTTAGCAAATTTCAGACTGCACCATCACCAAAATGGCCAAAATATAGCCGTTTTAACCTCCGTGATATGTTGTACCATCGAACAAAATATTTTCCCATGGAATTCCTCTACAGTCTACATACATGTACTTATGTTATCATATTTACAAACTATGCAAGTTTACACATGTAAATCGGGCGAAACATTTTGTGAATTTTAGAAATGTTGAACGGCCTCACACGATCACTAGGAATTGGGGCGTGTATGGTTGAGTAGGGCGTACCAACTGATGTGATCAAACGTTTTGCTTTGTTGTCAACGGCAAATGACCCATGTACAATAATACCCAGATAACCGGGGCGACCTATAAAACCTGATTCTTTCCTTTTGCCTTGATGATCTCGATTACATCATAGCTTCAGTAGGTGTTGTTTGGCTGACAACACAGCGGCAATGTTTACAGCAATAGAAAACGCCATTCAAATGTATAGGATATGAATTATTAGCAGTCCTAGACTCTAAGGACGGTATATGCATGAACCAAGTTATAGATCTGGTCTAAATAAGGAGTAGTCCTTCTCGAAGGACTGTTTTATTCTTTTATATCCCTGTTCACTCTGTGACAACATCTAAAATTTAAATTAGGGCTAATTTTTTTTTTAAATTGTCTCAGAAGACTGCTTTTAAAATGTGCATTTCACCACATTTTTTCTTCTTCTTGAACTTTTGCCAAGTTGTGACTGTATGAAATGTTTTATCCAATATTAAAACAGTATTTAAACTCAAGAAAAACAAATGACTCCGGGGATTTATTGGACTGCTTCTTAATTTTAATTTCACATTGTGAAGACCATTTCAGCTTCATTGTATTGCTTCACTGAGCCCATCTCATGTTAATTTTTTTTTTAAATACAGCATTTTGCATAGCCTTTTTGCACGTTTCTTCTGAGACAAACCTTTTTTGGCCTTAGTGTCAGCTAATTAGGCTATCATACCACTATTCATTGGTGTAGCCAGATTTTTCATATGGTGAGGCAAGAAATAAAAGTGAAACGAAAACAAGACTTAACTGACAACTTATTTGACCGTCATACTCCAGGATTCACCTTGCCAAATAAACCAACAGAACCAATCTCAATCTCAACTGGCCGACTTAAATATTGAGGGGGGAGCCATACAGTTATGAATCTATCATTCTATCTCTTTTAATTCAGAACCTGGTAAAATGTGCAGACCCTGCCAGGACAAGGCATCTGTCAACTGCGAAACAAAGGATTCCATGAAGAGTCATACGTCAACCAGTGGAAGTCTAGCCAGATGGCATGGCAAAGTCATAACTCTTTCCTGACGCTTCAGTAAGAGTTTGTGCTTTAGCCAATCAACAGCATTCTACTGTTCATCTTCTCCTAATGATCCAGATGTCAGTGCATAACTAACTTCTCCTAGTACATCCAAGCTAAGCAGTCCACAGAATGGCACTGAGTCAAGATGATTACGACAAGACAGATATAGTCAGAGAGTCGCCCTTTGGTCTGACCACCAGTCAGTTGAAAGAAATACTTTCACATTTGAAGATGACAGCAGACACTGTGGACCTCACATCACATGCTTTGCAAAACAGATACTTGGACAGCGCAGAAGTGGAGCAGCTGGGACTGGAGATCGGTTTGACTTTGCTGGTGGACCTCAAAAAGAAAATACAATTACTCACTGAAGACAAAGATGCAACTTCAAACCCCCTGATATAATGCCACTGTGGAGGAGAGAATACAAGATCCATGGATGGATAGGCACTCAATCCTTGAAAGACTAACTCTCTTACCTTAGTGTAGCGAGACAAATTCAATTGAAGATGGTCTGGTTAAAGGGTATTCTCCCAAGAGATCGTAGATGGCGTTATCCGGGCAATGCCGAGTTTGCTGAAGCAACGAGGGTACTTGGAATCCAGGACACACTATAAAGAGGGTAATGCGTGGGATATGCATCAGCAATTAATAGCTGCCCACCAACACCCAAGAGAATCCGCGCAGGAGTTCTTTATAAGATGCATGAATCTAGGCAGAAGATCTTATTTGCTTCTAAAAAAGACGGTTCAATGTTTCAGTACACAGCCACATGTATGGAAGCATTACAGACGGGGTTAATGGGTAGGTTGAAGGGAGAGATGCGCCAATACCTCCAACAATCCCAACTTGAAGGTAAAGCGTATCGTGAAAGAGTCCCCAAAGCAGCAGTACATGACATCGCTGCAGATCCAAGTCCAGATAACCCTTCCACAGACAATGCAGAAATGCAAGAGATAATCAGGAAAGAAAAACTTGCAGGTGAATGTGGAATCATTACAGGAGGCCGTGCAGTCCCGGCCTAATTACCCGATGTCAAGAGGCCAGAAGACCACAACGAAGGAGCGGGGATATCCCGGTTGTATACAAGATGGCCAAGGATTCAACTGCTCTCATTGTTTCCGGTGTGGATCCAGTAATCATATTGCCAGACGATGTCCGGAATAAGACCAGGGAAACGGGCGTCGGTTTCCTCAAGGGTGCGGGGAGTATCGGGAGCCCCAGTGTAGTAGTTATTGTGGACAAATGGAATTCGACCGCTAACGGAAGACCTGTGCGCAGTGCAAGTCTGTTTATTATTGTTCAACTAAGTGTCGACAAAACCAGTGGAAGCAACATCAACAAATTTGTACCACCATAGCAACTGCAAGCCGACTGAAGACAGTCCCAACTCGCCCTGAAACAACGGAGACAACTCGTTAAACTGATAGGAGCATGTTGCCTTGCAGACTCTCAGTTAGACCATCATATATACTCCCTTTCATAATCCCTTGGACACAATTCCATCAAATCATGCGTACGTGCGAGTTGCATACGTATGTGCGTATGTTCGCGTAGTAATGCGTAGGTGCGTATGTGCGTAAACCCGGAAGTGCGTACCAGTCCCTTTAAAAAATAATCGCGCATCCTAATTGGTCAATCGTGAAATCGTCACACGCCGTGATCGCCGGCGCGTGACCTTGTTCATGTTTATCGCGCCTGTCAAGCATTTTGACGCCGCGCCTCGAAAACAACAACAAAATACGCTCGCGTGAAATAACGCAAATTATGTCCAAGGGATTATGAAAGGGAGTATAGTGAAATTGGCACCCCCTGAATGCTGAAAGCAGCTAATGGTACCATCATTCCATACCAAGGATGGTTCCTGGTCAGACCTGCAAATTTCCCGTATCGCATTGCAATTTGCACCTTAAAAATCATGAACTGCGATACAACTTTCAGAGGCTGGTGCAAAATTGTGATACAAGTGCTTGCATCCATAATCCAGTTGCTATGGCAATGCACCTAATATATGCACCTTGACTTGAATGAATTGCACCTAACTCAAAAGTAAGGTGCAATTTTGCACCTCAAGAAAAATTTGGAAATGACAGCACTGGTCCCCGAAGACTTCAAACTTTCTTCAGGTCGCCGAGTCCTTACCGTGCCATTCCTAGTAAACAATGAAGATCTTCTAGAGCCTGTTGTTGGGTTAATGTGATTAGCGGGTTGGTGAAAGGAAATACACCAGACCAAGATGATATTATTCGAGCTGTGAAAGCATCATTTCAGATAACATCCGAGAGAAGCAGGAGCGTTGGTTTCTATCCTGAGACGGAGTGATATGGTAGACCTCGGTAATAAACACTTCAAAAGAAGTAAGTTCCCCTTTAGGGTTTCCCTTTTATTTCCAAAACAATACATTAGAATGAAATGGGGTTTTCAGTCAAATGATTATGGGCTTCATACAAATACCTGACCAAAATTTCAAATCAACAGGTTCTGTCATGCTCGAGTGAGCACGTATTGAATGACAGAATGTCCCATTTCAAAAGTTGCTAAAATTACGCTTAATTTCAAAAGTTGCTAAAATAATGTTAAGTAGCGGGTGTATCCACCGCGTTGTTGTATGACTTGTCGACATCGACGTCTCATAGTGTTGATGAGGCGCCACTCGATGCTGTGGGATGGCATCCCACTCTTGTTGTACCAGAAGACGTAAGTTAGCAAGATTAGTGTGATCATCCACTCTACGATCCACGGCCCGCTTTAACTGATCCCTCAGATGCTCGATTGGGTTGAGATCTGGGGAGTTCGTGGGCCAAACCAAATGCTCTATACCTTCATCTTCCAAGAACTGATTAGCAACTCTTCCCCCATGTGGGCGCTCATCGTCGTCCATCAAGACAATTCCATCAACACTATAAGAAATCGATGTCGTCAATTGATACACCAACGTGGTGGATACACACATTACTAAACATTATTTTAACAACTTTTGAAATGGGACATTCTGTCATTCAATACAAGCTCAATCAAGCATGACAGAACCTGTTGATTTGAAATTTTGGTCAAGTATTGGTACGAACTTCATAACAATTTGACAGAAAACCCATTTCAACCCAATGTATATTTTTGAAAATATAAGGGAAACCCTAAAGGGGAACTTACTTCTTTTGAAGTGTTTATATGAGTGGGACGCGCCAAGATAGTAATACCCTCACGAAAGACAGTCACCGTCAGTAGCCTACTTCATACAGGACCAATATAGAAGACCACGCATTAGCCTTTTTTGAACCAGAAGTAGGGGAAGATTGGCCTGACGGTCTAGAGATGGAAGACTGTGTGATCTCGATAAAGAAAGGATCTTCTTGCAGGGTGCTCAGACGATCTACTTTGGGACACGTTGAGCTAGTAAGATCCTGGGGGGGGGGGCACTGACATTGGAAACGGGTATAGGTATGTGCCGCGCTGAAGACCCCCCTTTTCACCCTCTGCTGCTAGCTCTTATGACCCCCCCCCCTTTTGAGCCTGCATTAGTTCTTAAGACCCCAATTTTATTGAAAATTCAAAAATTGCAACATTTTGCGTTCCAAAGCCCCAATTCTTTCTTTTCTAAAACCCAATAATATCGAAAATTTGTGTTCTTGCTAATCAAAATTGAACTATTGGCCAGTTCTCAAGACCTACTTTTTTGAAAAAATCAGTTCCCAAGACCCTATTTTTTGTCATAAAATCCACTTAGTTCAGTTCACTAGCCCCCTTTTTTGAGACCTTGGGCACCCCTACTCGAAAAAAAGTTGTTGAGTGCCCCCCCCCCCCCCCCCCCCCAGATCTGTAGTTCGTGGGGAAATAAAATATCAGCATTGCTCCCAGGCTGAAATCACGATTGACTCTGCTACTCACAGCACTTTTGTCGACGATTAGCAGACATAAATGCTCGACAGAATTAACAACGATATCAGATCTAACGAACCCGTGAATCAATGGCGTAATACTTCCGCAGTAATTAAATGGTTCAACCACCTCCACAACAAGAACCAGCTTACATTCCTACTTTTCGACATTGTTGACTTTTACCCTTCCATTTCCCATGACCTGCTCTGCACCTGCCGTACGTGTGCCAAAACACAAACCTGCATCAGCGACTCTGAAATTGACACCATACTGCATGCCAGAAGATCACTCCTCTTCGACAACAATGGCGCAGCCTGGGAAAAAAGAGACACTGACATGCAGTTTGACGTCACCATGGGAGCGTTCGACGGCGCAGAAATATGTGAATTGGTCGGCTTATTCATACTCAACACACTCATGCAAAAACTCGATATCGGTCTATACTGTGACGTCGGTCTCGCTGTCATGGAATGCGCATCCGGTACCAAAGCTGGCAAAAACAGAAAGACCTTAATTAAGATCTTTAAACAATACGGACTATCAATAACCGTCCAAACCAACCTAAAGCACGCAAACTTTCTGGACGTGACATTAGACCTTAACAACGGCACATGCACTCCATATCGCAAACCTAATGACAATCCGGTTTATATTAAAAAACTGTCAAACCACCCACCCAACATTATTAACAACATATCCCACCAGCCATTGAAAAAAAGAATCTTGGCTCTCTCATCCAACCATGACATCTTCTCCAACACAGCCCGCACTTATAACAAAGCATTAGTATCAGCCGGGTACAACACCACTATGCAGTACATTAAAAAAAATGCACCACCCTCTACGGACTCAATAAACAAAAACAAACGCAAACGTAGACACGTGACCTGGTTTAATGGACTAATGTCAACCTGAAACCTCAAACAACCAAACCATGCAACTGTGGACAGAAAGCTGATTGCCCTCTGCGCGGGAATTGCTTGGCGGCTTTCATCGTTTACAAAGCAACGGTGTCATGTAAGTACCACGGAAGACCGGTTACAAAACAATACATCAGCCTTGTTGGAGGCCCATTCAAAACACGCTATAACAACCATACCAAGTCCTTCAGACACAGACGCTATGCAAATGATACTGAGCTCTCTACAAGTATGTTTGGAAATCTAAAGACCAAGGTGAAAACCCCACCATTCACTGGGATGTTGTCAAGCGCTCTAACACGCACAGACGATCATTGCAACTTATGCATGGATGAGAAACTCAAAATCCTACTTGCCAACAACATCCTCAATAGGCGCACAGAGCTTATCTCGACCTGCCGTCACGGTATAAAAAACCCAAATCGATCCAAGAAAAAAACAAATCCATATAGCCAGCACTAGCCTGATGATCATCGTACAGTAAGCACGGCGTGAAACACAGTGTAGCCAATGTAAATTGTGTTATTACCATTTTATATTACTGCTCTGCTCACACATCGAGCACGCTGCTTTTGGACAGTAAAAAATCACATCCAGCAGATTATATTCTTAAGTTTTTTCCACTTGCGCTTTTCACATTCATAGCCGACATGGCTATAACATACTCCTATAAGTGACAAGAATCTAAATCCAACCACAACTGAGAAAATCAGAGCATGGTTCAGCATACGAATGGCTATGCATTCTTGCTGATCAAGACGATTACTGGTCAGACCACCCAGGATTCAGAAACGCTTTAATCTGCAAGACCATGACCAAGAACCGGTTTCAGCAGATCAGCACCCATTTATATGCTGCTCCGATCCAAAAGATCCCCAAAAGATGCCATCAACGACAACCAAAGAGAAACAGGACAAGTTCAACTATACAAGCTCACCCTAAATATTATTTCAGAACCATTTGGGATACTGTCCTGACACGATGCCGACAAAACTACAACTGTTTAAAGAATCTTTCGATTGACGAGGCTATGGTTCCATACCGCGGATTCAAGGCATGGTGCTAGAAGTTCTTTATGCCGTGAAAACTGATCAGAGCGGGGTTTAAGGTATATGCTTTGGCGGAGGCTGCCTCTGGGTATCTATGTAACTTCCAAATTCACGTTCCATCAGTAAAACCAACCAAGTATGCCGATGTAGCGTTTAAAGTGGCGTCAACCCATCTGGACAATTTCCATAGCATCTACATAGACAAACTATACACACACATGGATCTGGCTTCCAACCTTCTTGGAAGGAATACATATTTGACAGGCGTCATCAAGACAAACTCGGCTGGTCTTCCGAAAGAATTGTAGCAAGCCCCAAATAAGAACCCCACCAACCTGAAGGCGGTCCAGCAGATCAAGAAGACCCCGAGCGGTACCTTCTATGTGCGGCAAAAGGGACCGATTACGTACACATTATGGCATGACTCGTCCCTTCTGTCCATCCTTTCATCTGCACATCGAAATAAGGACGAAGATTTCGTAACACGACGCTACACCACTGATGGAGCAATAAGACGGGAACCCCAGAGTGTCACAGTTCCCCCTCCTGCAGTTATTGACTACTGTTGTCACATGGGTGGGGTGGATAGGAATGACCAACTGAGATCCTACCACGCCATCAACAGAAAAGCTCAGCAATGGTGGAATCAGGTACTCTATTTCCTAGTTGATCTGTCTCGAGTCAACTCCTGGATTTGTTACCAGTACTATCAGAAGAATGCCACCGACATACCCAGTATTTCTGATGTTGAGATGGTGTCAGATGAAGAGTCGGACCCCAGGGCAAGGCATCTCACGCACACGCACTTCACAATGGAGATTGCCAGTCAATTGATAGATGGATATTGCCATAGGCAGAAATCACAGAGACAGGTTACAGCAGCACAGTATCCCTCAAGAACTTCAATGAACTCCATTCAGCCGAGCACATGGGTGCCCCAAACCCCAAGTCCTGTAAGCAGTGCATAGAGAAGAAGACACAAAGTGGAGGTTACGTCAGGACACTCTTTGGTTGCCATGGGGTTCACCTATGCCCAGTCTCCTGCTTTCCAAGGTAAGCCTCCCAAAATTTAAACCTATTTTTGTTGTGCAATCCCATTTGCTAGATATTACGGTACTCACTTAATTCATAAATTGTAAATCAAAACTTTACTGAATAAAATTTATAAACATGGAACTAATTTTTTGAAATCATTTCATTTACACAGATACCATGCTCTAGTCGGGATTCCGGTAGACGGTGGCAATTACTAAAGATGACAAGGAACTACAGGTATGTACAAGAAAATTTTCATATTTTGTGAAACATGAACTAAACTAGTAAATGGTTTTATAATTGTGATCTTTTAAATCTTTATATAATTCAATTGACACGTTACTTATACTTTGCCTTTTGTTTTGTTTTTCCTACAGGTCCTAGAGGAGAGTTCGACTAGACAGTTGAAACCTAGCTAGCTATTTTGGTATTATTTATGTTATTTTGCACAGTTGTCTTATAAGAAAAAGATATTTTTTGTTTATGAAAAAAAAAACACCTCAGAACAAACAAAATGAAAACAAACTATGATCAAGAGATAGCCATTCGGGTTAATTAGGACAAAACTAATACTCTTATTTTGTCCAGGAACTGATATGCTGACAGTAAATTGTATCATCTGTCGGAGAGAATCAATGGGTTAAGAATACAAGAATATGATTAGTGTTGTATCTCTAAAGAAACTTTAAAGATTAGAAATTGATCATGCAGTCATCTTCATTTTTCAATTGCTTTAATTTTTTTTAAGACAGAAAAGTGAAATTATCTTTGAAGGTTTATATCTCATTCTTACTCTGGGTACTGACCAGTAAAGATGGCAAGCGATAGCGATTCTGATATCTTTCTCACACAAAATTTGTTTCGAATTGAAACGAATGATAATGATAAAAATGATGAATTGAACTTTGATGATTTATTTCCAAATATAAACGTGGAAAATGAAACCATGAAATACAAACCGGTGGTTTCCAATATATTGGATGAGGAATTAATCGCGGCAAGCATTGCCACGGAGAAAAATGAAAGGAGAGCTACGGAAAAGGAAAAGAGTGCTACTGTTTCGTCAGGATCTGGTTGTTCTCGTTTCGACAAACCAGTCAACGACAAGGAAATGGCCAACATTTCTAGGCGAAGGTACAATATTCATTTATTTTAGAATACATTCATTGTCTAATAGAAATCTGAAATGTTGAAATTCATTATTTAGATTATGAATTAAGATATGTTGTAAAATCATATTAAGAGGACAATTAACACGAACGAGGCATTTTTTTAATCATTTATGCTCAGAAAAACCCTACAAAATGAAAATTAACACAAAATACACCCCACCCCTTAAGTATACGTTATCGTATTGCTTGCACAATGCGCTTGGGTGTCGTATTGTTCATGAGGACATTTATTATTATGATCATGGTGCTATATAGTTGCAGTTGTTGTTGTTTTCTTTTCGTTTATGCAGATTATCTAATAGTACAGAGAGCAAAATCAAATCTCTTTAACCAGTGGCAAAAGGAGAGAAACCGACAAGCATCATCAAACCCATCCCTTAACATCAGCTCCATCAATGATCACCTGGACAACATGTCGAAAGAAGAGTTGAACTATTCAATTTCCCGGTTTCAGTGTGAGGTGAAAAAACAAAATGGTGACCATGATCCTGGAGATACACTTCATGAGTTGGTGATCTGTTTGCAGCTGCATTTTGAGCTGCAAGACATATCATACAAGTTCCTAAATGATGCTTCTTTTCTGGAACTCAAAAATACATTGGACAGATAACTGCAGGAGCATGCCCAGTCTGTTTTGGAGGAACATAAGAAGCAGGTAGTACTAGAAGCAGGCACATGTCATCACTTTAGAAGAGGAGGACATTCTTTGGAATAATAACATTCTCGGTTCCTCGAATCCCACACAGCTTCTGAATACCATTGTGTACATGGTTGGATTAAATTATGTGTTGCGCGGTGGCTAGGAACATAGGAGTTTGAGATGGAAATAATCAAAGCTTCAACTTCTTGCAGACAGTACAGGAAACAATTTCCTCAGGTACACAGAGGACTGCTCCAAGACTAATCAAGGAGGGCTGAAGCATCGCAAAATCAAGCCAAATGTAGTAGATGCCTATGAAAACAAGAAGGACAGAAAACGCTGTCTTGATATTTACAAGAATTTTGCCCTGAAGACAAACCAGACACGTTTTACTTACGACCCTTGGCCAAGTCAAAAGGCCAAATCTGGTTTGCAGCACAACCAATTGGCAGACATATAAGCTCTCCAATGTTGTTTCGGAAATGTGCAAACAAGGAGGCCTTTCTGGACACCGTACCAATCGTTCATTATGCACTACTGCTGCATCAAGACTCTACAATGAGCAACTTGATGAGCAACTGATATGTAATTGAAGGATCTGACAAGACTCAAGGAGATACTATCCCATAATTTAGTATTGACCAAATCAAAGCAGCACAGAGAGAAGATGAAAGTATAAAGCGGCTGATCCAATACAAATCCTGTATTGGCCTACATGTGCTGGCAGAAAGAGTGAAGAGCCAGAGGTGAAGACCATGATGCACGATTGGAAGAAACTGAAGTTGAATGGAGATGGCATATTGAAGCGGTAAACCAGTGATCGAGTACAACAAGTACCCACGAAATAGCGCCACCTGGTGTTAACTGAGCTACATGACAATATGGGTTATCTGTCCACAGACATAGTATTGTTATCTGTCCACAGACAGAGTATTGCCATTGGAGTTAGCGAAACAGAGATTCTATTGGCCGCAAATGGCAATGGCATCCAGTGTGGAAAGATATATTACCATGGAATGTCGATGTGTAAAACTGAAGAAGCCAGCAAGAAAGGTGAAAGCACCGTAACAAAGCATTCTGACATCTGAATCATTCAGCATTGACTTTCTACATCTGGAACGAAGCTCTGGTTGATATGAATATATACTAGTGGTCGAAGATCATTTCAAGAGATTCGCACATGTTTATGCAACAACAAACAAATCGGGTCGTACAGCAGCTTGATATGATATTTAATGATTATGTCCTTCGATTTGGATACCCTAAGCAGTTTCATCACGACCAGGGTTGGGGAATTCGAAAATCAGTTCTTTTGACGACTTTCAACAGTTATGTGACATGAAGGGATCCCACACAACCTGTACCACCCCCCCCCCCCCCCTCCCCCACCACACCCAAGGAAACGGGAAAGTGGAAAGGTTCAACAAAAATCTGCTCTAATGCTTCTGACCACACTGCCAGAAAACCAGAAGAATGAATTAGGTTATCCATGCTTACAACATACCACCTGACATGACACAACAGGATACTCGCCATACTATTGGTTTTTGGCCGCACTCCTCGATTACCAATTTATTTAGCATTCGATCTATCCTCAACAGCCTCAGAAGCAGGGCTAAACCCAGAAGAAATGGAAGGCCTGTATGGAAGAAGCATTGGCTGGCCAGAGGAAATGCACAGGAAGCAGCAGAAAAGCAGAAAATACACTACGACCAGAGAGCAATAGCAACTTCCCTCAGTCCCTCTTCCTTTTGGCGTGAGTCCCGCACCAGAAGTCTTTCAACAGACTTTAGATCATAATCTAGAAGGACTACCAGGACTGTATAAGGTTGTGGATGATATCCTAATCACTGGGTAAGGCGATAACATCGATGAAGCTGTAATCACCTGTGCACTTCAGCAACGGTAGTTGTACTATTGATAACAAACCGGCAACACTACTAGCCAGCTTACAAACCAAGTTCGATAACTCATGTATAATAAATATGTTAGTGCTCTGTAAAACTAGCAGTGTTTTTACCGTGTAAGAATACTTACCAACTCAGTATTTTATAGAAGCAACACGTGATCGTGATGCTAACCTGAAAAAATGTTCCTCACACGGTGCCGCAAGCGTAACATCAAGCTGAATTATGATAAGTTTGACTTCCGCGCACCTGAAGTCAACTTTCTAGGCATGCCTGTATTGACTAGCGACGGACTACGACCTGACCCAAAGAAAGTGAACGCAACATCAATCATGGACAGACCACAAGACGTACCCGGGGTACAACGGTTCATTGGCATGATCAAGTATCTTGCCAAGTTTGTACCAAACCTGTCAACCACAAGTGCACCAAGTCGGTAACTGACTCACAAAGACGCACCATGCATGGACCTGGACAACAGAGCATGACACAGCTTTCAACCAAATTCAACAGCTCATAACAGAAGCACTGGTTTTTACTTACTTCAACCCACCGTAGCTACAGAAGCACAAGGTCACACATCAGAAAAAGGACTCGGATTTGTCCTCATGCAAAATGGACACCCGGGTGTCGTACTATATAGCCATGCACCCACAAGTGCAGAAACGCGATATTCTCAAATAGAGAAAGAGCTCTAGCTTGGCGCAGGTTTTCGGGTTAGAATGAAATAATCAATACACATACGAACGACACATCATACTCTGGACTCACCATGAACCTCTTGTGTCCATATTTAAGAAACCGCTAAAACAAACGCCTACAGAACCTCCTACTACGACTGTTCAAATACGACGTTGAAATACGACACATGACAGTCAGGTTAAGAGTTGACACTAGCGGATACACTCTCATGCGCGTACCTACAAGACGTAGCGAGCTCACAGGACACCGATATGGCTCATTCCATGAAGTTCGGGTATTTGGTAAAATAGCAGTTTTTGGGATTTAAGTCTGGTTATAAACTGTTTTACTCTATGTGTATATCAATATTTGTATGTGTCAAAGAACAGTAATAGGTTGTAGTTATGTATCATAATTTTGTTGTTGAAAATTGACCCTTCCTTGGAAGAAAAATAAATAAAAAAATAGGGTGGTGTCCAAGACCATTTTTGCTAAAAAACGTGACATGGAAAAGGCAACAATTAATATGAGTTTTATGTAGGCAAAAATATCATAGAATTGCTTGGAAATCGATTTGATTAATAAAAGATACATGTATTCATAGTTTACTGACCAAAACACCTCGTCCTGCTGGACTGATTTTTCACCCAAGCAACATGAAAATTGCCTTTCCGATGCTACGCACGGTGTCCACAAAATATACACATGTAGCATCAGGAGTTTTCATTGCTGAATGGGGGTAGTTCTCTATCATACATTTCTAAATTATTTTCCAAAATTAAGAGCATTTATCAATTGAAAACTATGGCAAATGAGAATAAATTTCATGAAGACCATTCCATATATTCATGAAAAAGTATACCGTGCCGTGTGCATGGTGTCCTAACCATAAAATGTAGCATCGTGATAAACATCCTATGCAATTTGTGGGAATCCCCTCCCCTGGAGATAAATAAAACATTCCATATTTCTTTTGTAAGGATAGAGGTCAAAAGCTATCAGGTTTGTTTGGAATTTGCCACATGTGGGCTAGTGTTATCAAGGTTGCAGTCGCTGGTGTCCAGTTGTAGCATCGGGACTTTTATGTAGCATCAAAATGTAAACATTGGATAGTTTTGTGAATGGTAAAGTGTGATTGTAATTATTTCTTAATGTTGCTTGTATGTTTGTATTTATTAATGCATTTTTATTGAAAGGGAAACACTGAATCAGAATTTCTTTTCATGTTATGTTATTAATTTTGAGTCACGGACGCCATAATAATTTGGTGTCCATGTAGCATCGGGCATAGCATGGGCAATATTTTGCATTGGGTATCGTTATAGTTTGTTGAAATTGTAATTACTTTATTAATTTTTTTGTAGAATCACATCATTAATAAACTTTGAAGTTAATAATGAATTAGTTTTTGCTCTTTTAATGTTAATATAGCTTATCAATACGATGCTACATGGACACCATGTCCATGTAGCATTTCATAAAATTTGCCTAATTAGACTAAAACAATTACCCCATTCGCAATTATCCATCACCCAAAACATTCAAAATATTGCCTAGATTTTACTACACTTTACAGAAAAAATAGGCATATTATGAGAGATGTATATCTAATGAAATATATTAATACACAATGCTACATGGACACCATTTCCATTAGCATTTCACTGAATTCACAATAAACATTCCCTTATTTTAGTTTTATTTACTATAATTAAAACAAATAATTGTCGATCATTTAAGTTCTCTATCCTTTGCTATTCTTTTTCATGTTAAATGAATAATAAATAAAATACTCCAGCATGATTTTAATATAAATATTTTCCTGCAACACAAAAAGTGCAAAATGTATAAATAATCTACTCCAATATCAATACACAATGTTCCATGAAGATACTAAGCCATAGGGTTTATTTTGATTTGCTTTGCAGGTTCTTGACATTAATTCAGAAGACAGTTCTATCGTCCTGGAATTTATGGAGATGAAGACAAGGAACCCATCATTTTCAAAAACTAGTACCTTTCCAAAGAAATCCATCATGGCAATTAAATTATTTTTTTGCAAACTGACTTTTTAAGTGATCAAACTTTTCAATCATCTTTATCAATAATAGAGGATGATTCAATCAGAAACGAGCAAAGAGACTAAGATCACAAAGGGTACTTTAAGAACAACATTGCATGAAGTTGGTTTCAGTGGACATCTTAAGTTTCTTTGATCAATGGTGTATTGTTATTGTGTAATTGTAAGAAATGGTGTCTGTGTAGCATAGGTAATTATGTTTTATGCTTCATGGCAGGTTATCTTTTTGTGTAATTTGTAGTTTTACAATCCATGTTATTAATTTTATCGTGTGCTTATAACATAAAAAGTTAACATCATAGTACATCCTCTCTATTGATCTGAAAAAGATGCACCTGTTCAAGCTGTTCCAAATATTTTAGGGCACAGTGTCCATGTAGCATCGTAATACGTAAGTACACAGAAAAGGTAAATTTTACATGAACAGTGTTTAGATAAATTTCAAGCAATGCACTCTGTGTATCTACTTGATTTGATGAACAAGTAAACAAACCATTCACACTCAAATAATTGTAACAGTATGAATAGTCTTATTATTACCAATGTTACAAGACACGGTGTCCATGTAGCATCGGTAGTGCATTTTATAACATTATACAGGTAAATAATACTTCATATACTTACTTTATGACTATAATGTAATCAATGTGCATGGTTTATAGAGTACTTTACATCAAACAAATATTGATATGTACTTTATTTAAATTCATTATACCAATTGCAAAATAAAGAGTCACTTTTCAATAAGTTTTTACATAAAACAGTTAATCTATGATGTCTTGTTCGTTAAGTTATGTTCAACCTAGACAAATCTGGTTTCTTTTCATGTATTTGTGGTTCCAAGTAGTTAATTGAGGTATAGAAACTTGGCCCACATCTTACGCTAATTTATTAGAAAATGATATGGAAATGGGAAATGGTGTCCATGTAGCATCAGGATTTTTGGAAATGTCATCCAACTGTTGAACATGTGCGATTATTTTACACCAAATGTTACATTAAAAACAAAAGTTCTACATTGGACTTTGGTAAATGTAGAACCTAAAAAAGAAGAAAGAGTTGGAAAATATCCATTTTGAAAATTTCACTTGCATGTCACATAATATGCCCCAACTTCATGGAATGAGCCATACAAACCATCCACACCGCGGAATATCTGCATATAAGACATGCAACAAGCTATTAATGCCGAGGATAAAGCACTAGCTGGCACATGTCATCACAAATATACAGAAAGGTTGGCCCAACAAAGTCCAAGATTGTATACTGGAAGCGCGACCATACTACAACATTTGTGATGAACTCTCATATCAATTAGACCAAGTCATTGTTAGGGACTACGTTTTGTGTAATTCCTTTCTCCATGAGATCCACGATTCGCAGGAAGCTACACGCAGCTCATACCGGTATCCAAAGCACGCTGAGATATGCTAGACAAACTGTATACCGGCCCGGTATGACCAGTGAGCTGAAAGACCTGATCAGCAATTAGATTACCAAGTAACAGTAGATTTAATGATAGTAGTGTTAATACTTCTATCTATGTGACTCTGATTTGTTAGGTGATGAATTCCACTATCTTTTTGTTTGTAGAGCTTTTTATACAGATAGATCAAAGCTCTTAAAAAGATATTATTACAGAAATCCCAGTACTGTCAAAATGAGATTACTATTTAACACAAAAAATATGAATTTTTTGTGTGTGCTTCAATATAACATAATGTACATTTTTTTTAAACTTTACATCTTATAATTTGTATGTATCTTTGAATATTTGTATACTTATTTAGCGTTAAATGTCATGTTTGATTTACCTCTTGTAATGATGTTACTCTCATACCCCGGAAGGGATTGATAGAATGTTAATAAAAGTTCAATAAGCAAATGTGAAACATGCAACGCATACTCATACAATCAATAGAAAGAACATATGATAAGCCATACTATCCCAGAATACCCATGGACCATGTGTAAGTATTTATAGCTAACAACTAAAATGGACAAGAGTACCTGTGTATGGTAGACTATTTCTCTGACTATTTCTAGATAGACAGATTGACAGGCAAGAAAGATGCAACTGCAATCATACAACTCCTAAAGAAACACTACCGACACACGGTATCCCCCCCCCCCCCCCCCCCCCCTAAGAGTTTTTACTGATAATGGACCCCATTTAACTCGCAACAGTTTGTAGAGTTTGCTTCAGAGTTCGGTTTTACACATTCCATGAGCTCGCCAACATACCCCCAAAGCAACAGGAAGGCAGAGAACCTTGTTAAAATAGCCAAACAACTTCTCAATAAAGCTGAGAAGGACGTAGGAGATATCTACTTAAATCTGCTCATCTGGAGAAACACTCCCTCGGTAGGCCTAGAAAGTTCTCCTGGGCAACGATTAGTCGGATGCCGAACATGGACCAACTTGCCTACAGCGAAAGAACTGCTTCAGCCAAAGATAAGAGAACATTGTTGACATGAAAGTAGACAAGAAAGCCAAGCAAGAACACTACTACAACAAGGGTAGCAAAGAGCTAGAGCCTCTGAAACCACTAGACACGGTGAGAATGAAACCGTCAAATGATAATACTGGGTGAGTGAAAGCTCAAGTACAGTCGCAAGTGCATATCCGGTCTTACAACGTTATCACAGAAAACTGTCGCATATTCCGTAGAAATTGCAAGCATCTTAGAAAGACAGCAGAGTCATTCTATAAAGCGCCAGAATCGTACATTCCTCACGGTGACGCACATGAACAGCCTGACAACATACGGGGTAATCAGGCTCGCACACAAGCTGAACCAGCAGTGAAAATGAAAGCCATTTCAGTACCGCTGAGACGTAGCAGTAGAGCACAGAAAACTCCCAAATATCTGGAGGAGTATGTGCGCACCTAAACAGAACGCTTTACAAAAAGTTCATGGACACTAAAAACTCCCAAATATCTGGAGGAGTATGTGCGCACCTAAACAGAACGCTTTACAAAAAGTTCATGGACACTAAAGACTGTAAACGAAGTCAAGCAAAGTGCTGTTTTCATTATAGTTTAGTTTATTGTTGTTTATAAAATGGTTATAACATGGCATGTGATAGATATACAATACAATGTAAAATTGTAGAATTCACTGTATTTGATACTATCAAACATCATAATATATTGCTCTTGCAAATATTATAATTTATGGGTTTTGATATTGAAGATCACAATAGAATTCTATTCTTTTCTCTCTGAAAGGAAGGAAATATAATGTGAAGTTAAATAACACCACCATTTATCACTTACTAGCGCTATGCATGATGGGTAGGTTTACACACATGCACTGATACGATGGGTTCCATCTTGAACGAATGTTAAGAACACAAATAATAAAATGTGATTTGTGATTTGTGACTCTGCCTGATGTTCACCGAGTGTAGGAAACAATAAGCCTTATCTGATAGACGGAAGGTGAATAAATTATGATTATGGGAAAATCTGCACTAGACTCCTTGGACGAGGAGTACACTAAAAACTCACTGAAATTGGTGATTTTGCATGGCATTGCCTTGCTTGTGACATTGCGAACTTTAACATCTCATTTTTCAATGTTTCTCAAATTGAATGTAGTAACTGCTATGAAATTCTCTGTGGTACTATTGTCGGAGATTTATTGAAATCTTCCCCTCTCAAGAACTCCCAAAATTGGAGTACCGGTAGTGTGCCTTCTGGAATTTCGCACAAAAATCTATTGCAAAAGCAAGACTCCAAATGATACTGAAGTTAATGACAATGAAACTTTCAAAACGGTTTCTCATAAAAACAAACCTAGACAGAGTAGACCGCCGACAGGCGACAACGACACCAGGCCCCAACGACAATGTGATAAAAATACAAACAAACTTGCTCAAAACAAGACTTGTAGTTCTGATTCCCACCCCGCTCAAAGCTCCAGTAAACAGCATAATTCAAACCAAAAAAGACTTGGCTTGAAGATATTTAACTTAACAAAGCATCAAAAGCAAAGTTGCAGAATTTCAAGTTCTGCTGGTAGCTGAACAACCTGACATTTTAATATGTACTGAGACATGGCTTAACGCTGATCTAAAGAATTGTGAAACTTTTCCTGATCATTATCAAATTTTCCGTAAAGATCGCGCTGATGGTTATGGCGGAGTTATGATCGCAGTCACAAACATGACTGCCCGGATCTTAGATGATCTCTCTGTTGAAGCAGGGAGGTGTTAAATAGAAAGGAGTGTGCACGACATTTTAAATCCAATTCGATTACCCTCTCAAGTACCACTTATCCGATTACGCCTTTAAAGGCGTAATCGGATACCAGTCTTTGTGCCAATTTGTACCAGTCAGTTACCATGAAAGGCCCTACCACTCGAAGCATCCTATTCATTAGAAGCCTGCGTTACGAGTTTCTGTCACAGTCGACCGCGCATTACTCTACTTGATCGTACTAGGGACCTGCCTTGAAAACGACCGGTTGTGACCTTTAGCGGAGAAACCTTTTCGAGAACATTTCTTCGTGACGTAATTACGGCCAGTAAATAAATTTCACCATTTTCTAATTCCTTGCGAAATTACGAGTTATGACATCAAAAATGCGATCAAAATTGGACGATTATAGCAAAAGTTACGACATTTTCAGCAATTCCCACTTGTATAAAACACTTATTTTTCATACTGTTATCATATTTTTACGCGGATAAGTGCGGACATTATAACATAAAGCAAATTAAAGTAGACTATTTTCCGCATCTATTGCATGTATTTTTGTTAAGGACCAAGTTGGCCCAAATGTAAAAAATGTGTGACAATTTCTGAAAAAAATACCGGAAGTACTTCTGTCTGTGGATAACATAAATGTGTGTGGCACTAGGTTTTGATGTAGGTATCGCTGAAGCAATGTCTTGTGGGTAGGTAAAATGTCCTTTTGGTTCGAGTCTCGGCAATCGATCATCTCCTAACGGATTAACTTAATGCTAATCCCGGCATTGATAACTAATGGGTATAACGCATGTGCGGACAATAGATTGCCTCTTCGTGCACTCTCCTTTCTATTTAACACCTCCCTGGTTGAAGCTGAATTATTATGGATCAAACTTGATTTAGGCAAAAACAAGATCACATACGTCGGTGCATATTATAATCCAGACTCCTCCAAAGCATCGCTTGATGAACTTGACAGGTCAATCTCCACACTTCACTCCAACTACGGCAACAATTGCCCTGTTTGGTTAGGAGGCGATTTTAACATGAGAGATATAGACTGGAAAAACAACACAGTCAAACCTGGTAGCAACATTTCTACCCAATGTCATTTTCGTTTGGATATCAACACTAAATTTCACCTTACTTAGATGGTCAAAATCTCCACACGTCGCGACAAGACTCTAGACTTATTTTTTACCACCAACCCAACTCTTGTGACTCACATGAGATCTCTACAAAACCTGGGCGATCATGAAGTAGTTGAAATCTTATGTGATGTAAACCATGGAGGAAGCTCCCACTGAGGCGAAAGATTTTGCAGTACACAAAAGGCGATTTTATATCTGTGCGTGAAACTTAGTTTCCTTTGGGAAAACCATGATTGTAAACTTGCATCAAAAATTGGTTCAAGAAAATTGGAACAATCTCACTGAACACATTAAGACTTTGATGAACAAGCATATCCCCACAAAGATGTCTTCAAGCAGACATAACTTACCCTGGTTTAATGGCAGGATTAAGCGGATGAGACACAAACTTCAAAAACTTTACAACAAACAAAAAAGGACCAAATATGAAGGAGATGAACTGGCCTTCAAAGTCTTCAAAACTAACTACAAAAAAAGAGCTCCGGCATGCTAAAGGCGACCATATAAAAAACACTATGTCTGATAACTTGCATCAAAACACTAAACAATTTTGGAAAATTCTTAAGTCAAAACGTATTGACAACGGAGGTGTCTCTCCACTGACCACCAACGACAGGAATACAACCGACGACAGCCAAGTGAAAGCAGAAATTCTAAATAGCTACTTCAAATCCGTCCACACACAAGAGGAAGTTGAAAATATCCCTTACATGTCTGGAGATCCCTATCCTGAAATGCCACCTATAACAATCACACCTGAAGGTGTGAAAAAGCTTCTGCTCGATTTAAAACCTAACAAAGCATCTGGGCCCGACGACTTGCCTTCCAGATTCCTCAAAGAATGTGCGGAGGAGCTGGCTACCATTTTATCAGCAATTTTTAATCAAAGCCTTAGCTCAGATGAACTTCTGTTAGACTGGCTTATGTCCCACATCACTCCAATTTTTAAAAAGGGCAACAAAAATTCACCTGGCAACTACCTCAATCTGCTGTAAATTTTTGTTGTTGAATATGTCCTTACCAGCAGCATCATGTCGCATTTGGATCGCTTTAATATTCCTATGGACTCTCAACATGGTTTCCGCAAAAGAAGGGGGTGTGATACTCAACTAGTATCTAAAATCAGCGACATCGCAAAATATTTTGATACAAAAAGTTTCATCAGACTTTTCTAAAGCTTTTGATCGCGTTCCACACACTCGTCTGCTTAAGAAGCTCAACAATTATGGGATAAGGGGAAAAGAACTCGGCTGGATAAAAACGTTCTTAATACAAAAAAACCCAACGTGTAACACTTGATGGTAAATTGTCTTCAGCTGCAGAAGTCACTTCAAGCCTCCCCCAGGGTACCGTTATTGGCCCGTTATGTTTCCTAATTTACATTAACATAATTTGTACCTGACTGTATCTCCAATATGGTACCAAGGTACTCTTATTCGCTGAAGACGCATTAATTTAGCGGGAAACAAATTCGCAAATGGACCCCAAAACTTTCCAAAAAGACCTCGATGCCCTCTCCAAATGGGGATCCGACTGGCAAATGGCCGGACAAATGTTTTACCATGCACTTCACATCAAAGAAATCACCAAATATTACTCCATATAAATTATACGACAATATTCTGCAAGTGACTTCACCCCTACTTGGGCATCACCTTTAGCAGCGACCTAAAATGGAACTCCCATATTAATAACATAACCAAGAGCTCTAAAAAGGTGCTGGGAGTCATCCGATGCAATTTCAAATCATGTACTGTTGACGTTAAATCGCAACTCTACCTTTCACTTGTGCAACCAAAACTAGAGTACAGCACATCTGCATGGTACCCTAGCACACAAAAAGAAAAACATCAGCTAGACATGGTCCAAAGAACTGCAGCAAGGATGTGTCTCACTGACTACTCAAGAGAGTCCAGCGTGACAGCCATGATGTCATCTCTTAAGTGGACTGACCTCAGTACCAGACGAAAAATGTCATACTCAACATGATGTACAAAATCAATGCAAACCTCGTAGACATCGACTGGAACCCCTACTTAACAATACCAACTCGCCAACTAAAGCGCACACACTCATCATCCTTCCAAAGGACCTAGTACCAATTCAACAATTTACTCAAACATCTTCTTCCCATGGACTGTTCAACATTGGAACACCCTGCCCCATCATATCTTAGACACCCCCAACTTAAACATTTTTAAAACAAGGCTCTGCAAATTTTTCACCGTCAACACTATCAGCAAGAATTAACTCCACCAGGTCAACCCTCTGACGTGATGCGGGATCCCGCTTTGTTGGAGTATATAACCAGAACCAGAAGATATGTGAAAATGTTGACTCTGTACATATGATGGAGAGTAGTAATGAACCCTGAAAGAAAAGACATGGGCACCAGTTCCAGAGAAATTAACCAGAGATCTAACGCATTGCCTTATATAGAGTTCTTTAGATGGAAAATCTGCATGCAGCAATGATAGTTTATGCTGGTGAAAGAATGAAAACATTGGAAATGTATATCACCGGCCAGAAACAAAAACAGGAGGCAAAGGATTGTGAATCTGTTAATTTCTTGAAAACCTGATATACCAAATATATGACATTGATAAGGCCAAACAAAATAAAAGGTTCGTCTCAAAGCTTGCGCGCGCATTGGTTTTGAAATGCCAAAATACCGCGTCTGAAATGCAGAAAATTGTCAAATCAATTTTTTTTTTCCCTACAAATTTTTATTTTGAGTTTTTATTAAAAATATGGGCAGATTTTCCTTTTCTCAAACTTTTACATGACTCATAGACCAGGCTAAAAATGAGCTAGGTATCACTTGGAGGCGTTCTTTATCTCATGTGGTTTTTCTAGACCAGAATTTCATGAGGAATAAGAATATCTTTGGTAATCAGCCCAAATCCTGAACGCGCCCCCAGGAGACAGCAAAATCCAAAATGGCCGCCATACAGGGGCCCCAAAATTTAAATGGCTTCAATTAAGTTTAAAAACATACCAAATTGTTCGGCTGAGCACAAGGATTCCAAAAATGTATAGTTTGTCCCACTTCCGATGTTTGGTTAACGAGTTGTCGGGCAAAACGTTAAAAGGTCGTTGACCTTTGCATATGGAGTCAAAATTTAAACGTGCTCCGATTTTGAAAAACAATATCTCAAATTGCTCGTATGATCACAAGGATTCCAAAAATGGTAGTTTTTACCATCTAGAGTGTATGTGGTACCTTATCAAGGGGTCAGAATTGACCTATTGACCTATACGGAACCTGACCTTCTGACCCCTTGATAAGGTACCACAGACACTCTAGATGGTAAAAACTACCATTTTTGGAATCCTAGTGATCATACGAACAATTTGAGATATTGTTTTTCAAAATCAGAGCACGTTTAAGTTTTGACCCCATATGCAGAGGTCAACGACCTTTTTACGTTTTGTCCGATAACTCGTTAACCAAACATCGGAAGTGGGGCAAACTATACATTTTCGGAATCCTTGTGCTCAGCCGAACAATTTGGTATGCTTTTTAACTTAATTGAAGCCATTTGAATTTTGGGGCCCCTGTATGGCGGCCATTTTGGATTTTGCTGTCTCCTGGGGGCGCGTTCAGGATTTGGGCTGATTACCAAAGATATTCTTATTCCTCATGAAATTCTGGTCTAGAAAAACCACATGAGATAAAGAACGCCTCCAAGTGATACCTAGCTCATTTTTAGCCTGGTCTATCAGGTCTTCAAAAAACGCTGCACAATTGTTCTTATACACAACTACATCACAATATTCATTTCAAATAGAAAAAACAAATATCAGAAAGTGTCAACGGTTGCGAATAGTAAGAGTAAAAATTGCCACACAAATAAAAAAAAAGTTTTAAAAAAAAGATGGAAGACAAAAATTAGCGCACGTCGCCCGATTTTGAAGCCTTCGCAAGCTTTGAGACAAACTTTTTTTGTTGTTTGGCCTAAACCGCTGTAATATCCAAAACTGCGAGTGATCAATGGATCCATGAGTCAAGCTTTGGACAATACGTGTAACTGATTCATCTGATGTTCTCTAAAGGAACTACTGTAAAACACTATAATTTTGCAGCTACTTAATTTCACGAATTTGAAATTACTGTTATTTTAGCAGGCATTTAATTTTGCAAATCAGGACATTTTACTGTTACTTTCAATGAAAAATTGTCAGTTTCACATGTATTTAATTTCGTGAATCCACATACCTTGCGAATTTCGAACAAATTAAATCCCTCGCGAAATTTAGTGGTTTTACAGTATACAATAGTACTGTAGTTGACTGGGCCTGCCCTTAGGATTGACAGTGGTGTTCTTACTTGAGTATATCATCGGTGGTCAGCCACCAGAGGAACTGATGAGATTAGCTGTAACTGCTCATATGACCAGTGGCGTAGCCAAGGGGGGGCAAGGGGGGGCAGCTGCCCCCCCTGTGGGGTTCTCTGCCCCCCCTGTTGCCCCCCCTGTGGGAAATGTCAGTTGAAATAATTTGGGACTAACCTATTGGCATTCAAAATATGTAGCAACCCCCTCGTGTGAGCTGCACCCTTGTTGAAATGGATCATCCAAAAACCCGAGAATATCCCTCATTAAACATGTTAAAAGAGTCATCAATCGCCACTGCACACTTCCCTGAGGACTCACTCTATTTTGACACAGATGGCGTTCCATACTCGAGTCGCGTGCCAGGCGCGAGCCACAATCCACTCAGAACACCTGTTGTGGCGATATCAAACTTTTAAGGTGTGACTCGAGTAGTGGGCGAGGTAGGGAGAATTAAACGACTGAGGCGAAGTAAAGCGATTCTGTGTTTCACGCCGTACCGAACGTTCTAAAAGTAAAATGGATCGTTTCTTGGTGAAAAATGGAGCGAAAAAGCTCAGGAAAGGTGATGATTTTGAACCAATGGATTCCCAACCAAGTACTAGCGAAATAGAGACCATGAGCGATGATGAAATTCCAGAACATGCACTTAATTCCGACCAAGACGTGTCTCCGGATTTATTAGAAACAGAAGACGCCATAAATGAACAACCTGGCTGCAGTAGCACCAATAGGCGTACAACACCTACGGCTATCAAAGAACCAAGAGGTGAGATTTTCAGACGATTCTTATTTGTAATGTTAACATATTTAACTACCATCAATCAATGTTTATGATGGAAGTAGCATTTTTTCCCCAAACTGGTTGTGAGTTTTCGAGAAAGTTGTTGTTTTCTTTGGAAAATTACGAGCTGTACGAGAAAGAACATGGGTGATTAAGTTACTGTAGACCTTCATTCCACGTTACACTGGCAGATTCAGTATGCTGCAAAAATTGGAAATTAAACACTTTTCTAAACACATTTTTTACTTCACTTTGTCACACTTTAGAGGCTATTATAACATTTTGGTCAAAGTTTTAAACACTATCAGTCTATATAGACATTGCGTATTTATAAGAACCCTGCCTTCACTTTCCAGTTGCAGTATACACTATACAGGTCGCACCAAGACAGTTATTTTAACATAGGTATTAAAGTAACCTCTATAGAGTATTTATTTATCTTTTTATTTGTTTCTTTAACACAGATATTTCACAGTTATCGATCGATGAACCAACACAGCCCATTCTCGTTCGCTATCCCAAGAAGATGCAAGCAGGATTCAATCGATCGTTTAACCGTGAATGGTTTAAAACCTACTCCTGGTTAGAGTATTCACAGTCCATGGATGCAGCATTTTGTTTTCCCTGTCGACATTTCGCACCTCACCATTCTTTGAAAAATCATGACCCTTGTTTCACAACGGTTGGTTTTTCCAACTGGAAAAATGCCAAGGCAACAAACAAAGGCTTAGTTGCTCATGCAAAGTCTGACCATCATGTGTATGCTCTGGTGGCTTGGACAGAACACAAACGAATGGAAGCGGCAGATACAAGTGTTCAACAGATGGTTAGTGAAGCACACCAAAAAGCTGTGGAAGAGAATAGGCACTTCATTAAAACTGTTGCCGAAATTCTTTTGTTGACTGCCAAACAAGACATTGCCCAAAGAGGACATAGAGAAAACGATGAGAACACAAACAGGGGTAACTTTCTTGAAATTCTGAAAATTATAAGCAACCATGATCCAATTATCGCCAAGAAATGCGCAAATTTGCCGAAAAATGCAAAGTATACAAGCGCTCAAATTCAAAATGAAGTCCTTGAAGTACTCGCTGAAATGATAAGAAAGCAGATTATAGAAGAAGTGAAAAGCAGCGGTGAGTTTTCTTTGATTGTTGATGAAACAAAAGATGTTTCAAAAACTGAACAAATATCATTTGTTTTGAGATACTTTTACAATGGCACTGTGTACGAGAGCTTTCTACAGTTTGAAGCGGCAGAACAACTGCATGCAGAAGGCCTGACAAAGACAATATTATCATGTCTAGATGCCTATGGTCTTGATTACAAGACCAATTTAGTAGGACAAGGTTATGACGGCGCGGCAGTAATGAGCGGTATAAGATCAGGTGTGGCGACCAGAATCAACGCAGTTTGTAAACATGCGATATACATTCACTGCTACGCACATAGACTGAATTTGGTTCTGGTGGACACGGCAAAAGCAGTTCCAGAAGCTGCCGATTTCTTTGCTTTGTTGGAACGCTTATACGTCTTCCTCTCAGGATCTTACGTTCACAACAAGTGGAAGGCTGTTCAACTAGAACTGTATCCTGATCAGAAACAGATGGAACTTCAACGGCTGAGTGACACACGGTGGGCTTGTCGTTTTTTTGCATGTCGCACGATTATTAACCGCCTTCCAGCTCTTATAAAGGTCCTTGACGATATTATTGATGAGACTAATGCAGATAGAGCCATTGATGCTCGCGGTTTGAAAGCACAATTGGACTTCCGCTTTCTGGCAATGCTCTCATCATTTTACATAATTCTGATAGAGTCAAAATCGGCCTCTGATGTCCTTCAATCCCCCATCCTCGATCTTGCCAAAGCCGTTGACGTTGTTGAAGTTGTCAAGGACAGAATGCAGGCCCTTCGTAATGAGCAGGTCGGATTTGACAATATTTGGCAACAAACCACAGATCTGGCTAATCACAGCAATATACACGTACCCACAGATGGTGAGCAGATATCAAGAAGAAGGAAACGTACATCAGCAGTGCCTGCACGACTTCAAGATTCGGTGCTCACATCTCCAAGAATAGAGAGTCGAAGTGGGCACACAAAAGATGCCTTTAGAGTAGACATTTTCTACCCAATTCTAGATACAGTTATCGGTGAGCTCGACAGGAGATTTTCACAGGCAAATATAGACATAATGCGAGGAATTCAGGCTTTAGGTCCAGAAAGTGACCATTTCTTACAACTCGCCAAAGTCAAGCCGTTTGCTGAGAAGTTCGAAGCAAACATTGATGACGCATTCAAAAACGAATTCTGACACTCGTGTGTAAATGCTGCGTCGATCACCCAAATACGCTCTGACCTCACTGCACAGAGGTAGATGAACGGAGTATATACACTTGCTTGTTTGTTGATTTGTGTGAATAGATCAAACCTTAACGCCAAGGACGCACTTTCCAAGCATAATAAAGAGACAAATTCAGAGGTACACTTAATTGTGCAAGTCTTCACAACACAAGGAAATTCAATCCTCAATTTGGTTGTTGCCCCCCCACCAAAACTCCCGGCCCCCCCACCAAAACTCCCGGCCCCCCCTTTGCCCCCCCACTGAGAAAAACCTGGCTACGCCACTGCATATGACGGACAATTTCTATGTTGCGTTTGATCAATGAATGTCTGGGACGACAATATTTCAAGATGGGGAGTGTGTAATGGTCAGAGAAATTCAGAGAAAATAGACCCCAATATAAATTGGAAAATGTCACCCCTTATATTTTTTATTAATTTGTGTGGTCATACTTGACTAGAGATGGGTGAGTCATCATGATGCCTGTTTGCATCTTAACCCTGGTCCACAAACATAAATAAACACTCTGCGATATATGTGACGTGTTCTACCGAAACCAGACGGAATTGGGCAGAGCTCCAAACTGAGAAATAGCCCAAAACATAATTGATTTTTGAGGAATTTTAGTTTCTGGTAAATAATTAATCTTCAGAATGTTTATAACATTATTGTGAAAAATTCAGATTAAAAAATCATTATAAATGTTATGTTTCCGTGATTTAAAGGGCGATATAAACATGTAAAATCAATCGTTAAAGGGCGATATCTCAGTTTGGAGTTTTCATAAAGACCGTAAAAGATGAACTTGAAAATGATGTAACTCTGCTTTGGGAAGTCCGATTAAAAAAAGGGAGGTACCATTGTAAAGCTGAAAATCTCTACTTTAATAATCAATTACTAACTCAATTTTGATATCTTGCCCAATTGTGTCTGGTTTCGGCAGAACACGTCACATATGCCTACAGTTAAGATGCACACAGATGTCTTATGAGTCTCTCATTTGATCCCTTTTAATTCAGAACCTGGTAACACAAACATAAGTTTCTGATAAAGACCTAAATTTTCACTTTCACCCCCAAAATGCACTATT
The DNA here is from genome assembly GCA_035610835.1 of Ophiura sarsii. Taxonomy (NCBI): domain Eukaryota; kingdom Metazoa; phylum Echinodermata; class Ophiuroidea; order Amphilepidida; family Ophiuridae; genus Ophiura; species Ophiura sarsii. Next base: position 50,912,499 of record CM069446.1, read on the forward strand.
ATTGATCATTTCATTGCACCCCCTCTGCTCTCAATCTGAATCGGCGGCAAGAACAAAAACCTTGCAACCAACCCTACCTGAGATTCGTTTGCCCGTAACTTTTTTGTTTGGTTCTTTTAGTTTAGTGAATGTTACAAACAATATCAATATTGTTACAAGTTACTTGTATAAAAAAAACCTTGACAACCCACCCAACCACTTACATTACAATAAAAAAATATTAAAAAATATTTTCTAAAATATTTGTATATAAAAAGGTGATTTTCAAATGAAAATACATTATGTTGGTCCTGATCATTGCTGTGCTCAGAGCAGCCTACAAATGTCTACAAAATGTTTAATAAACTATTGATTTTAGTATATTCCAATGGATTATATTGGTAACAACACAATGAAAAAGAAGCCATTGAAGGCACATTTGGCATAGGGGAGCACCCTTATTTTCTTAAAAAAATTGTATTCTGTGTTCATAATAAAATTCTAGATAATACATACATGCAACAGGTACTCTTTCGGCTGGATTTCTTTAAAATCCATATAAATAATAAATGTTTGCTTTAGAACACTAAAAATTGATTTGAAATCCTTAGTCTTATAAAATTAGTCTCATAAAATTTGAAATTTGAAACCAAACATGGCACTGAATTGTTTTTGCAGTTGTAGCTCAATGTTAGATTGAAACACTGAACACGGAGCTCCTTAATTATATTTCATTTTCAAGGCAATAATGAAGGGTTCTTTTTTCACCATGTGTGATATTAAATATACTCCAATGTATATAAAACAAACAAGATTCACCAGTTTTGACAGTCCCAAAATTACACAAAATGTATCAAAAATGGAAACATTATTGAATTTCTTAACCATATTTGGAATCACTGTGTGAAATGCATTAAAATAAGTACAAACATGACTAGTATTGGGTGCGTAATTCTTGAGATTCTTGAGATAGACTTTGAAAATTGGGAAAGATTTCTGAAAAATCTGTTTTGTATATATATGTGATGGGATCAAGCGATTGAGTCGTATGTTGTGAGTTACAGGTAAAAAGAAGTGACAAACTCTTAGGTTTTACATTTTTACATTGTCTGTAACTTAAAAGACTAGAATTTCAATTTTAATGGGGTTCGGACCATACTGCAGCATTTTTCACCTGCTTTTAAATGATGGACAAATATCAAAATTGAAAACTGCCAACATGTGACTCATTTCGCTTGATCTCGTCACATATGGAAAAACTAATAGCCGCGTGGTCTAAGTCTTTTAAAAGTGTATTGTGTCACCTCCTTTTTGACTTGCTGACTCTGTAAATCTTGCCCGTTTTCACAACGCCGGAATGTTTCCCCTTCTTGTGACACCTGATATCGACAAGCTTCAGGTTCTTCGTCGTGAACAGCAGCTCGTAAAAGTACGGCCAGTTGACCTCCTTGCCGGCGGGACATTTCTGGATGGCTTTGCTGAGCGATGGCAGAACCTCGCGACTCTTTTCAATCCTGTTGAAAAAGCAGACGGCAAAAGTGGACTAGAAATTAGAATTGGTGGGCAGATGGTTCATATTGGTGAAGTTCACCCAAAATGTTGTGATTGTAATACATTTTGAATGACTACCGTACTGACGCGTGTATAGTTCCACCCTTTTTTTACCTCAAAATATAAGTAAATTAGGGAGTGCCCATGTGTGCATGAAAATTAAAATCTAGATTTTACAATTTGACTAACAAATTTTAGTAACAAAACACAAGGAAATACAGGCATTATTTCGCTCACGAGACACGATGGATTTCGTAATTGTTTACATCTTCTTACGAACGCGCGCCATTTTGTTATGATTCCTTGTATCCGTGGTGCACCACTAGTTTCATTCCAAGTCATTTTTATTGGCTCCTTTTCGTAACACTCGGCGAACAAGACTAGCATCAGAAGTGACGTCATAATTATTACATTCTCCGACTTGCGCATAAATCCGCCATTTTGTTAATTTTAAACCGACATAAAAAATTCTGCGCACCTACGTGTAAAGCAATGGCAATTATGACTCTAACGAAAACGAAATATTAACTTCCGATACATCAGGATTTATCATACTTTTTCTAGTTATTTGAAGATGAAACTCTATCTTTGTTGGTTTGGCTTTGATGGTACATGATCAAATATCAAGTAGGGAATCTTTTTGCTTCAGTTTTTGCTACATATTTGTGCAATAGCATTGCAAATCTTCAAAAGTGTGTCGCATTTTGAGATCCTACGCCAGTTAAATCGAACGCTACACTTGGTTTTATGCACTCTGCAGGTTATAGCAGGGACGATTTCTATTCCTAGACCCTCCCAGTGCGGGATGATACAGGTACCCGTTGTACGCACGTATAGAATGATTTGTGTCACGTAAGAGAAATTGCACATGGATAACTCATGCCTACTTTTAATAAAGTTCAATGATGTTTGTGTCCGGCTGAGTTACTGAAAGTAATTGTTCTAAGACTCAATTAGGGGGTGGGACTTAAATCGAGTATGGAACTATACACGCGTCAGTAAGGTATGTGTGTGAATATTTAAACTGTTCAAAATTGTGCATTATATGCGAGAGAAAAAAATATTACTTTTAAAAGGAAAAATAACATAGATTTCAACCATGAAAATACTATCTTTCTATCATACTATTGGCTATACAGAGGGACTTCCTTAAATATATTTAGCTACAGTGGAACCTTGTTTACTCTGTTAACACAACATTTCTGTTAACACAAAGTGTTATTCAAGTCACAAGCTTATATTTCACCATTATAATATGACTGGATAATACAAATTCCACAAACTAAAATGCAAGGCCCAGGCAACTTTGTGTTAACGAGGTTCCACTGTAGCTATAAATTACTTACACATGGTCCAGATTCCATGTACTAAACAGTACCATGTGTTCTTTGGTTCCGTACGGATTAATCAAATGATGATCCCCGCAGTTAGCCTCGTCATACGCCCCCTGGCACGAGAACCATCCGTCATCGTTGCAGAGCCGCCTCTTGTCTTTGACCATGCGCCCAAAGTAGATGCCATGATACCCCTCCTTATGGAGCTGCGTCTGGAAGCTATCCAACAGCGCCACCGCTGCCGCTCGGGTGCGTTCGTTATTTTTGGTGTCTTCCATGAGCACCTCCCTTGCCTGAGAAGAATAAATTAAAAGGTTTCACAAGTTTAGTTTGAACAAAGAAAAAGCTGTATAAGCTGTCGAAAAAGAAGAAAAAATCAAGTTCTATATACGGGCCCAACAGACCCATTTTTAAGAAATCAGTGAAAAAAATCACAAGCAAATAAATACCGACCCAAATAATTTTGTTGGCATGTCAAATTACGGCCACATTTTTACAGATTTTTTTAACCTTCTTACGTTCATTTGGAAAGGGATTGATTTCATTGACTAATACAAGAACTCATAAGCGCCACTAATGTTCCAACTCAAAAAGCTATGCATTCACCAGCGCGAAACTAAACAGGGTCTAGAATACACACTTCCACAGTTATGCAATTTGTTAATCTTTCTCACCAAAGGATGGCGCCCCAACAATCAACCCAGGGTAAAATTCTGGAATCCAAAGTCCTGCCCCAAAAATTAAATTGAGTCCCAGGAGTATGATTTCCTGAATATAACAGCCCTAGTGAAGAATGCCTGTATAAATCTAGAGGAGCAACTAAGGTACCGTAAAGTGCCTTACTCAAGAGCACATTTATATTGACCACTATTATGTATATTTCAGTGCCATATGTATTGCACACAGGGCCTAAGCCAGGATTTGTCCAAAATAAAGTGGAGTGAGCAGCGGGTCCACGTTCCTGTGCAAATTGACCGCATCAAAGGTGTGAGCTTCGAATTATTATAAATAATAATATTGCGCAACAAACAGTGTTTTTGACATAAAATAGTATACCCACCTTTTGGGGTTCAAATTGTGAACAAGTACCTTTTTTTTTAAAAGAAGAAGAAAAAAAGGGCGTCCAGTTTCGCGACATGGCGTCCATATGACACCTGGACGCCCCTCTGGCTAATGCCTTGATTGCACATCTAATACACGGCGCCAGACGTCAACCCTGTGCACAAATCAATATAATTTACTTGATGTGCACATTTGTATTCAGTACATTAAAGTGCATCGACTTACCTTTGAGTAGTACCCCCTGATACGACCTTTAGCTCTCTCCCTCATAACTCCAGACTTGGTTTTGAAACGGGGCTCTAAATCTGAAAGTGGACATACATGTAAACCAAAAGATGCTTAAATTCAAATAGTGATATGAGAATATAAAAATGTTGTGTTTTTTTTACCTTAAAAATTTGAAAAAGTAACAATACCGTTCCTAGAGAAGTGTCATTAGATAATTTGTACAATTTTAAGAGTTTGTCTCAGACATCATTGACATCAAAAGAAAAATATTTTCCAAATTCTTTTTATTCAAATTACTTTGCCTGTATGTTATTAATTGTAATCCCTTGAGAAGTACCTGCCGATTGATCAAAAAGATGGATACATCAGCTGTTGCACCAATCAGAGACATTGTTAGAATAATTGTATCCCCGCTACAGATTAGAGTGAAATATTTTAGAAGAAGTATTTTAATTGGTTATTCAAAACAGTACATCATTATTAACCTATCATAAACACTGTTTAATAATAAACCACACCTTTAAACCAATCTGGGTGATCATCTTTTGTCTCCGCCTCCGGTCTAGCCCTCTGGGAGTTCGCAAATTCAATCATCAGACGATAGAGCTCGGAGGCATTCTCTTGCTCAAAGAAGTCGTGAATCTCTTGGTTCAAGTTACCCGCCCTGAACAGATCAAGGGCGCTGCTTATATGCGATTGCAGCACATCAACACCTGAAGAGTTAAAGCATAAATAAAACATAAATATATTAGTTACGTTATGTATAATATTGGTTTCCATCCGGAGTCTCAAATTAAGCAGGAGCTGGGAGATGTTTATCCTGTGGGTGCCAAGTTTTAGCTCCTGGTGTCTAGTGTCTTTTGAATTTTGCACAGCAAAGTATAAGACCAGGAGCTAGTTGTCAAACAATTACAAAGTATCTCCTGATCCATGTATGCTTGATTTGAGGCTTGTTTGTTTCATAAAGTAAATTCAAATGTAGGTCAAATATCAGTGGATTGTGTGATAGGCTTTACAATGATTAGTCAATAAATGTAACAAGTTTGATGGGTTTCGTCGTTGGATGTCTAAAACTATCAAGCTCTCGTCATGAGAAGCTCTCATTTCCTCAAGTTCAAGTTACTTTGCTTATACATATAATAACTTGATCTGGAAAAAGTTGAGGCACACTGTTAACTGGTATTATTCGACAAAAGGTATAATATTGCAAGAACTGTATCAATGGGGATTAAGCCTTTTCTGCAACAAGCCTGAATTATAGAAGACTCAATCATTGACATAACATTGGACCTTCAGCATCCAAATCCAACAATGGAGGTAGATTTACAGCAAGCATGTGCAACCTTTTTTTTACCACCCGAGCCTCATTGTGATTTTGAGATCCATTCACGGGCCGCAGTGACTGTCAAACATTGCAAAACAGGAGGAGGAGTAATAGGGGGAGGGGAAGCTTACATGTAGGAAGAAAAATCCTCAGTCCATTGCTCATTGAATACCCGCTTCTCTTCGTTTATTTTCCACTTTTTACTGGATGTTGCTGCTGCAAGCGCCATTTAAGCAGGGATTTTAACACGCAATCACGCTTCGAGGGGCACACTGGTCACTAAATAACTCCCCCACTGAAATACATGCATTTCAGCCCTTTTTCAAGACTGTGTTTTTACCCCACGTAACAATGATGGAAGTTTTTATTTCGCATGAATGTATTAGATGTGTGTTGAATTTTATTTTAAACTTGATTTTTCTTGACCAATCTAGATGAACTCTTCTGCTACGGGCACCTAAACAGCGCCCTCACCATTTTAAACCGATATTTTTGCTTCCTCACCGGTTCCGGCAACGATATCCTTCCACAGCCTAGGCTCCCGTGCGTATTCGATTCCAACAAATTTTGATCACATAAACAATGCTGAGGTTCTATTCTATCTTTTTCATAAAAAATCAGCAAGATTTACTTCTATTTGCTTCCCCTGGGACGATGATCAAATTGATACACATGTAGGTACTATTTCTCCGAACCATACACCAAACGCGCAAGGATTTAGTGTAGTGCCCCCTCGAGTTATATTTACGAAATGCAGCGCGTCACCCTAAAAATTATAAGGGAGCACACCACTAAATAAATCCGCCATTTCTGTAAACCTAGGGTGTTCCGGTTAAAACGGGCCGCGTCAATGGGAATTTTGGGATTGCTTCGCGGGCTGCAGATTAGAGGCCGGCGGGCAGCATATGGCCTGCGGGCCGCAGGTTGCACACGCTTGATTTACAGTGTTGCAGCAAAATTGGGCTACATGACAAACAAAACACTAACCCCCCTCCCGAACCCCCGAATACGGTTTATCCTTCATGTAATTTTGCACGGAATTAGCCTAGCACAAAATCTGTGTTAAACTGTGTTGAAGGATTAAAGTATTAGACAGCTTTATTCAGTAATTAGAGGATTAACACCAGTCTAACTCATAAATAAATTACACCAAGGATACACCCCGATTACCCCCTGTCCCTACCATTTTATTCCCTGGATAAACTGACTCAAGCATAATTGTATTTGTGCTGTGATTATGTCCTCAAAATTCCATCTTCTATGAATAAACTGTGTAGATTTTGACATGTATCGATTTATCTGGTTTTGTTTGAAATCTGATGATCATAAAACATGCAAAAAACATGAATTTATGAAGAAGAACTAGATACAACACCATTACTAGTCAAAATAATCAATCGTTTGTTCATAGATTATTTAAAATCTGATGATCATAACATGCAAAAAACATGAATTTATGAAGAAGAACTATACAGCACCATTACTACATGTACATGTAGACAAAATAATCAATCGTTTGTTCATAAAAAATTTCGAGGACGTCATCACTCATCACAGTGCAAATACTTGTGCGGGGCAGTATATATATGGGTCATTCCATCAGGTTGGGATACACAGTGTGACATAATACTAACAAGCTTGAAAAAAGATATATTTACTATCACAGCATTATAATCCGACATAAATTGTCAAGAATCATAAACATTTTAAGCATTAATAATTTGGTAAGCCATACTGCTGTTTGTACGCTACCAGATTTTTTAGCGTGTGAATTACCATTGACTTTTTCGGATGTAACATTGACAGTTTTGACACCGTGCCAATGTTACGTCCAATTTAAGTTATCTCATAATTTCACTTGTAATGTACTTAAGCATACATATCTTATATGTATCATCAAGACACGATGTTGTTGACTATTTCAGCAAGTTTCAACTTGGTAGATATTTTAAAACATGCTTTGAACTCAGGTTTTGTAGTTTATCCTAGTGTGGACGTAACATTTACACCACATTTTCAGAGTGTCATCATATCTAGAGAAGCAGCCAATCTTGCCATGTTTCTTGTATTTGGGACATCAAGATAGTTGACACAGGGGTCCTTAAGCACTTTATACTGGTGTACCTAGCAGCTGCAACGTTGTGTGGACGTTACATTTACACCATGTCCAAAATTACCTCATTGTGGCACCATAATGATAAAAATGTAATTATTTGTTTAACATTCTTGTGCTCATTTATGAGATGGTACCAGAAGCTAGCAGTTGCAACATTTTTTATTCATTTTATTACGGCAAATTAAATACACTACATGCACAGATTAGAATGTGTCAAATGTTTACACCATTGTTACGTCCACACAGGTAATTTTTTGATAAGCTAAAACAAGCGTTTAATGGTGAAATATAGATGAAAAGAATAATTATAATGAAAGGTTGGTCTGTTTTGTGAAACTATTTAAACAAGAGCGACATACAAATGTATAACTAAAAAATGTAATTCAATGATTATTTTCCATAGTTTTTCATGTCACACTTTTTCCAGTCTATTATTTTCCTCATTTTAGTACCAATGTTACACCGTACCCAGGCCTGACCGTACCTGAGAAACGAAAGTATTTCATGCATCATATTTGGTATCATTTTAAAGGTTTATCTGAATTCTGGAAGTTATAAGATCTAAATTTAATAGAATAAATGTTGTTTTATTGAAAACCTAAATCTTGCCTCATGCTTCACTAAAATATGACTGTATCCCACATATAATACCCATGCTATGTCATGTTACCTTGCCAACTGTTACCGACGGTAACCAATACCAGCACCTCATTGGACGGAAGTGTTTCGAAGTAGTCCTCATCATCAATCTCTGTACCATCCGACTCTAGACACACACACTCCAAGCTTGCTTCTGTAAACTGCATGGATATCAAAATTGTGTTTAAGTGACAACAAAAACAAACCCAGATTAAATTTCACTCAAGTATGTAATTGCACATTATCATTATGATTTTCTTCAAGAAGATCAGGTACAGACGGCTCTATGCAGCCATAAGGACGTCCAATGCATCTGTCAATCACAAGTTCTTTCTATTGTCTGGCGATACAAACTGTTTTACCGTGCATCAGTGCGTTTTCAATCAATTAGTTGATCGATCAAATATCGACTTATATTTATTACATTAACTTACACAGGCTATTTTTGTGGATAAGCAGTTTGCATTCAGCTTTTATATTATATTTTTCTTTTTATATAAAATATATTGATGTAGAAACAGACGAAACATTTATGGTTGAAGTTCATATACAATTCAAAGGTATTCTACTTTGTGAGTGGGTATTACTCCAAACTAAAATCAAATTTATATATTTCAGACTAGGAAATTAAAACAGGTAACTTATTTTGATACGAGAAAATTGAATTTTCACACTAGATAATTAATTTACAAAGTAGAAAATATAAATTAATTAAATCTTTAATGAATCATTTTCAGACCAGAAAGTTGAAATAGATGAATTAATTTTCAAAGTAGAAAAATATAGACAGCTGAAAATGGTATTAGCCAGTTAGGCAGCACACTCCCCCACCCCCCGGGCCCCGCTTCCCCCGGGCTCAGGATCTGTGAGCCCCCCGCATGAGCAACGTCGCGTCACTACATTACTATTCCCTCCGACAATAGGCTCCGCACAAGACGAGTTGGCGCGAGGATAGGGTGCAGCAGGGAACCAGCGTAGCAATCAAGTCTTGCTGATGATCAATCGATTGGCGGCCCGTGTTTACATCTTCATGTACAATAGATCACCAAGTGATTGAAAACGCACTGATGCACGGTAAACAGTTAGTATCGTCAGACAATAGAATGAACTTGTGATTGACAGATGCATTGGACGTCCTTATGGCTGCATAGAGCCGTCTGTAGATCAGGTGATTACTAAATTTATATTTAATATTAAAATAAATTGTCCATGAAAAATAGAAATAAGACAAAGTTGAGGGATTCCGTCTTTTTGGTATGGTGGTTTGGTTGCTTGAGAAGTACCCAAATCATAATTTGGGTCATAATCATAATTTGGGTACTGTATACTAGTGTATTGTGTACTAGGCCTATATAAATAAGGACTAGAATTCGACAGTCATGATTGATGATTGATTGATTATAAAATCCAACAAGTTCCTAAATTCTCACCTTTAATTTCTTACAGCCCTGCTTTATAAGATCTTTCAGACTTCGAGCAACAACTCCGTGACGTGCACAACTACCAACACCCCGAATCTTATACGGTTTTATTCCCCCGCTTTTATCAGATGGCATATTGAAAAATGTACAACAGGCGCCTAATTCAGACTTCTTTTCGGTTTTGTTTACATGTTATCAATCAATTATAGAGATGGGCGATTTGTTTCGATCTTTGATTATTTGAGGGTGGGCGGTATCAATGTTTACAGCTTTGAATAACCCAAAAACGCGCGGCGGCCAGAATTTGTAAGACAAACACTGCGCGCTGAAAGTCCCGGGGGGGGGGGGGGGGTACTCGGATTTGGTTATTTCGGGGGCGGATGCGGCTGGAGATTCCGGGGGAGATTCAAAACCCCTACCCATTTTTAGGATTGATTTTGGAAAAAACGGTACCCATTTCTCGGGGTTTTGCTTCATTTAGACCCAATTTTCGCAAATTATCGAGAAAATCTACCTAATTTTTGCAAATTTTCGCGAAATCATACCCCATGTTTAGGGATTTTTTTGCCAAAAAAGCTACCCATTAGAGCGGCACACCCTCGTATACGGTCTTAGCCCCCCCCCCCCCCCCTAAATGAAAGTTGTAATTCGATTTGTAAACTTACAGGCACTGCTGACGATATCACCAACCATGCTATCGAAACTAACACATCGTAGTGACACAGTTACCGCGAATTTGAATTTAAATTACCTGACTTTTCAAAAGTAATGGCTGAGATAAGACTTGCGTCCCGGATCAACATTTTAATATAAGGAGAAACTTATCACGGTGTGTGTAATAAGTTTCTCTTACTTGTTTAAAACTTCTAAAATAATTTAACCATCTCCACTCAATTAATTAAATTATTCAATTACAACAAAGAGAGGTTAGACACGGATTCGAACCTGTTACCTTTCGCACCACAAGCGAAGTCCTTATCACTAAAGCTAAGCCTGCAAGGCAATACCGTGACGGAATAAAGCGTACACTCAAAAAAATGATCTTTGCGTCAAGTAATTGTGACTCAAAAATTATTATTTGTAAATACTCAATTCAATAATTTGTTGATGTTACTCAAAAAACATAAGTACCATTGACTCAAATTGACAAAAATGAGACTAACATAATTTATTCGAGTAATGTTAACAACACAAACGTATGGATATTAAGTGCCGGTAAAAAGGACAAGAAATAAGTACAAATTACTCATTTAACGAATTGCTGCTGTTACTTAATTCAACCGTTTTGTTGCATTTATTGATACCTTTGAGTAAACCAGACTGAAATCGATGAAAATTAATCAAACTCAATAAATTCAAGTTATAACAGCAAAATAATTCATAAAACCAACAAGGACAAAAAGCAACATTGAAATAAATGTAATTTATGAGTAGCTATTACTCATTTCTAACTCAAATAAATTACTTGTGTTTTATAACTAAAAATATCCAGTATCTTCTACATATATATTTTGAGTTACAGCAATCGATAAAATTACGTTAGGTCAACGAGATAATAACTTGACCTATACTTAATATAAATGATTACAACCAAAAAGATCAGATGAACATTTGAGTATAACGAGCAATTTATTTTAAGTATTACTAAAGCAAATCGTTTGAGTTCACTCAAATTACTCAAATAATGTAGTAACAACTCATGTTTCCAAAAATCAGTCCGGAGCTAATTTGCATAATATCACTCGGCCTTAGATTAGCCAAGTAAATTGCGCAAATCGCTCAAATCGCTCATTAGCATAATTGCAATGGTACAAAAATTAGCACCGGCGCTCATATGTACCATTTCAATTATGCTAATGAGCTAATTTGCACCTTTTATTCATTTAAACCTATTATTTTTCTTAAAATAAGTAGATTCATTAATTTAACACCATGGAATGTGTGTTGATATGTATGCATAGTCTCCACTTGTTATAAAATGGAAATAAATGTTCTCTAAAATAATGTAAATGCAAGTACATTGTGCAAGAACATACACATCAAAGAGCCCCTGCAGCCCCCAACCACCATACCCTGGGTGCCAAGCGATAAAAAAAAATTGCGATAATTAGTAGCTTCTACATAATAATATTGAGTTACGGCAATCAATATACTTATGTTTGGACAATGTGATAATAATTTGTCCTACTTAATATAAATGAGTACAACCGTAAAAATAGTATGACTTTGCTCAACCTAATCAAATCATGTAGTAACAACTGAATTACTGAATACTTCTTGTGGTTACTAAATAAAAATGAGTACAACCCAATGGTTGTTTCTATCATTTGAGTAAAGTCAACTTAAAAAAGATAGCCAACTTCTACACATATAACTTAAGTTGCAGCAACTTGATAATGACGTAGGACAAACTTGATAATATCTTCGTATATTTACTTGATATAAATGAGTTCAACAAGGTAGTTCAATTTTGAGTAAATGTTGTAAACTTATTATGAGTACACTGATTACAATATTTTGAGTTAGCTAAACTAAAATTACCTAATTAGTGATGACTTAAAATATTACTTATAATAATTACTCAATAAAATTAAGTGTAACCCGGTCACACTTGATTTTATTGAGTAAATGCAGCAAGTTATTTTTTTGAGTGTATGAGAGTCGATTGGTATAGGCCTACATAAATGTACATTTGTACATCTACAGTGTACATGTATCAGCCTGATTATACAGTGTTTATTGTACGTCGCCTAGGTTTCTCAGCCAGTATGTCAAAGTTTACAGATACGCCCCCGGACCGTGTGTAGGCCTACTTACTACCGTAATGGAATCCTTGGGGGACACCTTTATATAGGGCCCATTGCACAGCAAAGAGTGCGGACATAATTAGTTGGGGTGGGTTTTTTAAAAAAATAAATGGAATGAAAAAAGGTACCCGCCAGTCGGACGGGTATTGCAATTTTACCCACCCGACGCCAATTACCCACCATGGGCGGGCCGGGGGCGGGTGCTAACGTCCAGCCCTGTCTGTAATTAAAATGCTGATAGGCCTACAGCTAATCCATTGGTCTTTCGAAATAAAAATATTTATTTGTCATTAAAGTAAAATACTGATGCTACTCTCTAGTAGTACTCTTACACATCTGAACATGTCCATCATCTGATACGAAAACTAAAGCGCATTTCCTCAATACCTAACCATTCAGCTAGAAATTGTTTTAAATTTTGTCGATGAAAAATGCGTAATTAGCCTCATTTAGAATTATATTTTGTGCCATTTCACTAAAGTGCCATACGGCCAATAGGCCATGCCGCGATTTGAACCCAAGGGTGGTGGCGGAGATGGCGTTGTATTTTTGGCGTCAGTGCACTGCACTCTTGGACAAAAGAGGAGGAGGAAACACAACGCGATCGACGTATTACTATTCAACTTTACAATCGGACCTGACATTCCTGTGTACCCTCGGTGTGCAATCTATTTGCCGCTGGTATAACGGAATGGAGGGCCCTCCTGCATACATTTTGCTTGTGTCTCAGAATGATCTATACCGGGTTTCAAAAATATTAAAATACATAAGATAAATAGTGTTTCAAATTCAAACATTTGCGTTATGATGGGGGAAATGTTTCCAACTTATTCCGTTAATATCAATGAGAGATCTCTGTTTGTTCAGCTGTGGCAAGACATAATCGAAAATCGATGAAAAACGTATTTTCATATTTTGGCTCACAGAATTCATCTTTATACAGCTATTTTCTCTAGCACTACCAGCATTTCAAACAATGAACCCTACACCTCATAAGTTATATTTAAAACTCCCGCCAAAGAAAGGAAGGTTAAAAGCACTCAAGCAAAACAAATCCTGCCCTATTCAATCAAAGCTTTGTTTTCTATATGCACAAAACAATCGATTGTTAACAAAAAGCTAACTGAAATAAGAAGAGGGTGCAATTATAATAATGCGAATAACATTTCAGAAATAACTTAATGTTTTTAAAAAGGGTTAGTGATTTTCATAATGGATAATTTCGACAAACACTTGGAATCTATACTATCGTTACAAAATAGTCTGTATTTTCTATAAGCGTGTTTCTGCTGGCAAACGCTAAGTTTGCCCAACAGAAACAGGCAAAACCCGGCAATAATCGGCAATCGGCATAAACGGCAATAATTGGCAATAATCTTTTTGCAGTGCCCCAGCAGAAACACACGCTATCAGGCATGTCCGATTTTCAAAATCTAAAATTCCTAAGAAAGCTGAGCGTTTGCGCAAGATATGAAAACGGACAATATCAATAAAGTTCATAACGAAAAAAAATTCGTATTGGTCATGATTATCTCGGTATAGATCATTCTGAGACACCCTGCATGCCCTGTACATATCTATCTGAGAGTGCTGCTCCTTCTTCCTATGGTGCATCAAAGACAATCAAATTTTGTAATCAAATCATACTCTGCCACAATTATCAATCGGTCCGTATTTTGTAGTTATAACTCCGGGATCGCAATGAGCGAGTACAAACTCATCATGATACTAATCCTATACCGTTGACATGTTAGTCTGTCTACAGATCTTGATGGAGAAAATCATTGCAATAGGTCAGGAAGTTTTCATCATGTTCACGTGTACTCTCTAAATGTAAAACGAGTGGAAAGAGTGGAAATCCACTCGAAAAGGAGTGAAGGGAGTGAAACGCAGGACAACCCGTTTTAGAGAATTTCCACTCTAAAATGAGTGTGAAAGTTAATTTTTCACTCTCAATAGAGTGGAACATTGACATATAAAATCCCCTTTCACTCCTTTTAGAGTGTGTTTCCACTCAAAAACGTGTTGTCCTGCGTTTAACTCCTTGAAAGAGTGGAAAACCACTCTTTTACATTTAGAGAGAGTAGCACTGTTTCAATCCCTCTATGTGAATCAGAAGGCAAGGATCCGATGGAATGGCGAAAACACAGATTAAATCAACCTATACATGCTATTAGCATGATTAGGTAAAGGTGTGAGGCCCGGGTGTGAGGCAGGGGTGTATTGGTTCACCATACATGTTCGTCTCCTACACAGAAAAGGTCATGAGAGATGCCAATGTAGACCAGTATGGGATAAAAGTAGGAGGTACACAAATATCAAACCTCAGATATGCCGATCACACTGATCTCTTTGGAACATCTGAAACAGACATTGAGATACTAACATCAGCCATAAACGCTGCAGGCAAAAAGCTGAACCTCAAGCTCAATGTCAAAAAGACAAAGCTTCTAATAACTGGAGCAGAACAGCCAGAACACAATATCTCAAATGGTGAAGATGTTGAACAAGCCGACCTGTCACTTCAAATGCCTGGGCTCTGTAAAAGCCACTTCTAACTGCACAGCTAGCTGACATCAGAGCTTGAATCGGAATGACCAAGGGAAGATGATAGAACTCCAAGACCTATGGAACGACTGCAATCTCACAACAAATCCTAAAATATGATGGTCAAGACACTGGTTTGGAGCGGACTCCTGTATGGTCTGGAGGGATGGACTCTAACCAAAGCGGATGAGAATCGAATAATGGCTGCTGAAATGTGGATCTGGAAAAAAAGAATGCTGAAAGTCAACTGGAAGGAGAAAGGAACATAAGTATCCTGAAAGAACTTGGTGTGAAGAGACAACTGCTATAGGAGAGCTAATCAAAAGGAAACTGGCCTATTTTGGGCACATGGTAGCTTACTGGCACTCCACATCATAGAAGGGAAAGTGGAAGGCAGAAGAAAAAGAGGTACGATAACATCAAGGAATGGACCGGACGGTATCAGTCAATAAAGGCCAAGCGTCTTGCACAAGACCGGGCACAATAAAATGATCGGAGACTGTGAACGTATGGCAGCCAATCCCAGCCAATCGTCACAACTGACGGAGGCCCAAGTCAAGGCAAGGCATGGGAGCATGGTAATTTATATTTTCGAAAGTCAAAGGTGGCCCTGGGTGGCGGTGGCACCTCGACTATAGTGTACAAACTCTGTGGGGAAAATTGGAAATATTACCGATTACGTTCAATTTACCAATAACCAGTCCTCATCCCTGAAGAATGGTTTACACTTTTGGTCTTATTTTAAAGGTTATTTTATATATATTCTATATCATATCGACAGTGGATAGTTCAGTGCCGACTACTCGCAACGCGGAACTATAGCTTCCTATTGCTACACATTAAATTTCCCTAATTCATCGTTTTTATATAATTTTCTAATTTATAGTTTTTAATTATCATTTCTTTCGCTGAAAAGATCACATACATCATAAAACAATTCAAATATATATGTGGTGATACAAATTATATTTACCAAGTGGTACATTCATGAAACAAATGTTATTTTGATTGAATGCATTTTGTATATAAACAGGTAAATTTATACAGAGACAGTGTATTTTTTCCTCTTTCTTATAAAACATACATGCAATAACTTTGACAATTTAATTATCTTATTTCTCTAAAAGTGATGTCCATTTATGCCACCGGATATTGAAAGCTTTATTTTTCAGATCTGCATTCTAAATAGTTTTTTCGTTGACATAGGCCTACAAATTTATCACCTCTTTCTTTCCATAGATAAAACAAGGTTTTTCTTTATTTTCCCTGCTTTTGTAAATATTGAATTTCAGAATTAATAAGATATTGTTAAAAACATAATCTTTGTATACTGGTAATTTCCAAACAGGATCATTTCTTTTTTCAACCAAATATTTGTGTCCAGATTGCTATTAATCCAGTTTTGAACGTCTTTCCAGTACTTTATAGTAAATTCACATTCCAAAAAGAGATGCACAAAGTTTTCGTCAACTTCATTACAAAAGGTACATTTTGGATTGACCGATTTAACAATTTTAACTAAAAGGGTATTTGTACAAAGGATTCGGTTTAAAAGGCGAAATTGGAACCAACGGAGTTTAACTTCCTGAGTACATTTCCAGTTATACTGACAAATATTCAACCATTCTTTTTCAGTTAAAATATACCTAATTTATGGTTCCATTTTTCAGTACATTTAAACTTAACCTTTAATCCAGTAATATAAATGTTATAAAATTGTTTACAACCTTTGGATTCCTTAAGAATCATACTGGTATGAAAACCTTGAAAAGGATTTGGAAGTGTGGTATTTGAACTACAAAGGAGATTTGAAAATGCTTCATGAATAGCTCTTTTCATCCCATGATATTGGAGAAAATTTATTTTGATATTATATTTATTTTGAATGTCCTTAAGTAATAGGAACTCTCCTTCTGTAGAAAGAAGATCATTAATATATTTGATACCAACTTTCTCCCAACTTTTGTACAGTAGGCCTACATGCACATCTATTCCCCGCAACAATATTACTATTATTCCAAATACTGGAACACAAAACTTGTTCCCTATTTACAGGGTTGAGTTTTGAAGCATAATCCCTCCATGCAATAAGCACACTTTTCCAAAAATCATTATGACAATCATGAATAATGTGGTTCCAATATTCAAATGATGAATAATCAAAATTACATGATGGGACATTAACCTTAAATAAATTGTGAATTTTACTCTTATTTTCATACTTCAAATTTTTTCTTATCCAAGTTATCTTAAGAGCTTTTGCAAAAGAATCAAACTGAACCATACCGGTGCCTCCCTTCTCATAAGGAAGAGCCATCTGATTTCTACTAATCCTGTCAATCTTCCCTCCCCATATAAAATGATGAAAAGTTGAATTTATCTCATTGATGACATTATTCTCCGGGGATGGTAAGGAAAGTATTAGGTGGTTCAGTTTTGATAAAAGAAGTGATTTGACCACTACAATTCTACCCAATACAGTTAGGAACCTTTTTGACCAGTGGTGAATTTGTTTTGTTATAGCTTGCATGGTAGTAGTATAATTCACATTAACAATAACACTAAGATCTGTACATAAAGTAACACCTAGGTAATTGAATGGTTTTTCACCAACCCAATTCATTTTATATTTTTTACAAAGGACTTCTTTACAATCTTTCTTTGCACCAATCCATATAGCACTATAGTTTTATCAATATTAATTTTCAAACCGGAAATATCATGAAAACCATCTAGTAACTTAAGAGTTTCCAAAAGTGAGTTTTCAGTCCCATGCAGTATAATAGTGGTGTCGTCGGCATATTGCAAAACTTTATATTCCATGTTGTTTATTTTTATACCATGAATATCATCATTGTTATTAATAGCAATATTTAAGATCTGTGAACATAATAGAAAAATGTATGGGGATAGACCATCTCCCTGCCGGCAACCTGCTTTGATTTCAAAGAAGGGGTTAAATGATCATTGACTAATACTGCATATTCGGCATTTTTATAAAAAACACGAATCCATCTTATAAAGCTGTCCCCGAAATTGAACAAATCAAATGTTTTGAATATAAAATTATGTGATACAGAGTCGAATGCTTTTTCTTTTCAAAATCTACTAAAAGAAGAAGACCAGGAATATTGTTTAATTCAGTGTAATCCATGATATCATAAACTTGCCTAATATTTTCTCCAATAAATCTTCCCGACATAAAACCAGACTGGTCGTCACTTATATGGTAACACTGTTTTCAATCTGCTAGCAATACATGATGAAGCTAACTTGTAAGAGACGTTAAGTAAGGATATTGGGCGCCAATTTTGTTTAAATTCTCTAGGTTTTTGTCCTTTTGGAAGCAAGGTGATAACGCCACGCTTTTGAGCGATAGGAAGGCTACCAGAGTCATAAGACTCGTTTAAGGACCGCAGTAAATACCAGGACAGATCTTTAAAGAACATTTTATAAAATTCCACTGTATATCCGTCTAAACCTGGGCTCTTGTTGTTGCTCATCTTTTTTAAAGCCGTAGGTAGTTCTTCATATTGGATAGAACCTTCAAGGTCTTGTTTCTGCCTCTCATTTAAGCGGGGAAAATTATCTGAATTGATAAAATCATTAAGCTGAAAGGGGTAGGCCTCTTTGCTATTATACAACTTCTCATAAAAATAAAACACTCATCCTTAATTGTATTGTTTGTACATTTACCAATACCATCAGCTCCAACAATTCTATTAATGGTCTTATTCACAGAATTCCTTTTTTCCAAACTCAGAAAGTAAGAAGAGGGTTTTTCACCAGTTTCAAGCCATTTCACACGTGACCTTAGCATGGCTCCTGCCATTTTTATACTCCTCAGTTCTTTGAGCTCGTCATTCTTGTTAGTTATAACATCCAATATATTACCATAGGGGATGGGATGCTGCTTTTCAAGATTCTCAATCTCAGTGATTAATGTACGCTCTTTCTCGCAACTCTCTCTCTTCTTGAATGAAGAATAGGAAATTGTTTTACCCCGTATCTCAAGTACGACGTAAAAGCATATCAAATAGGAGCTGGTCATCAATGACAAATTTTATTTCTTGGGGATGAATATTCGGATATTCCCAATGTTTTCAGGATTATAAGGAGTGGCTGCATATTGCATATTGTTGAATTTCATTCTTAATTGTTTGTTTAACTAAACTAACATATTCCATATCTTTAACAAAGCATTATTAAACTTCCAATAACCTTTTCCTTTAACCAAATCATTAAACACAAAGTCCATTAAAACCAAAGAGTGGTCTGATCTATAGCCTGGCAAAATATCTGTATTTTCAACAAAGTTCATAAGTTCCTCTGAAATTAAGAAAAAGTCTAAACGGCTCTGTTTCAATGGATTTTGTTGTCGCCAAGTAAATCGCTTGACATTTGGATTGTAACATCTCCAAGGATCAACTAAATTCAAGTCATCAATTAACTCTAAAGCCACCTTTCTTGCTTTAGGGTTGTTAATGTTAACATAATTTTCTGTATCTAAATCAGGGTGAATAACTAAATTCCAATCCCTACAAATAATACAGTTTGTATTTTGAAACTCATTGATAACGTTTTTGATATTATGAAAAAAATCTGGAGTGTCCTTATTTGGGCCATACAAAGAGCAGAGAGTAAATCTCTTATCATTAAAACTTAAATCAATTACAATAAAATTCCCTTTTGGGTCAATTTTTACGTCATGAATAATGTAATCGAAATTCTTATTTAACAGAATTGCTACTCCTCTTGATTGGGAGCTATAAGATAACTACAATAATATTCCCCCACTCCATTCCTTGTCCAGATGACTTTTAAAATCATTATCAAAATGGGTATCATCTTGCAAACAATAAATTATACAATTTTTTTCATATAAATAATTTAAAACATAATTTTTTCTTCTTCTTATCTGCAAGACCACGGCAATTCATTGTCACAATTTTAATATCAGAAATGTTATCCATTGCACCCTAAGGTTTGTTTACAAAACCACATATCCCAACTTATGTTAATCAGAAAGGCTACCCCAAGTGCGCATTCGCTATAATACATGGTCTGAAAGCAAAGATAATTTGTTGTCATACATGTTGTAGGACTGTCTGGAATGCAGTTATTACCCTTACACAAAGGAAATGTGTAAATCTTCAACCTGTTACATTCATGGCTATAATAAGTTTCTATTGTGACAATAAATGCCCTGATTCTGTGGTACTTTCTGCCCACCTGTCCGTCGGTACAGAACATTTGCAATGAAAGAAATAGCACCAATCAATCCATGCGCCAGAATAACTACAAGTAGCATATTGAGGGGCGTAAGCCGTATTACACAATGCAAAATACGAAGCACCTGTTCGGGTTGACAAGCATACATGATATTCATAAAGTGATAATCTTCTTGAGTGTTATACAGTATTACACCGCGAAAATTGGCCACATATTTCTTGGTACATAAATTAGTATTTTTAAGATCAAATATATTCATACAATGGGTAACCAAAAGTGTAATGTACATACACTCGTCCAAAGAAGTTCCTTGCCACTCATTGAAGTTCAAATATTGAAGTTCAAATATTTCACATAAAAATTTAATATAAATTAAACAATTGTATGTCAAAATAAGCAGACAATAATTCTCTATCATGTTTGTATGAAATTAAGATGTACGCATTCATGCATGGCTGAGCACATTCATTAAGCAACATGGTAAGGTTCATATTGTGTTCAATCATTCATATTAACATTTGAATGGAGGGATTATCCAATTTTTTGCAATCTTCTTCCACAGACCTTGCCATTGTCAAGTGAATGGGATCTGCCATGCATGAGTGATCATGTCTAAATTCCATCAGGGATACTATTAACTTTGGGATAGGAAAGTCGTATACCAACGTACGTAGCGAAAACGGCCCTTTTGCATAAATTATGGTAATCATCGGAATGTGTCGGTGACCGGCGTTTAACGCGTTTAACAATGTTTAACCAGGTTTAACGGCAGGTTAAACGGCATGTTAGTCAGCATAGGTTTGGGGGCGCTGTAGATTTACACAGATGACGGTGGCCACGCGAAACCTAAATTTTGAATTCGTAGTGAATAACACGTAATCGCGAATTTTAAACTATCATTTTGACAAATACATCATAATTAAAAGGATTTTTATCGTTAACCGGGCGATGACTGTTAAAAATAATTCAAAATGGTGCACTCCCGTTGCCAAATTGGGTCGTCTGAGAGACGCGTGGCCAGCGTTGCGTCGTCTGCTACAATCATCACGCCTGATCGGTATAGCGCCCTCAATTCTATGCTGACTAAGTTCGATTTAAAAGTGGACCCTATCGGCAAGCTGAGAGGCAGACCCCTGATTCCATGTTAAGCTGTTAGAGGATTACTTTAGTCAATAGTAAGGTCACCCAATGAAAGCTATGAAGATTGTTAAACGGGGTCAGTAGTCACAAACATGCACAAACACAATAGTCGAACGACCTTGCTATTGTCAAAACTCCCTACACAGAGGACTGCAGTGCAAATCTGTACGATGTTCGCCATGTAATGTCTATGGCGCCTAATGGCGGATTTCATTCCGTGATATGAAGCTATGAAGTTTCCGTGGTCTTCGCTATCTCCAAGCAGATAGAGCAATACGTACATGGAATTTTTTGTAGACAAGGGTTCATTTCATGATTTGGTGAGGTTAAGAATGAGTTAGGATTCCTGTAATTTCGAAGACCACAGATTTTCAAAACGAGAATTTTCCAACATTTTACGACATAAATTTGGTCACAAAACGTGTTTAATACTACACATTTTACCGATCTGCAGATGTTATTGACCCTCCTCTAAAATTCTACCTGATTTTTAGCACGTTTCTCAGTTTTTGAGATGCCCAAATAGACCATTTTTCGAAGCTATATCTAGCAAATATTGCAGTCACTGATACTCCATTGTTTTCTTGCGTATAACAAAATATGACATGCAGCGTGACCTCCCTACTGACTGACTTTCTGTTTATTTTGATATACAATTATATATATTCTATTAAATATTAATTTGAAATATTTGGACTTTAAGGCAAGGAACTTCTTTGGACGAGTGTATATCCACATAGTATTCACACATATTTAAAAAAACAAAGCAATGACGTGCTTTCCAGCGAAAAACATGAGTTTGTTTTAGTGAAGAAAAAAAAATTACAATAAAAAAGGGGTGAAAATATAAATATGTTCTTTTTTTTATATAATTGACTATTATAACAAACACACATTCAACCTAGGGCCTTCGATAGCAAATGCCATTTACATTTATGTAACGCTCTCAGCTCGGGAATTTAGAAATACAGTTTTAATTCGGATAGGGTACATACCCAATTAAAATATTTTTGTAAACTCTGTAAGAATCACTCATGCATGAACAAATGCCTTGATGTTATGAAAAGTAATTGCTAAGTTCGTTCGCCCGACCCTTTTAAAAATGTTGTAATTTTCTGTAAAATTTTACTTTGCTGCAAAAACTGATCACGTTATTGACTTTGTTTATCTTTAATCAAACACTTTTTGAAACTATATGTGAAATGTAGTAATTTTCCGTAGCTGTAATAGTACCTTTGCTGCAAACATTTGGCTATTCCATTTGCAATCCATACACCCCCTGTAGACGACATTACCTTAAAGGCATATTATGTGATCTTTTCCAGAGAGCGCCCTCTATTCATAATTTTTTTTAGAAAGTAGATTTTCTTGCAGATTTACATTTCTGATCATAAATCATACATACATTCCAAGTTACAGAGCGATACGATTCCTAATTACCTCAAAATCATGGTTTTAGA
This sequence comes from Ophiura sarsii, assembly GCA_035610835.1. Classification (NCBI taxonomy): domain Eukaryota; kingdom Metazoa; phylum Echinodermata; class Ophiuroidea; order Amphilepidida; family Ophiuridae; genus Ophiura; species Ophiura sarsii. Next base: position 50,935,339 of record CM069446.1, read on the forward strand.
GTGAATTTAGAGTGAAAATAATAAACTGTCGGATTATCCGACAGTTTATTTTCACTCTAAAATCATGATTTTGAAGTAATTAAGAATCGTATCGCCCTGTAACTTGGAATGTATGTACGATTTATGATCAGAAATGCAAATCTGCAAGAAATCTTCTTTCAATTTTTTCTCGATGTTGAGGGCGTTCCCTGGAAAGATCACATAATATACCTTTAATCTTCCCCACACAGGAAGTGTGAATTTCAAACGGGGTTATCTGCATGGGGGACTCCATTTGAAATCTACACTTCCTGTGGAGAAGGTTAACACTTTCACGCGGCAGGCGTCTGCAGACGACATTCCAAAATGTCACAAAATGATTCAAAAAATGTCAACATTATTGAATTTCAATACAAGATTTGGAATCACCAGGAGAAATAGTTTGAAATAAGTACAAGCATGCCTAGCATTGGTTCAGTAATCCTTGCGATAGACCTTGAAAGTTGGGAAAGGTTTCTGAAAATCTGTTTTTATATTGGTAAAACTAATACTAATAGCCGCTTGAAAAGTGTTAAATATCGTCTTCCATTAAAGGGGGTGTATGGATTTCAAATAAAATAGCCCATTTTGAACTTGACATAAACTTTGTTGATCTTTGAATCAAACCTCTGGTCCAAACGTTTTAGATTATACTATTAAATTATTATTTGATAATGCTAAATATAGCCATAACAATGTTTTAGTCTATTTGAATTGTCATAAAGTAAATAAGGATGGGTAAGTAAATAGACCAAAAATAGAAATCGTACCATATATTAAACAGTGCACATTTCGAACTTTTGAGTTTATTATTAGGGTTATCTAAACACGTATATACATGACATGTAAATATTAAAGATAGATACAGTATAACCATTATTAAAGTCTGCTTTATACACTGCAAAATCAAGTGTTAAAGATGAACGTGTTCTGAACGTGTTCTGAACGTGTTCTGAACGTGTTCTGAACGTGTTCTGAACGTGTTCAGATGTTAAAATCTTTATGTTAGTGTTATTAAAATAACGCAAATGTTTACTTATTAACATTCAAATGTTACATTATCAACACAACTGTTAAGACATTGTTATAGAAGTGTTTATGCAGCATTACTGGTGTTAACCATAACGCTCTAGTGTTAATATTTAAACGTTAGTGTTCGACCACTCTGTTGAACATGATGATGAATAAGCACATGGCGTTCTAAACGTGTTATTAGTTAACATGTGCAAACGTTAATATTACTATGGTAGTGTTAAAACAAGAACACCAATGTCGATTTATAACGTTTAGTATTAAAGATGAACGTGTTCTGAACGTGTTCAGATGTTAAAATCTTTATGTTAGTGTTATTAAAATAACGCAAATGTTTACTTATTAACATTCGAATGTTACATTTTCAACACAACTGTTAAGACATTGTTATAGAAGTGTTTATGCAGCATTACTGGTGTTAACCATAACGCTCTAGTGTTAATATTTAAACGTTAGTGTGGCGAGGTGGCGCAGTCGGTTAGAGCGTCGTACACTGCTGTGCACCGTAGTTCTGTTGGTGGATCGTTTATGAGTGAGAGTTCAAAAACGATACACCAACACAGCCTCGTCCCCCATGCCTCCTTCAGACCGTGCAGACTGAAGTTGGCATGTTCATGGCGCATCGTGCTTCGGAAGGTACGTAGAAATGTTGGTCCCGTGTATCGGAAGAGCTATCCCCGAGCACGTTAAAAGGTCACAGACTCCTTCGTAAAGAGTAGGGGATCATCCCGGTCTGTGTCTGTACACACACATATAATATGTATTCATATACATACCTCCACTAGGCGTGGCGCACCAATGGAGTAAACAAATAGCCAAGAAAGAATGATGGAGGCAACTAAGCTGCTTCCATCGTTCCGTCCAAGGACGACCGATGATGATGATGATGAAACGTTAGTGTTCGACCACTCTGTTGAACATGATGATGAATAAGCACATGGCGTTCTAAACGTGTTATTAGTTAACATGTTCAAACGTTAATATTACTATGGTAGTGTTAAAACAACAACACCAATGTCGATTTATAACGTTTGGACGCAACACTATGAATGCCGGTGTTCAGAAATGATTGTAGTAGTATACAAATAATGATGCTAGTGGTAATTTTATTTTAACTTTTGTTGTTTTTAACTTAGGCCTAGATGTTAAAAAAGCACTTGTGTTACCCAGCAAACACAGAACGTTTCCGCAACGTTTCACCTAGGTTGCAGTTAGGTACATCATTTTTTTAATCACCCACATCTGGCTTCATCACGACGTTCATATAACGTTTACACAACCAAATTATGTTACCTGGGCTGTAATCGCTAATTTGCATATTTTACCTGGCCTTACATGAGTCGAGTAAATTGTGGAAATAGCTCATTAGCATAATTTCAATGGTACAAAAATTAGCACCGGTGCTCGTTTGTAACCTTTAAATTATGGTAATGAGCTAATTTGCACCTTTTATTTATTTAAACCTTTTTTTAAATTTTAATTTAAGTCGATACATACATTTAACAGCTTTTAACACCATAGAAAGTATTTTGATCTGTATACGTAAGTTCTCATATGTATAGCTAAAGGCAAGTCATTGTTCACTAATGCCATATACATTGTACATTGAGCAAGAACATAGTACACATGAAAAGGTCAATGCCCGCCCCCTCCCTCTATAATACCACTACCGTTCCCTGGTTGCCATGGTGTAACTAACCGAATTTGATGAAAGTTTTTTACACGTTTGGGATAAAATGTGAACAGTAGCATTAATAAAATAAGTTATTAACGCAATGAAGTGTTAATTAAGTGTTACTTCTTATTAACGTGTCAAAGTGTTAAATATTATTAACATATGAACATATTAATACATAACATTAATGTTGAAGTATTAACATAGACGTTATTGCCTGGCAGCACAGTTATGTTAACGCTGATGATACTCATGAACATGTTCATGTGTTAATGATGAACACTTGAACGTGTTCATCATTAACACATGAACGTGTTAATTAAGTGTTACTCTAAGGTGTTAATAAAAGTGTTCAAATATTAACACTTGATTTTGCAGTGTAGTCTTGGTTTTTTTATACCATTTCCCATGTTTACAATACCAAATTAAGACATGTGCACGTATACACACTAAACACAAATGGGTCATTTTTCCGGGTCATTTTGAATCAACCCCGTTTTGGGTTGTTTTGTACGGAGCGTTTAAAGTGCCAGTAGATGGCTACATAATTATCTTGACAAGTCGACATATTATCAACGTTATGTTGAGATAGTCACATATTTTTTCTCACATTCTTGACTTAAACAGTTTTATTAGTCGTCATGTTGATATAGACTATCTTGTCAAGTTGACTTTACAAAACATAGATGTCGTCATGGCGAGATAGGTTAACTTGAAGAGTCAACTTCACAAAAAGTAGATGTCGTCATGGTGAGATTTAATATCTCGTCGAGTCGACTTCACAAAAAGTAAAGGTCGTCATGGTGAGATAGATTATCTCGTCAAGTCGACTTCACAAAAAGTAGATGTTGTCATGGTGAGATAGATTATCTTGCCAAGTTGACTTCATAAAAAGTGAATGTCGTCATGGCAATATAGACTTTATCGTCAAGTCGACTTCACAAAAAGTAGATATCGTCATGGTGAGATAGTTCAGAGTTTTTTATTCACCAAACATATATATAATCAAGCAGTAAATGAAACAAGGAAAATGGTGGGCTGACCAAGTAAGAGCACAGCTCGTGAGGCCTTGGCCACCCTTACAAAAAGAGAGGTGCAGGACAGCTACAACATGAAAGACGTAAGACAAGGTGCAAGACGCAGACAATACAAGGACAAGTGTGGACAAACGACAATGTTGGCAAAGGCAATGCTACATAATGAATAAGATGTTGAATACAAAGTCATGAAAGTACATATATAGTATAATAAAGTTGTATACAATAATAATAATGTTAACACTAACTGTAGACGTAATAACAGCGAGATAGATTATATATATATAGCTATTAATGGTAATGAGATAACAAATACTGTTTATATTTAAACTTAAAAGTGAGGAGTGAGGTACTATTTTTAATATCGGAACTAATTTTATTCCAAAGAATTGGTCCCTGACTCCTGATTGAATTTCTGGCCAAATCTGTGTTGAAGTTTGGCGGTCGGAAATTATTAGAGGACCTAATGGTGTAAGCGTGAATCATGTTAATTTTAATAAAATAATTGGAGAAAATATTTGGGAGAAGGTTGTTGTAAAACCTGTACATGAAGATAGCTGTGTGGAGTTTATGAATATCATATAGTGCACAGTGAGACTATTAAATGAGGCAAAGAGAGGTGGTGTGTGAGTAAGAACATTTGAATTTGAGCAGATACGAATGGTTTTCTTTTGTTTTAGATGAATGCAATTAAGGTTGCAATTATTTTGATCTGCCCAAATTATATTGCAATATAGGACATGTGGTAAAATTAAACTATTATAAAGGGAATATAAAGTACTATGTGGTAACAACATTTTAAGTCTAAACAAAATTCCCGAATATTTAGAGACAATATTTTTGATATAAATGCTTCCAAGTAAGAGATTCGTCGAGGTTGACACCTAAAAATTTGATGCAAGCAACTTTTGAAATAGGAGTATTGTCAATGTTTATATCCGGGTCATGATAAATACGATTGCTATACCTGTTCTTAAAAATCATATATTTCGATTTGTTAATATTCAGTGATAATCTATTTGCCTTCAGCCAGTTAGAAATGCAAGATAGTTCATGGTTTATAACGTGAATGAGATGAGGAAAACTTTTATGAGAAGCCAATAGATTGGTATCATCAGCATAAATTATAAAAGAAAATACCTTAGAGGAATAAACAATGTCATTTAAATATATTATAAAGAGTAGTGGGCCTAAAATTGAGCCTTGCGGAACCCCACAAATGAGTTAATGGCAGATGACTTAGCATTTTTAAAAGAAACAAATTGGGATCGGTTGCTTAAGTAGTTCTTGAACCACTCGAAGGTGATGCCACGAATACCATAGTGAGAAAGTTTATCAAGAAGTATGTCATGGTTTATGGTGTCGAACGCCTTCGAGAGGTCCAGGAAAATACCAACGGTATGGTTATTGCTATCAAGATCGGTTACAATTTTATTGTAAGCTTCCATAAGGGCCATGTAAGAAGAGCGCTTAGAACGAAATCCGAACTGAGAACTGTGCAGTAAATCAAATTTAGAAATGAAATCATATAGTCTGTTGTGAACAATTCGTTCAATGATTTTGGAGAAAACGGGAAGAACAGAAATGGGCCTGTAATTGGAAACAGTATGATGGTCATTAGCTTTATAAATGGGAATAACTTTTGCAATTTTGAGATTGGTGGGTACAACCCCGGAAGCAAGAGACAAATTAATAATGTGGGTAAGGGGAGCCGCAATAATATTACAAACTGATTTAACTATGTCCGGTTTAATTTCATCAAAACCACTACTAGTACCAGATTTGAAAGAATTGCAAATTTTGATAATTTCATCATTATCAGTTGGGGAAAAAAATATGGAATTATTAGGAGAATTAATATTCTTAAGGAAATGATTATGATCAAGGTTGGTGATCTGGATTTTGCGGGCAAGATTCGGGCCAACATTCACAAAATAATGATTAAATTTATTAGCAATAACAGAGGGATCCGTTATAAGAGCGAGATTATCATCATAAAAGAATGAAGGTAGGTTACGATTAGTCTTGCGACCGAGGATGTCATTAAGAATATTCCAGGTAAGTTTGGTATTATGTTTACAGGCATCCAGTTTATTAGTGAAATAATTCTTTTTGGAAGTTCTAATGAGAGAAGTTAATTTATTGCGATAAGAATTCAAATTAGTTTTGTTAACTAATGTTGGGTTGGAAATATATTTTCTATACAACTTATCTTTACGGTTGATAGATTTTAGAATCGCAGCAGTTATCCATGGTTTGTGTGAGATAGATTATCTCGTCAAGTCGACTTCACAAAAAGTAGATGTCGTCACGGTGAGATAGATTATCTTGCCAAGTTGACTTCATAAAAAGTGAATGCCGACTTGGCGAGATAATTTATCTTGTCATGTCAACATTCAATTTTTGATAAGTCGACATGGCGAGATAATTTATCTTGCCATTTCAATATTCAATTTTTGATAAATAAACTTGGCGGCAGTGGCGTACCCAGGGGGGGGGGGGGGGGGTGGTCCAGGGCCCCCCTGAAATAAGCCCGTCGGTAAAAACGACCCTCCGTCGGTAAATTTGGGATTTTGATCATGCGGGTTTTTTTTGGCCGGTTATGCGGACAAGTTCATCGCTACCCCGCCCCCCCCCCCCCCCCCCCCCCTTCCCCACTTATCAAGATTTCAGCTGCTCACGGGAAAAAAATTGTGCATGTTTTACGATTTTTTTTTGGAGTCTGTAAAAAAAATTGTCGGTACATCATGCCTCTCGTCGGTACAAATATGGTCGCCCCCCCCCCCCCCCCCCCAGTTTCCAAAAGCTGGGTACGCCACTGCTTGGCGGGATAATTTATCTTGCTATGTCAACATCCAACTTTTGCTAATTCAACTTGGGCAGATATATTATCCTATCATGTCGACATAACCGTGATCAAGTTGACATGACGAGATAAATTATCTTGATATCAAGTCGGATGGCACTTAGACGCTTCCGTAATAATCTCGTCAAATGATAATTGGCGTCAAAATTTTTTATGCACGTGCACGTGAAGAAAACATATTGAACACTACTGACTTCGATGGGCCTTTCCTGTCTATGGTAGTAGCCCGGAGTAGTAGCACACCTTCACTTTGCAATGTCAAAATGGCGAATGTCAAATTCACACGTGATGGTAGGCATGCTATATGACAAGTAATGCTATCTCGCCATGGAAATTTCGACTCTTTGTAAAGCTGACTTGGCAAGATAATATATCTCGACATGACGACATCTATTTTTATGAAGTTGACTTGACAAGATAGTTTATCTCGCCATGACTACATCTTCTTTTTGCCAAGTCGACTTGACAAGATAACCTATCTTGACATGACGACATCCACTTTTTTGAAGTCAAGTTGACAAGTTAATTTATCTTACCATGACGACATCCGCATTTTGTGAAATCGTCTTGTCAAAACAATTTATCTTGCCATGACGACATGCTCTTTTTGTTAAGTTGACTTGACAAGAAAATTTATCGTCCAATGACGACTTCTCCTTGTTGGGAAGTCGACATGTCAAGATCACGCATCTCTTCATGACAACATCTACTTTTTGCAAAGCTGACTTGGAAAGATAACCTATCTTGAAATAACGACATCCACGTTTTGGGAAGTTGACTTGACGAGATAATTTATCTCACCATGACGACATCCACTTTTTATGCAATCAACATGTCCAGATACTTTATCTCACCATGGCGACATCATCTTTCGCAGAAGTCAACTTGGAAAGATAATCTATCTCACCATGACGACATCTACTTTTTGTGAAGTCGACTTGACGAGATAATCTATCTCACCATGACGACATACTTTTTGTGAAGTCGACTTGACGAGAAAGTCTATATTGCCATGACGACATTCACTTTTTATTAAGTCAACTTGGCAAGATAATCTATCTCACCATGACAACATCTACTTTTTGTGAAGTCGACTTGACGAGATAATCTATCTCACCATGACGACATTTACTTTTTGTAAAGTCGACTCGACGAGATATTGTATCTCACCATGACGACATCTACTTTTTGTGAGTTGACTCTTCAAGTTAACCTATCTCGCCATGACGACATCTATGTTTTGTAAAGTCAACTTGATAAGATAGTCTATATCATCATGACGACTAATAAAACTGTGTAAGTCAAGAATGTGAGAAAAAATATGTGACTATCTCAACATAACGTTGATAATATGTCGACTTGTCAAGATAATTATGTAGCCATCTAATGGCACTTTAAACGCTCCGTAGTTTTGACCCATAATGGCGTTATTATTGTTATAAGATGACCCCGATCGTATGGTTATTTTGACACCGGTGAACGTTGTAAAATTCCCTCGGGGTCATTTTGCCGATGCCGATACCGTGGGATTGATATCGTAAGTATTGACTATCCGTCTCAATCATAAGCTATGGAAATATAAATTCAAGATTGAGCACTACATAAAATAAAATGTGTTTGCATTATTATGAAATAAAGATAATAATGTGACCAACTGCAGCCCAATTTTTCAACTTTATAATGACTTGCATTTCAGAACTATTTGACACACGGGTGTACATCGGCTTCTTTAGAATTAACACCATGGAACGTAGATTTCGTAAGGATTTAATCAACATGATTCATTTAAGACGTCACCATGACATAAATTGCCCGTTTAGGAGCGCTATTAATTCGGTCTGGTAAACCTATTGTTATCAATTACTACGAGGGGATTGCAAATTACATCCACGTTCATGCGTTTAAACTATGGGCGTTGCAATACAACCGGTTGGTTGCACACGAGAATTATGTCATATAGCAACCAGCTTTGATGGAAGGCGAATATCTAAATTTGGTGCCGGTTTTTAGGGCAACAATTTATAGCGCTGCTAAGCGGGCCTTGTAGCGTAATGCACTTAGTGATTGTTCACAAACCAGATACATGCATTATATTAATGAAGTAAATTAGAAAAGTATGCAAACAGCAAAATAAAATGGTGCTTGAAACAATCTATTTCTAAATATCATTTTTAATTGTGTGTTTCATTTTAATTTGACCCAGTTTTTTGCGTTAATTTGACCCATTAATTGGGTTAATTTGACCCCGTTTTTGCGTTAATTTGACCCAGTAATTGGGTTGAAAACAACCACGTAATGTGGTTATGAAGTAACCCCATGCCAAAGGGGTCGTTTCATTCCGACCCCAAAATGGGGTTATATTTTGACCACTGCCAAAGGAGTCATTCATTTGACCCAAAATGGGATTATATTTTGACCACAACGGGGTTACTTTTTGACCAAGTACGGGGTCATTAGAATAACCCCGACCAATTGGGTCATTTTGACCCCGTCCGAGGTATTTCGCATAGTTGATACCGGAAACGGGGTCAAAAATGACCCCGGAGTTTTTGACCCCGGAGTTCTTAGTGTGTAGGTGGTGTTTTTCAGATTACGCCCTTACGCAGATTCTGACCTTTATTATAGACCAGTATTGCCGTGTTAATGCCGTGTTATACTCCTTTCAATGTAATGAGTACAGCTAATGGGCCCAATTGTGCGCTATATTACACATGCACAATTAGGCTCCGCCCCTTGCTGCTGATTTTTGCATTGACTACTGACCTTTGACCTTAATACATTTATTCATTATATTCATTAGGAGACTATTCCAGTAGCTGCATGGGTAGGCCTAAAACGGAAACTTATTTCCTGCACAATTAGGCATCATGATTTGGTGATATTTTGAAAGAAACATAACAATTATAGTGATGAGGTAGTTGTTCCATTGACGGAACGGGGGTTGATTTCTGACATACAGGGTGGTCCTTTTCAAGTAGGAAAGAGAAAGAAAAGTGTTTTAAAGACTTCTTATTTATTATTGGAATGAATGTAGTAAAGTAATTTTCAGTGGATTTTTTGACAGTGTCTAGTTATACAGGGTGATAAAATAATATCTTGTTATACAGGGTGGTAGAATAAAGACCTTTTCAAGTAGAAAAGAGAAAGAAATGTGTTTTGAAGACTTTTCATTTATTACTGGAATGAATTTAGTATAGTAATTTCCAATGAAATTATTTTACAGTGTCTAGTTATACAGGGTGATAAAATAATGTATTGTTATACAGGGTGGTAGAATAAATACCTCTTCAAGTAGAAAAGAGAAAGAAATGTGTTTTAAAGACTTCTTATTTATTATTGGAATGAATGTAGTATAGTAGTTTCCAGTGGATTTTTTGTTTATTACAGTGTCTAGTTATACAGGGTGATAAAGTAATGTCCTGTTATACAGGGTGGTAGAATAAAGACCTTTTCAATTTTAAGTAGAAAAGAGAAAGACCTTTTTTTATGGAGAAAATAACTGTCCAATGAAAATGTTTACAAATGGGTTCTTTACTTTAAATATTTTAGACAATGTCTTAATCCAAATTTCAAAATTGAATTATTATGAAATCTGAATTGTTTATGCAATTCATTGGGGTAGGGGATTTTTATGTTACAGAACTTACGTTACTTTACATTACGTTATGTTACCTGTTACTTTACGTTACGTTACTTTACATTAGTTTACGTTACGTTACTTTACCTAAGATTACTTTACGTTACTTTATGTTACTTTACGTTACGTCACTTTACGATGTTACGTTACCATACGTTACTTTACGTTAAGTTACGTTAGGTTACTTTAAGTAACGACACATTGCTTTACTTACACACACATTTATTTGGGCAGGGGGGAGTGGGATAAAAAGAAAGCTTCACACATGCCAAGACAAATTTATTTTTACACTTTACCACCTTTAACATTTCCTTTCGTTTATGAATAATTTGTGAAAATTATTCACCCCATTGAAACAGAATTCTATGTTTGTTTAAGCTGAGGCGTTGTCTTTTTTAAAGACATTTCTTGTTCAAAAACCTTTTCCAACTTTCAAGGTCTATAGTCAAAGATTACTGAACAATAGGCATGTTTGTACTTATTTCAATGCATTTTTCATGATGATTACAAATATAGGCGTAGTGATTCCTGAAACATTTTAAGAAATATTGGTAATGTCGCCTGCAGACGCCTGCCGCGTGGAAGGTGTTATTAAAATAATTATAAATAATAAACAACATCTATAAAGCGCAAAATACAAAGGTCTTTCGAAGCGCTATACATAAACATACCATACGACTTAAATAACAACATACATTACAACTTACATTATTACAACTTACATTATTACAACTTAAACTACAACATAAATGGAAACACAGCATTGCAAGCAATCATTTGAACAAGAAAGTTTTGAGCTTTGTTTTGAAACGATCTGTTGGTGCTGCGAAACTGATGTTTGAAACATCTTCTTATGGCGACCGGGTTTCGCAGTGGCAGCACCGAAGCTCTGGAATAAGAGCCCTTCCACCATCAGTTTCGCAGCACCAACAGATCGTTTCAAAACAAAGCTCAAAACATGAGTTGGCTTGCAGATAGAGCGAAGCGATCGATACGAGGTACAAGAGATGAGGTTATGGATATAAGCAGGAGCATGTCCATGAACTGCTTAATACTTTAAGTTAAAAGTAATATCTTAAAGTGAATTCTGTCTTTGACGGTCAACCAGTGGAGATCATGAAGAGTAGGGGAGATGTGTTCGCGGCGTTTGGTACCTGTGATAAGACGAGCAGCTGAATTTGAACTCTTTGGAGAGATGACAGGAGGTTGTCTGGCCGGCAATCCATATAAAAGCGAGTTGTTGCAGTCTAGATGAGAAGAAACAAATGCGTGGACAAGGCGCTCTGTACTTCCCCGATCTAAATACTTGCGAATACGACCGATCTTATAGATGCCAAAAGATGCCCTCTGACATATATAGCGAACACTCGGCAGTGGTCTTTTAACTGCAAGGTGTCATCAAGCGAAACGCCTAGGTCTTTTCTTTGGCAGAGCTTGGACGTAGCAGATATATCAGAACCACCAATGTTGATTGTAGGAAATACACTCAGTCATTTGGGGCGGTAACGGGAAGCACCCCAATTTTCTACAAAATTGATTTGTTTTGTTTTGTTGTATTGCTTTCCTAATCATGCAATTTTCAACAGGTAACGGTGCGGATGTGGTCGAATCAGACGCCACGTAGCTAGAGGAGGGCCGAGGCCATAACATGCCCCCTCTCCCCCTCTATTGATCGCCCCATCCCAATATCATAAACCTTTAGTTATATGCCACTGCATATCATACCTCACCCAAGTGATCACACATAGGCCTACTTCCAATTTTTCAGAATTCTTTTACAATATTTAAGAATTTTGTAAAATTAAACTGTTTGCGTATTTACCACTCTTTGAAGTGAAAAAAAAATCCGATTTTCACTTGTCCACGGGAGCGTCATTTAGTTTTTGTCTTCAACAAAACAGCATGCTCTAGTTTCAGAATTGAAAAGCCCGCCATGACAAACTATCCCAATCTCTACGCTTATTTGCCATTCACATTCAACAAAGAAACGTAGATACGTACCAGTAGGTAATGTCAAGCACCAGAAGATGTTTTAAATGTCTCCTTTTTTCTTTTCTTCCTATTTTTACAATTAGTGACCAATCGTGTGTAAGTCCATTTTGTGCATTCCATCTCTACTAAAGGACGCTCCCGTGGCCAAGACAGTTTTGTGCATACTTTCTGTTATGAGCCATATCTGAAGAACCAACCAAGATAAATGTACCATTTTATCACGATAATTTCAAAACTTACTGCTGATCAAGACTTAAGTAAACAGAAATTCTCTGAAACTTTAAATGTGGTTGAAAAATTACATTGAACTTGGGTCAACTCTTTTTTGAACCACCCGGTATTTATTCATCATGTATAATGTTGGTGGTTGGTTGGTGGTTGGTACGTTTTCTGACATGACTGACAGCTCGTAACTTTGTTGATGACACGCCATTTCCGTCGGTCAGCAGCCAATTGGTATATGATATAAGTAGGTTGCCCAACCAGAGTTTTTATTCTGTCAAACCATCTTGATTTCGACCTGCCTGGTCTGGGTGCACTCCCAATATTGCCCTGCATGATCAACTTCTCTAGACAGTTTCCTTGGCGTCTAGCAATATGACCGAAGTAAGAGAGAGTCTGGGAGTTCATCAGTTCCAGTAGCCTTGGCTTCACACCAACCTATACTGAAACACAATTGCATTGGTTCTCTTCATGACCCAGGTGATCCTTAGCATCCTGCGCCAACACCACATTTCAAATGCATTGATTTCTTTGCAGCTTGCAGTTGTCAGTGTCCGTGTCCAAGATTCACAGCCGTAGGTTGAAATAGGACAAATGAGTGCTTTGACCAGACGTTGCTTGGTTGATATAGTGATGCCTCTGTCAGCCCATATTTTTGAGAGATGTGTCATTGCAGATCTAGCCGTAGCCAAACGACGCCTGATTTCTGTATGACATCCTCCTAAGTTCTTGAGTGATGAGAGATCCGAGGAAATTAAACTGTTTGATCTGATCCACATTTTGACCGTCGACTAGAAGAGGAGTAATGTTTCCATCATCACCGATGATAATGAACTTTGTTTTGGCAACATTAAGGGGTGTGTGGATTCACAGGTACAGCCTCCGTATAACTACCGTAACTTCTTCATTATTCATTTAATCTATAATAAAAGTATACATTTTCAATTAATGAATCCAACCATGAACATAAAATTGACCATTTTGGAGAAAATTATAAAAAACACGTTTTTTTTACCCATTTTAGGTTCTGCAAAGATAACCCAAAATATTTTTTTTCAATTTTTGTCATACTAGTTTTATTATAATCCTATTTAAATTCCCCAGGAATGGGTTTATTTTTTAATAATATCGTATTTATTTTTGGAATTAGGTCCTATAGACCAAAAGTGCCAACACGTTTTTGGCACTTTTTGGTCTCTAATTCAAAAAATAAATAAGATATTTAAAAAAAAAAACCATTCCTAGGGAATTTTATAAGGGTTATTATAAAACTAGTATGACAAAATTTGACAAAATATATTTTGAGTTATCTTTGCAGATCCTAAAATGGGTAAAAAAAACCCGTGTTTTTATAATTGTCTCCAAAATGGTCAATTTCATGTTCATGGTTGGATTCATTTAACCCTTTCCTTCAAGAAAATGTATACTTTTATATAGGTTAAATGAATAATGAAGAGAAGAAGTTACGGTAGTTTTACGGTAGTTTTAGTTTGTACCTGTGAGTCCACACCCCCCTTTTAAGGGCCAGGCTCTCACTTTCATTTTTAACCTTCTTAAATGTGTATGTTCCGATCACTTTTTTGGGGCTATGATTTTTTTTTCACATCAAGATATTTTGATATCAGAAGAATCCCCATATTTTTCTCATTGTGTCTGTAAAATCTTAGGGCCCAGAAATGTTTCATTTAGAAAGTATAGGCTACAATGTGGTGAATTACTGCCAAAGGTGGTTAACCACCAGCCAGTTTGTGTATAACTCAATGGGCAAATTAATTGTGACCTTGTGCTTCTAACAATAGAACCATTGGAGTTATGCAACTCAAAATTTGGAATGGGACAATTATATGGATGACCTTTCATGTAAAATAAAAAACATCAAGTTGAAATTCGGGCCCGCAATCGGATCATCTACCTTTAAGTAAGATGCCTAACTCTTCCAGGCTTGTGGCTAATAGTGTGGTGTCATCTGTATCTGCGTATCTTAGGTTGTGAAGCTGCCAGCAACCTATTGATATGCCGCCATTCCATCCATCAAGGACATGTCTCATGACGTGCTCAACATATAGATTGAAGAGAGTAGGTGAAAGGATACACCCTTGGCGCACACCTTGGTCGAGGTTGAACCAGTCGCTATCTCCCTGAGCAGTACGCACACAAGCCAATTGGTGATGATAACATAATGAACTGCAACTTATTATTAACTACATACAAAGTCAAATTTAACTACATTCAAAGTCGAAAGGCAAATATCAACCCCGTAGGGTTATTTCAAGATGACCCCCAAACCAGTCACATTTTTACCTACCAATTATTAAGTATGTAACCGTCGCCGCCCATATATATAGATTTAGGATAAGGGTTAGGGTAGCAGCGATTCATTACTTTATCGGAATTTTGATTATCACTGAAGAGCTATTGCAATTGAAACTCCCCCACCCTCCCCACATGGAGGACATGACCCTATGCGGGTAACCCTATTTTGATTTCAACAAATGGAATAGCCCATAGAAATAATGACGACGGCGAACCTGTTTAAATATTTATAATATTTGGAATAGCCAATATTCATAACTTCCAAATCCTCTACTACACCACTGATTTTAACCTTTATCAATCATGCTTATCTTGCGTGTTTATTTAAACTTCTATTATACCATGCTTATGGCAAATATGGAATTCTATTTCTGGCACTGAAATACTATCAATTCGCCTTAGTTAGAAGTATACATTTGACCAGGGGTATGCCACTGAGCTTGCCGATCGGGTCCCCTTTTAAATTGAACTTAGTCAGCATAGAATTGGTGGCGCCGGCTATATACCGATCAGGCGTGATTGTAGCAGACGACCGTTAATTTTGAATTTCCATTGTTTTCAATGTAACAATGGATTTTGCCCGGGATTTTGATTATATGACCCCATAAAATTCATCACACGTTGAAACTAAATTATTTCATCCAAAAACGCTGGAGTTGGATAACCAACTCCAGTATCAGTATCATTTTTTGACAGCAAGCGGTGTGTAAATCTACCGCGTGCACAGCGCCACCAATTCTATGCTGACTAACCTCGCCGGTCACCGACGCATTCCAGACGATTATCATAATTTATTCAAATATTCAAAAGGACCGTTTTCGCTACGTACGTTAGTATACGACTTTCCTATCCCAAAATTAATAGTATCCCTGATTTGACTTTAAGTGACCCAGACATCATTCAATGGTGTTCAAATAGCATGCATGTTACTCCACCCGACTTTGTAAGCACGTGCATGTATTATATTTAGATGTATTTCTGGACACCAAATTTCTGCACACCATACATTTCTGCACATCCTCATTTCGGTACTATAAAAGTGGACCCTGTTGGAAGTTTGTCCTAACAATTATTCGATCCGTCCAATTGCGCTGAATAGAACCGTCCTCTACGCGCATCATTATGATGTCTTTGGAAGAACTTCTCGCGACTGGCTCAGTCGTGAGAGCCCTCATTCTCTCCACGTTAACCCTGATGTTGTCGTACATATGTCTGAGCTACTACAATTCTTCGAAGAGCTTAAAACTCCCTCCGAGTGTCAACGTCTTCAAAATCGCTTGGTCTTGCTACCGGTCCGGTCTTCCACTCTATGAACACGCCCGGCAACTGAGAAACAAGTTTGGGGATGTGTACAGGATTAACGTTTTTGGTCATCTCGTTGTGGTACTGAACGATCTCGACTCCATCAAGGAAGCTTTCAATAATCCTTATATCAACGACAGACCAATTGTGAATGTGAATAGTGTGGGGGAAAGTGGTGAGTTGGAGAATATTTAGGTCAGAAATTGTCATTATGATCAAGTAAATTTCTGCATCATAAACCTAATCTAATCCGGGTGAAATAATGCTATTTTATTCTAAATTTAAAACTATAATAGTAAAATGAAATGAATATTTTGCATGGGCAAATGTTTTCCTCATACTTTGACACCTTATTCATCATAATTGAGTGGATGGTTTTGAAATTATTATGCTAGATTGTTTGTTCAACATGAAATAAAATTTACCAATGGGAAAAGCGCTATTAAACTCCGCACAAAAAGAAAGTAACCACTTTTTTCGAGACACCCTGTGTTTAATTCCTAAGACCCTAAATAAATTTAAAATATTGGCAAGAGAATTGGAATTTTCTCTTGCGCATTTTGACACCTCGTTTGTCACAATGCACAATAGCACCAATATTGATGAAGCAGTGTCCATTTGAATACAAAATGATGCAGATTCCATTGTTGCACATAACCTTATACCCATGAAATAAAGAATAAGTTCACATACGCAAATGATAAGGATGATAAGCAAGGTTGGTTTTGCTCATGGGCTTTGTTTAATCAAAACAAAAAATGAAATTAAAAAGTATTGTCAAAATTAACCACAAATCCATCAGTATCGTGTGTGTCTTCCTCCTACAGGTGTTGGAAACAATTGACGGAGTGAGATGTTCGGATTATGATTTTCTTTTCATGGAGAAAAGGAAGTGGTACACTTTAGATTTACTGTTTTGTTTACGCTCTTTTCATATGGGTAGGGCTAAGTGCAACAATGGACACAGCTTCATCAATATTTGTGCTATTGTAACAAATGAGGTATCAAAATGTGCGAGAGAAGATTTCTGTTCTTTCCCATATTTTGAATTTATTTAGGGCCCAAGGAATTAAACACAGGGTGTCTCGAAAAAAGTGGTTACTTTCTTTTTGTGTTGTGATAACCAGGCATGTGTGGGGGAAAGTGGGTCATATATAATGTGATGAACATATTTATATGACACTGAAACAATGCTATTATATTAATCCAGGTATATTGCTGTCAAGTGGAGAGCTGTGGAGTCAACAACGTCGGTTCACCCACGGAATTTTCCGCAGATTTGGAATTGGAAAATCAAAATTCGAACATCAAATAGAGGACGAAAGCCGCGCCTTCATAGACGAAGTCGCCTTACTAAAAGGGAAAAGTTTTGATCCGACCCACTTGTTGCAAAATGCAGTCTCTAATGTTATCTGCGCAATTGTGTTTGGAAAACGTTTTGAATACAACGACGAGAAATTTAAGTACTGGTTGCAGTTGTCCACACAACAGGTGCAGTTGTCCATCAAGAATTTACCGGTAGTTTTTTTGCCTTCGTTGCGTTACTTCCCCCGTGGTGCAAAAGCGATACAAGAAAACTTGAATAATTTCTTAAAATTGGCTGACTTTGCTGCCGAGGCTATTGCAGATCACAAACGCGAGCGCGATTCGGACCACCCCCGCGACTTCATTGATAGCTACCTGCAAGAAATATGCTTAAATCAAGGGGGTTCTTCTGATGGAAAGTTCTCTAAGTTGACCGAGAACACATTGACGGCTACTATAATCAATCTGTTCGCAGCCGGCACCGATACCACTGCTTTAACAATGAGATGGGGCCTTCTCTACATGACTATATACACTGATGTTCAAACCGGTGTTCAAAAGGAGATCGACGCAGTCGTTGGTCGCAATAGATTCCCTAAAATTGCCGATAAACCATTTCTCAAATACACGCAGGCCGTGTTACTGGAGATACAAAGAATGGCATCGACCTCACGGCTCGGGGTTTTTCACTCTTGCTGCAAAACCACAACTGTGCGCGGAATGAGGATTCCACAAGGGGCTATCGTTGTGCCCAATCTATGGGCGGTCCACCGTGACGGAGAAGTTTGGTCAGAGCCGTTTAAGTTCAAACCGGAAAGGTTCCTGGACAAAAATGGTGACGTGGTCACACGAGAAGAGCTGATACCGTTTTCCATCGGTGAGTTTAATCTTACTTTCGACCATTTTAGGCCTATATGCAGCTTTTCCCTATGCGATGGAGATATTAATTTATTAATAATTAAATAAATCCCTCTTGAAATTTCGGATTTTTGTTGTTCAATCGCCTATATTTCGTTTACTTCGTGATATGTTCACATTGTGTTACATATCAGTAGAAGCTGACGTGTGTAATCTGTCCAATGATACCAAGTTAGCAAGGACTTGTGTCAGTGCTCAGCCACTCGCTTGAGATGAGAATATGCAGAGGTCTATACTGAATATCCCAAAATGTTTTGATTGTTCAACCATAAGTCCAATGATAATTGACGAGATGACGAGATAATTTACAGATGACGTGATTATTGACTAGATAATTGCGAGATAATTTACAGATGACATGATAATTGACGAGATGACGAGATATTTTACAGATGACGTGATTAGTGACTAGATAATTGCGAGATAATCTACAGATGCATAATTATTGACTAAATAATTGCGAGATAATTTACAGATGACATGATAATTGACGAGATAACGAGATAATTTACAGATGACATGATAATTGACGAGATGACGTGATAATTTACAGATGACGTGATTATTGACTAGATAATTGCCAGATAATTTACAGATGACGTGATTGTTGACTAGATAATTGCGAGATTGACTAGATAATTGCGAGATAATTTACAGATGACGTGATTATTGACTAGATAATAGCGAGATAATTGACAGTAGTTGCTATCTACTGAAAAAGGCAACTTACTCTGATATACTTGCTATCTACTGAAGATAGCAACTTACTCTGATAAACTTGGTATCTACTGAAGATAGCAAATTACCCTGATAGACTTGGTGTCTTCTGAAGATAGCAACTTACTCTGATATACTTGCTATCTACTGAAGATAGCAACTTATTCTGATATCTACTGAAGATAGCAACTAACTCGGATATACTTGCTATCTATTGAAAAAGCAACTTACTCTGATATACTTGCTATCTACCGAAGATAGCAACTTACTCTGATAGAATTGGTGTCTTCTGAAGATAGCAACTTACTAGCTGCAAGTTGATAGACTTGCTATCAACTTAAGATAGCAACTGACTTTAATAGACTTGGTGTCTACTGAAGATAGCAACTTACTCTAATAGACTTGCTATCTACCGAAGATAGCAACTTACCCTGATAGACTTGGTGTCTTTTGAAGATACCAACTTACTCTGATATACTTGCTATCTACTGAAGATAGCATAGATATCACATTCTGATATACTTGGTATCAACTAAAGATATACATTTACTCTGATAGACATGCTAAGCAGAATTTCCAAACCTGGTCCTTTAATACCACCGACTGTAATTGGAGTCCATGGGATACTGTACATGAGTGCTATTCAAGATGGCGTGGAAACTAGCATACGAGCTACATAGGCCTATCATGATACAGACAGCCGGAATAACTCGCAAAAAAATCGTTAACTCGTCCATTATCACGTCATCTGTTAATTATCTCGTCATCTGTAAACATGGTAAATTATCTCTCATCTTGTCAATTACCACGTCATCTGTAAATTATCTCGCAATCATCTAGTCAATAATCACGTCATCTGTAAAATATCTCGTCATCTTGTCAATTACCACGTCATCTGTAAATTATCTCGCAATTGTCTAGTCAATAATCGCGTGATCCGATGGTAGTTCAAGTTGAACTGGTTCAAGTTGATCTGCCATATAGTTACGCAGCGGGTTTGATACGTCATTTGAGACACCAGTGTAGAAGGAAATACTAGTAGTCCCCTGGTGCTATAGTCCGGCTCATAGTAATTTTTGTTTCATGCTTCATTCCGTGTATGTCTATGTACGTCGGACTATTATAGCTCCAGGGGGACTATGGCGCCTTTCACCGGATTAATTATTGATTATCGCATAGGCCTAAAATGTAACTTTGTACCACAGGTAGGCTTAATGCTCATGAACTCCAAAACCATAGCTCAAACGTCAAACATAAATTATACAATTGTGAAGATATTTCCTCTCTTTAATTTCAGATATTACAAGTGAAGATTGACTGATTATTAACAGAGCTATGTGTCCAAAACAAATCTAAAGTACAATTTCTATTTCACGTTTGCAGTTGCTTTTGCAACGCACAGCAGCCTCTGATAGCAATAGGCAGATTACTGGTAGCAACAACTCGCCGCTCGATAATTAGATGTGGATCGGGGATGTTTTCATTGATCAATTCGTCCTATACGATATCACTCGTGTTGAAAAAACAACTGCAAAAATGAAAATTGTACTTTGTTTTAGTTTTGGACACATAGCTCTGTTGATTTTAATATCAATCTTCACGTGTAATATTTCAAAATAAAGAGAGGAAATTAATTCACAAAATGTTATATAATTCATAAATTACGTTGCAGCTATAATTCTGGAGTTGTCATTGGTTATGGATAGGGCCTATGTAGGCAGCTTATCCGGTATAAATTCCTTTTTTAGGTCTGTACGCTCTCCGAAATTAAAGAACCTTTTTGTATCCGTTACTGGTTCTCCAAATGGTTCTCCAAACTTAAAGAACCTTTTTTGAAGTTTAAGAGAGAGGTTCCTCATAGAACCTTCAAAAAAGTTCTTCAAAAACTAAGAACCCTTATAGGAGAACCTTTTATGGTTTTATTGATTCTACAAATGGTTCTGTAGACACCAACTATGGTTCTGCAAGGTGTCTGAAGAACCATTTGGTTCCTCCATTCAAGAACCTTTGAGGGTTCTAAATAGAGGACAGATTAAGAACCTTTTTCTAAGAGTGTATATCACGTTTTATATATTCCATCCAGGCCGCCGTACTTGTCTGGGGGAGAACCTGGCCAACATGGAACTTTTCATCTTTTTCACGCAGTTTATGCATCAATTCCGATTCGAATCAACGTGGGAAAGCACATCTATTTCTCAAGCTGACCAAGGAAGGAATCCCAAAGATTTTCAAATACGCGCAATTGCTCGGGATTGAGATTGGGACGTCACAACATCATTGTGGGTATGACATTTTTCTCGGACTCAAACGTTGGGAAGATTTGGGCTATTCCGGTTGAAATTCATACACCCCTGTAGGGTAGATATGACCTTAATCTTCCACACAGGAAGTGTATGTTTCATTTGGAGTCACCCATGCAAGTAACCCCATTTGAAATTAGCACTCCATGTGGGGGAGATTAAGCCAATGTCTTGCTTAGGGGTTGTTGTATGGACTGGGAACAAGTAAGGTCGATTTTAATACGCCATGTGTTTAATTTACATAGGATTTGATCGTAGCATCCGGACTAAAAAACGGCGTCCCCGTAAGAGGAAAGTGACAAGCTTATGTTTTACATCATCATGATCATTGGGACATTGATTGATAAGATATTTTTCTTGTTGGGAAGATTGGTCTATTTCAGTTGACATTCATATACCCTGTATCACTATTAAAAGAGTTGTTTAAATTTTAAACAACCACAAGTTAACCAGTGAATTGCTTAACGTTGTTAAACATTTTAAAACAATGTTGCTCAAAAGTTAATCAACTTGTTTAACATTTTGAGCAATATTGTTTAAAATGTTAAACAACGTTGAGCGATTCACTGGTTAACTTGTGGTTGCTTAAAATTTAAACAACTCTTTTAACAGTGTAATGTCATATCTTCCATTAAGGTAATAGCTTCCAAACAGGGCCTGTTACACGAAGGTTTCAAACGGATTCACTCGTGCAAAACCGATCATTTGAAATTCGCACTCCCTGTAGGGGGAGGGGTTGTATGGATTTCGAATCATATAGCCCATTGTATGCCATGACATTTATCTCGGAATATAGATTTTGATATGACCTATCTAATTTATTTAGGATTTGATTGTACAGTGGCGTAACTATAGGGTCTTCAATTTGGTGGGGGACATGAGGGGGACAGGCCTGTGATCAGGGGGCCCGTGAGGGTGGGGGGGGGGGGGGGGGGGGCATAACCGACGATGTTTTGTATATACATATAGAGTTTGACATTTCAGTCGGGGAGCATCAGGGGGCATCATGCCCCCATCTATGCCGGTGTGATTGTGATTGTGTATAGCATCCAAATGACAAAACAGCGTCCTAAAGTTTACAATCTCTTCTGCTCTATGAATATCGCAGATTTGTATTTATTTATTTATTTAACATTCTTAAAACCCTTCTGTTTCATTTTTTCGTTATTTTCAAATGTGTACCCGTTAGATTTGTAAAATTATACGTATTTGGCATTCTAGGGATTTATTTCTATACATTTATTTAATTAGGCTGTGATATTTAGACTCGGTAACCTTTCCCGCCGTACTCGAATTCCAATTTCGTGGTTATAGTTCCGGTCTACACACTGAAAATAGTAAGGCCAAACAAAGAAGGTAGTCTGTCTCAGAAACATTTTGCAAATAAGCTAAATGCTACATGTGCGATTTTTTTTTTTAGAAAATAGGCTATGAGGTATTTTTGTTGTTGCTAATCCAAGCTATAAGTAACTGGCCAGGTAATAAATATACTCTTAACTCCAAAACTATAGCTCCTACATAAAAACATTAAATAATAAAGTTGTAAAGAAATTTCTTTTCGTTAACTTGAACTTGATACATCTCAGAGAACTTTTTTTTCCTTTTTTTTTTAAATCAAAAAAAAAATCAAAAAAGGGAGAAGTTTTTTTAGGCCTAAGCGCATAGACCTACGCGCCGTAGCTCATTTCACATACCAATGCGGGCGGGCTTCTGAGACAGACCATCTTCTTTGTTTGGCCTAATTTGTCAATTGACAAGAAAAAACTTGTCATGCGAAAGGTCTAAGATGACAAACTTTAACTTGTCATACAATTTGTCATGTATGCATAATAACTTGTCATGCAATTTGTCATGTATGCATTGTATGACTAATTTCAATTTGTCATGTAAAAAATGTCTAAAACGACAAATTGCTCAAATAATTTGTCATGCATGAAAATTAATTTGTCATGCAAGAACATTAATTTGTCATACAAGAAAATGTATAACTTGTTTGTGGTTTTCTTGTATAGAATCTTGGAAAGTGCAACTTTTTCTGAAAACATCATTTTGGGGAAATGTGATTTTTTTTTTTTGAAACGTAAACTTGATATTGAAAAGGGAAAACTGTTTACGGGTAGTCGAGCGTTTCCCCTTTTTCATGAACGTTTCAATTTTTCAAAACATCTAAATGTGTGTGTGTAGTTATGCAAACAAACGTGATCTAATTTTAGTGGAGGACTTACTTATTTTGAACCCTTTATAATAGATATTACATGAGTGCGTTGTTGCAACAGCTTATTACAACACACAATACGACTATTTATATCATATAATGCGTAGTTGCTAAATGACTCATTACCAATCAGGTAACAGTATTTGTATCTAATATACGTCATAAAATGCTATCGTTGTCAGATTAAACAGATGATAAGAATAATTCAGAGCAATATAGATGAGGTGACCGTTGTTTACATCAGTAGTGTTTACATATTGATTAGCGCCTGGTCTAAAGACATGCTAGGGGTACTAGTCCATGACTACTGCATACATCATACTATATGAAAGCAAAACACACATCACTGAGCGCCAATTTTAAAAGCACATGCCCTTATGGTGCGCACGCAAACCGCCGGGCAACCAGATTTAGTACCTGGTCGTCTCATTGTGCTTAGGGATGCTGCATACCATGACTGCTGCACTATTACACCGTAAGCATGGTAAGTAATGATCAATCAAGTGTAAATTAAAGCACCGTTCCCTGTAGGTGCGCACGCAAACCGCCGGGCACTACGTCACCGGTCACACCATCTATTTAAAGTTTGAACGGAGGGAACCATGCAACTGTTTATCATTTGTATGCCTATGTTCTCAAAGGATAACTGTATATGTAAAACGATGAACATGATTATCCTATGGCCTTGAATATATCCCCGATTTATAATCTGTTGGTTGGTGTCACAGATTGATTTCTGACACCTGATTGGTCAATTTTGGCTGTTCCAAGTTACTCCCTGGAGTGAAAGTTTACTTTTTGAGAGAGTGATGAAGTCAATAAAATCATATTTTCCAAGTTATTTACTGAAACAGTTTTTTTTACAATATATACCTGTATATAACAATGATATTCTGCAACAGTGTTTACAGAAAATACCTCTCTAAAACTGGGTCAAAAATATTTTTAAAATGACAAAATACTAGCGCTGCATACACACTCCATGCTAAGTTTCACTCCATTTGGGGTGGTGTGTGTGTGTTAACACTTTCCATGCGGCAGGCGTACAGACAACATTCCAAAATGTCACAAAATATTTGGTTTGGTTCAGTTTCTTCTAAAAGCACCATGTTTGGCCCAGATGTTGCCCATTCATACTATTTTGATTTTTGACGGGCGCCAAAATTGGCGTCCCATAGGACGGTCATATTGGCAAAATTCAATATGGCCTCCATCCGAGTTACAGGATTGTAGTTTGGAAACTGAGAGGGTTAAAATAATAAATCATACCAATTTTTAGGGTGTTTTGAGGTCTGCTAATCAGATGCTGATGTTATTTCAATGTGGTCAAGTTTATCTTCTAAAGTTACTCTATCTCAAGGTCATTTTGAGTCTAAATCATCATTTTAGGGTGGGTTTTTCTCAAGATAAACAAACATACACCCATTTAATAGGTTTGCGTGGTTGTGTAACCAGAATATGACCATATGTGTATGATTTGAGAGGAAATTGAATGTTTAGGTCAAGATAGAGTTCATCTGAAGCAGGGATCAACATTTACAGGTAAAACGTCGAAAAGGACTAGAATCTCAATTAAACAATACGCATTTTAAATGGCTTTAGTCGTAAATGTTACCAGTTTTCAGTTGCTTTTGGGATCGAGGAATGTTTTCGCAATGTTACCTAAACAATTCGAGGGCCCGGATTCATCCTCGAATATCTCACTTAGTGAAAATTGACCTTTTCGCCCAGTAATCTGGGCATATAGTTCTGATGGGTAGGGGGTCGATTACCGTTTAACTCTGGTGGTAAAAGTGTACTTTTTTGTGGCTAAACATGAATTAAGTGGCAAAAATGGCAAAAACATGCCTATGTTACATCAGATTAATGGTCGAACGAGGACAAACGATCTGGTATTACCGAAGTTATCAGAAAGAAAATGTTACTTTTTACCCAATTCTCTCACCAACGATCTATGCTTTGACTGAGTTATCTATTGAAATAGCTTCACTCAAAACAGTTTTGCATAAATATTTAGAAATCAGCAGGGAGTGTGACCTCCACACACCATCAATACATTGACATATAGTGTATAGTAATCGAGGATCTATGGTAAAACCATGGAATACGTAATAGTGGGTTGGTGACATGACCTCAATACATATAGAATCTGCTAGTAGTGCATGTAGTGTACAATTGTGTATGCAGCCATAAACTGAGGCAGCCCTCTGATCTTATTGGATGAATAAAGTTTCCCTTTAAAGGGAACGTCAAAACTAAGATATTCCTGTCAGAAGTATGAATAATGCCCACAATATGCGCCCAAATACGTAATAGATTTTTTTTCTCAGACTCACAATTTCATGTCTCAATTTTGAGACCTATATATTTTTGACATGAGACGCTTTTACGAGAACAATTATTTGAAATATAAATTTTCAACTTGCATTTTGGTGTTTTCCAGACCTATATCCTTTTGATGTGAGAAGCTTTTACGAGAACAATATTTGAAATATAAATTTTCAACTTGGATTTTGCCGTTTTCCAACGGACAGTCTAAATTTCCGTTTTAACGAACATATACCAAAAACGAATCGGGGCTCGATTCAATTGATGGTATGATGGTATGTTTAGCTAAAAAAAATGCCTCTCAAATCGTACACTGCAAATTGAAAAGAACACCTCGGACGTGTTCACCATGTAACACCTTTTTAACACCTGAGACGTGTTCAAAAAAATCCAAAAGGTTTATTTTGCAATATTTATCGGTCATTTCGGTTTAAAGAGTTGCATCCACCCACAAACAGCAATAAAAAGTCAAAATTGTGCAGTTTAATTAACATGATATCAATTGCATTTTTTTATTTTTGAATACATAGGTTCTATCAGGTGTTCCATACTAGCTATTATGAACATTAGCGTTCATCGTGGCACTCATATTTTGAACACATTGGACACCTCGGACGCGTCCGAACATTGTTCTGACGCGTCCGAGGTGTTCAAAAACACTGCCTTAGAACACTAGTGTGCTAGTTTCGAACACTTTCGAACACTTTCGAACAAATGGAATATGAGTGTTCGAAATTTGAATATGAGTGTTCGAAATTTGAATATGAGTGTTCGAAATTTGAATATGAGTGTTCGAAATTTGAATATGAGTGTTCGAAATTTGAATATGAGTGTTCGAAATTTGAATATGAGTGTTCGAAATTTGAAAGTTGATGTTCCATTTTGAACACCTTTTACACCTGAGACGTTCTAAAAATCCAAAAGGTTTATTTTGCAATATTTATCGGTCATTTCGGTTTAAAGAGTGACCTCCACCCCCAAACAGCAATAAAAAGTCAAAATTGTGTAAGTTTGACTAGAAGATTTTTCCAAACAAAAATTCAATTTTGAACACGTCTCAGGTGTTCAAAAGGTGTTACATTTACAAGTGTCCGGAGTGTTCAAAACCTCTGATTTTGAACACCTGACACGTATCCAGTGTTCAAAACCATCTGATTTGAACACCTGACGCTATATTACACCAGTGTTCTCGAAAATTTGCAGTGATAGTGTTACTTAGTTAATATGGATGCGCCCAAATACGTAATAGATTTTTTTTCAGACTCACAATTTCATGACTGTCAATTTTGAGACCTATATCCATTTGACGTGAGAAGCTTTTACGAGAACAATATTTGAAATATGAATTTTTAACTTGCATTTTGCCGTTTTCCAACCACGGACAGTCTAAATTTCCGTTTTAACGAACATATACGAGGGTCATTCAATAAGTTCTACCTCCTCACTCATAACATCGCTAATATGCATGTCAGCCTCATGACATTTGTCATGATTATAGCTCTGAATCATAGCTACACATTTATAGTAAATGCTAATCGATACCTATTTTACTTTTGTCATGATGCAATCAAAGCCAGAGAGAGATTGCGGGCAACGGACACGGAAAATTACCCCAAAGATAAATACATGTTTTTTTCGTTTTCTCTCCGTATTGTATGATTAGACATAACCGCACTATTTAAGTACTGAAAGTAGAAAACACTGGATGTTTTCTGAATATAATGCTATACTATCATGTATAAATCAGATTGTAGACAATATTAACCTTTGTAGCTTGCAAATAGTATAATATCAACTCGAATGTATTGACACGCCTTCGGCATACTGGAATACTGATATTCAATCAAATGTTCGTTGTTGCAAGTCAAGCCACAGTGATGCCGCGAATGTTAAATCTTAACATGATAGTAACGTTATCAGTTTTCCTTATATGCAACATTTAGAATAGTTGAAATATATCCATTTAGTCTTGATAATGAAGATCTCTTAGTTCCTATGTAAAGCAAATATGACATTTGCAGCGGTTCTCTAGGGTAGGGTTAAAATGGATGGCTGTCCTGGTCTGGTTCTAGCTAATTAGAGAGCATTTCCTCCAAGAAATCAGTCACTTGTATTGTTTAAAGTCTATTCAAGAGATATGTGTAACTTAAAACGATTGTAATTGACCGATAGTTACATTTGTCTCTTACAATTGGCCAAATGAATAGCACTTAGGAGACATTTGGTTAATTTTTACCCGTTTCCGTCGCACTAAATGGAAGTTTGTTTTTTACTGCATATCCAGAAATGTACAATAAGTATTCAGACCAATCTACTATGATTTTGTAGCTGAGATTCAAAGCTTCAATTATGGAATATTTCATACGACTGGCTTGCATATTAGCAAAGTTATGAGGTAGGAGGTAGAACTTATTGAATGACCCTCGTAAATACCAAAAAACGAATCGCGGCTCGGTTCAATTGATGGTATGATGCTATGTTTAGCTCAAATCGTTAAGTGTCACTTAGTTAATACGGATGATTAGTATACTAACTATCATGACCAGCTTCACAAAAATTGGGTTAAGGATCCTTTCCTTTACCAACGTTATAGGAATTGTTATGTTAAGCAATAATAATAACCCGAAATTCCTTATGAAATTTACTTTCATGAAGTGTATTTCCGTTCAAAGAAGAGCTTTATTAAAATGATCTTATTCTCTGAAATTAATTTTTAAAATGGAAATGTGTAGCGCAAATCGATATGCACCGCTCTCAAAACTTTCGGGTACCACCTTTGTGTGTAAAACTTCACTAAACAACATGAACAAGGGTGATGTCTTCTCCTTTCTCAAATATTTGTTATCACATTTTTTTTTCACCCAACAAACTTTGGATTGACATATTGCAATTATAGATGACAGTTAATGCAAAGTTTGAAAGGGTAAATTTAAAAGGCTTCGTGATTACACGAATAAGGTGTATATTTCAGTGGCTGTGTGATCTCTAGGATTAAGGGTATATTCGCTGTAAGAAAACTTGGAAGGGGCCAGTATTTTCGATTACTTGACATGAGATTTACGGGTACTCGAAACGTGTTGGGAGTGGTAGTTGGCCTACCGGGAGAGCAAAGGGATGTATGGCCATACAACAAGATACTCTATGAATGTAACAAGTTTCACTTTCAAGTGAAATGAAATGTCCCAAATTAAAGGGAAATATATATGAGTCTGTGTTATCCTTAAAGTTGTGATTGAATAAAGTTGTTAACTCTTTGAATGATTTAAAATCGCGTGATATTGATAGTTTTCTGAAATTATGACTCTATCACTCTATATTTGAAAGAATGGTAATGATTGTTTAAAAACCAATCACAGCTTAAGAATGTTTTAACAGGATTCCAAGAGTCCTCCCAGTCCCTAAGATTCTTTCAAACAGATTTGCATGACATCAATGTTAATTCTTGACAATTCAAAAATTTACCCCTACCAAGTGTATTAAGTTCACCTTGCAGTCAAAGTCCGATGGTTCTATAATCTGACAATACAATAAGTTCCATAATCCAAATTTGTAAAAGTGTTTAAGAAGTTTACTAATCCGTAACTGATAAGTCCGAATATTGTACTTTTTTATAGTCTGAAAGCTGAAAAGGGTTTCCATCAAACACACGAACATGGTTCTATAATCCATTGTGAGATGAAAGGCCCTGCAGTTTTTAAATAAGTTTTACAGATCGACTTAAAAGAACCCATAATAAGATTTAGACTAGAGAACACTTTTCTATGATTCGGAATAAAGTCAAAGAACCCTATTTCAAATTTGTGCTATACAGAACCTGCTTTAATGTTTGGATTGCAGACAGACCCTTTCTTCATAATCAGATTATAATACATGATCATGATATTGGGACTATTTTCAGATTATTGAACCTTACGTTCAGACTATAGAACCTTCGTACTATAGAACCCTTTTTCCGTATTATAGAACCTGTCGGACTACGAACTGCGAGTCGATAAACATGAAACCGAATGCGAAATGGTCTTCACCTCATTGCAAGGGAATTTAACCTGATACTGGTTTTCCCTTTTAAAGGGATTTTTATTATTATTAAAGTGTGTTTGGTTATTATGTACAAACATGTTACCAGGGTGCCGAGGCGAGACACACTCTCAGAGGGTGACATCATCCCCTGACCAGGATACCTCGATGCTAGCAAGCAATGAGTCTGTGAAACCCCTAATAAGATAGGTATCTATCCCCTATTCCCAGACATGGCTGCATCTCATCTTCAACATGAAACGCATGAAAGAGTGCAGTTGCTCTCATGGATATAAGTTATTAGAGGTCTAACACATACTGTACATCCCATCGTTAAAATTGTATTTTCATCATAAAGGGTTCAACAAAAGAAAGTATACCACTTTGTTTATGTCATTTTGAGTAACATTCAATTTTGTATTGACCAAACAGGCTATATAGACATTTAGATAAATCTTTTAGGCATAATTTGATACCAAATTTTCCCCCTAACAACAAAGATAAACCATGATTAGCATCATTTAAAGAAAATTAGTCACTTTTCAAAAGTCACATTTTCACAATACACTTCGCGGGAAGAAAAGACCACATGTTACCTGTACATAATGAAATAGCCCGCTCGCTCAGGCACAACCCAACGCAGTTGACTGTGTGATCAATATCCATTTCATTCCCGGCCATTCAAAGTGCCACGCACAGCATTTTCTCGCGGCTTGCGTGCGTTGAAAATGTGACTTTTGAAAAGTGACCAATTTTCTTTAAATGGTGCTAATCATGGTTTATCTTTGTTGTTTGGGGGCAAATTTGGTATCAAATTATGCCTAAAAGATTCATCTAAATGCCTATCTAGCCTGTTTGGTCAAAAAAATTGAATGGTACTCAAAATAACATAAACAATTATGCTATTTTATGTGGGATTATGATCACTTTTGACCATTCATTTGGCGGCCATTTTGTTTTAAAGTATGTTAACCAAGCAAAAATACCAGATATGAGCTTCTAGTGGCCTAACACATACATCCCATTGTTAAAACTATACTCTGATCATTCATGATGCCAATTTATGGAATTTTACTATTGGCGGCCATTTTGGCGGCCATCTTGGATTTAGGTGTGATAACAAAGCAAAAGTTCTGGATATGAGTGTTTAGTGGTCTAATACATACATCCCACTATTAAAACTATAATTTCATCATACAATTTGATTGCTATATGTCATTTTATGAGATTTGACCAGTTTGGGCGGCCATTTTGAACGTCATCTTGAATAACCCCTTGGCATTACAAAATTATATTTGGTAACATCCTGAATATGTTTTAGGACCATCAAAGTAAATCAAAAAAGTTGGTTTGAGGGAGTCCTGGGGGTGGGGGAGGGGGGGGGGGGGGGGGGGTGGGGTTCACGGTAACCCTCTGTATATACCCGACTAGTACTAATAGTCTGAGGATCTAGCACCTAAACTGGTCAGCCTGACTAACTTAAAGCTAGTCAAGCTAGCTTGAGCCTAGTCCAGCATTGCTGGAGCTTACGTTAGTCGCTCGACTGGCTTGATGTTAGTCCGTCCTAAGCTGGACTAGTTTAGGCTAGTCGCTCGACTAGCTTTAAGTTAGTCCAGATGGTGCCTATCTTGACTATCTTTAGCCTAGTCCAGCATTGCTGGACTAGCTTTACGTTAGTCACTCGACTAGCTTGATATTAGTCCGTCCTAAGCTGGACTAGGCTAGTCGCTCGACTAGCTTTAAGTTAGTCCAGATGGTGCCTATCTTGACTAGCTTTAGCCTAGCTTTAGCCTAGCTTTACGTTAGTCGCTCAACTAGCTTGATGTCAGTCCGTCCTAAGCTGGACTAGGCTAGTCGTTCGACTAGCTTTAAGTTAGTCCAGATGGTGCATATCTTGACTAGCTTTAGCCTAGTCCAGCATCGCTGGACTAGCTTTACGTTAGTCGCTCGACTAGCTTGATGTCAGTCCGTCCTAAGCTGGACTAGGCTAGTCGCTCGAATAGCTTTAAGTTAGTCCAGATGGTGCCTATCTTGACTAGCTTTAGCCTAGTCCAGCATCGCCGGACTAGCTTTACGTTAGTCGCTCGACTAGCTTGATGTCAGTCCGTCCTAAGCTGGACTAGGCTAGTCGCTCGACTAGCTTTAAGTTAGTCCAGATGGTGCCTATCTCGAGTAGCTTTAGCTTAGTCCAGCATTGCTGGACTAGCTTTACGTTAGTCGCTCAACTAGCTTGATGTCAGTCCGTCCTAAGCTGGACTAGGCTAGTCGCTCGACTAGCTTTAAGTTAGTCCAGATGGTGCCTATCTTGACTAGCTTTAGCATAGTCCAGCATTGCTGGACTATCTTTACGTAAGTCGCTCGACTAGCTTTTATTCTTTAACCATTACCTCGTAGCAATGGTTGTATGTAATGTTAGCAGAATATGATTTCAGAGGTGTTTATTTCCGATAAATGCAATTTTGCGATGGACAGAGAATATCAATCCATGAATCGGAGTGGATAATTAATTTATTTTTGTTTAATTTCATCACTCGGTGAGTGAGTGACATGAGAATTGGATAAATCACTCTCTATAGAGTGATTTTCCACTCTTTGAGAGTGAAAATTATTTCACTCCTGTGTTAGAGGGTTTTTTTCTCACTCTTTTACATTTAGAGAGTATATAGTCAGCATGAAGAAGATTTAAACAATTGAGTGGGGTAATTGATAAGTCCACCTGTATTATATAAAAATTAAAGCTGATATAAAGAACATTAAATTGCATCTCAGTGCCTTGACTAACGTAAAGCTAGTCCAGCAATGTTAAGCTAGTCAAGCTGGGCACCATCTGGACTGACTTAAAGCTATTCGAGCGACTAGCCTAAACTAGTCCAGCTTTGGACGGGCTAACATCAAGCTAGTCGAGCGACTAACGTAAAGCCAGTCCAGCAATGCTAGGCTAAAGCTTGACTAACATAAGCTAGTCCATCCACAGACTACATATGTAGTCCAGCAGAACAAATCAAGCTAGTCAGGCTGAGCCGCACTAACCTTAAGCTAGTCAAGTCGGCCATAACCTATCCAGCAGGCTTGACTAGTTTAAGCTAGTACAGCAGGCTTGACTAGCCGGCCTGCTCGACTAGTTTAAAGTTAGTCCAGCCTGTGCCTGATTAGTTTTCAGTGATAGGTTGAAAAAAACTGAAAATTGTTGCGCGATTCGCGCGCATATTTTCCACATGTTTCAACATTATAAATCAAAATGTGAGCTCCTTCCCGGCCCTATTTGTTGCGCTTCCGCCGCCCATATAGGTTTAGGGTTAGGATAGTAGCAATGATTCATTAATCTATTAGATTTTTTAAATATTACTGATGAGCTATTCCAGTGGAAATTCATACACCCCCTATGGAGGACATGACCTTAAACTTCCACACTTTCGGGGAGAGTAGATTTCAAATTCAAATTGAGTCACCCATGCGGGTAACCCCATTTTGAAATTCACTGGATTTCACATGGAATAGCCCATATTCATAACCATGATAACGTCCAAATCCTCAACTACAGTGACCACTGCTGATTTAAATGATCATGCTTATCTTGCGTGTATTAATAAAACAAATACCGTACTTCTATTCTGGCAAATATGGAATTCTATTTTCGTCACTGGAATATCATTACGATAGTACGAATTTACATGTGACTTTAAAATAAGGGAACCAGAAAGGGTGTTTAAATAATATACGCATGGCCGGGTTAATTCAATATAAAAATCAGTGGCGGCACCAGCATCTATTTATTTTTTTGAGGGGGGAGCCAAAATGTTGGCTTTTATTGTAAAAAATGCCTGAAATTAGCTTCATTTGTTCTGAATTAGACATTTCAGACCAATTTTAAGGTAATGTTTACAATCAAAGTCAACATTTTCGGTCGTTTGATGTTTGGACAAAATGGGGGTGGGCTTGAGCTGATGTGGGGCAAGGAAGGTTGTGACTGGGGCATGTGTCCCTCCTCTTCTCTCGGTCCCGCCACTGATAAAAATATACCATTACCCGATCGAATTTGAAATGTAATATTGGCTGATGCACCCGCAATTTTCAAAGGCTATCTCAAGGATTACTGAACCAATGCTAGGCATGATTGTACTTATGTCAATGCATTTCTCATGGTGATTCCAAAAATGGTAATGAAATTAAATAGTTTTGACATTTTTGAAACATTTTGTGAAATTTTGGAATGTCGTCTGCACCACGGTTGGGGGTAGGCCTACTCAAATGTATAGAATTGTAAAGCTGGACTGGCTGGCACTTTCGAACCCTATACTACTAAAAAAATAAAATGGGGTCATCGGCTGAGACCACCCCCCCCCCCCCCCCCCCCCCCCCCCTCCCGCATGAAGTTCCAAGTGAAGCTAACCGCGGTTTTAGATCTATTTCTGGACACCTTAAATTTCTGCACATCCTCATTTCAGTACTGGTATAAAAGTTGACCCTGGTTGAAGTTTGTCCTAACAATTATTTGATCCGTCCAATTGTGAGGAATAGAACCGTCCTCTGCGCGCATCACGATGATATCTTTGGAAGTACTTCCCGCTGTTGGCTCAATCGTGAGAGCCCTCATTCTCTCCACGTTAACCCTGCTGCTGTCTTACATATGTCTGAGCTACTACAACTCTTCGAAGAGCTTAAACCTCCCTCCAAGTGTCAACGTCTTCAAAATCGCTTGGTCTTGTTACCGGTCTGGTCTTCCACTTTATGAACACGCCCGGCAACTGAGAAACAAATTTGGGGATGTATACAGGATTAACGTATTTGGTCATCTCGTTGTGGTCCTGAACGACCTCGACTCCATCAAGGAAGCTTTCAATAATCCTTATATCAACGACAGACCGGCTGTGAATGTGAATAGTGTGGGAGAAAGTGGTGAGTTACATTGTAAATTTCTGTATCATAACCTAATCCAATCCGGGTGAAATAATGCCATTTTTATTCAATATATTAGTAAAATGAAATGAATATTTTGCATGGGCAATTTTTTCCCCTCATAGGCTAATTTGACACCTTATTCATCAAAATTGAGTGGATGGTTTTTTTGAAACTATCATGATAATTTGTTTGTTCAGCATGAAATAAAATTTACCAATTCAATGTGATTGCTTTCTATTGTAGTGAGCGCTATTGGAAACAGACAGGCATGTGTGGGGGAAAGTGGATCATATGTGATGAACATTATGTAACACTGAAACAATGCTATTATATTAATCCAGGTATATTGCTGTCAAGTGGAGAGCTGTGGAGTCAACAACGTCGGTTCACCCACGGAATTTTCCGCAGATTTGGAATTGGAAAATCAAAATTCGAACATCAAATAGAGGACGAAAGCCGCGCCTTCATAGAGGAAGTCTCCTTACTAAAAGGGGAACATTTTGATCCCACCCACTTGTTGCAAAATGCAGTCTCCAATGTTATCTGCGCAATTGTTTTTGGAAAACGTTTTGAATACAACGACGAGAAATTTAAGTACTGGTTGCAGTTGTCAACACGACAGGTGCAGTTGTCCATCAAGAATTTACCGGTAGTTTTTTTGCCTTCGTTGCGTTACTTCCCCCGTGGTGCAAAAGCGATACAAGAAAACTTGAATAATTTCTTAAAATTGGCTGACTTTGCTGCCGAGGCTATTTCAGAACACAAACGCGAGCGCGATTCGGACCATCCCCGTGACTTCATTGATAGCTACCTGCAAGAAATATGCTTAAATCAAGACGGTTCTTCGGATGGAAAGTTCTTCAAGTTGAACGAGAACACCTTGACGGCTACTATAATCAATCTGTTCGCAGCCGGCACCGATACCACTGCTTTAACAATGAGATGGCCCTCCTCTACATGACTATATACACCGATGTTCAAACCGGTGTTCACAGGGAGATCGACGCAGTAGTCGGTCGCAATAGATTCCCTAAACTTGCCGATAAACCATTTCTCAAATACACGCAGGCCGTGTTACTGGAGATACACAGAATGGCATCGATCTCGCGGTTCGGGGTTTTTCACTCTTGCAGCAAAACCACAACTGTGCGCGGAATGAGGAATCCACAAGGGGCTATCGTTGTGCCCAATCTATGGGCAGTCCACCGTGACGGACAAGTTTGGTCAGAGCCGTTTAAGTTCAAACCGGAAAGGTTCCTGGACAAAATGGTGACGTGTCACACGAGAAGAGCTGATACCGTTTTCCGTCGGTGAGTTTATATTTTCGACCATTTAGGCCTATGCAGTTTTCTGCGATGGAAATATTCATTTATTAATCATTATAAATCCCTGAAGAAATTTATTGTGTGTTCAATTGCCTATATTTCGTTTATTTCGTGATATGTTCACAGAAAGCTGATGTGTTTATTTGTCCAATGCATAGGCGTAAATCCGGGGGGTGGGGGGAGGTTTATGCCTGTCCTAAATTATTCATACCCCATACCAAGTCTCAGGATTGAGGCCATTTGTTGTGATAATACACATGTTGTTGACATTCCAAACGTTCTTTATATTGTGTGATAGGCTTTTATATTGTTATGCAATTATTCCATGATGTGTGCATACAGTGGATGCATTACAAATGTGTCCTATTGAATGTACAGTGGGGATATTATAGGGCAACACTCTAGCTCTTTGTCAGCATGGCGAAGAAGACCAAAGAACTCAGTGAAGACCTTTGTGTGTGCATATTGTAAATGCTCACAAATAGGGGAAAGGCTACAAAGCTATTTCGAAGCAATCCCAAGTGCCAGACAAGACGTTCAACTCAGTTAAAAACCTTGAAGGACACGCCGGAAGCCAGCGTGTCGCCTTGTTTGACAAGAAAAGTATGGTGAAAGGCCAACAACAATCCACAGATCACCGTCAATGCTCTCCTAAACAACCTTGGTGAGTCTTGGACCAAGATAAACACTCCAGCAGACATAAACACTCCAGCAGACATTGCACACGAGAGTTCTCCATGGACCATCGACCAAGAAAGACTCTACTACTGAAAAAAGAGAAAGAGAAACTCGTCTAACATTTGCAAGAGCACTTCTGGACAAAGATCCAAGCTTTTGGTCCTCAGTGTTGGGGTTGGCTAACGTGCAAGACGAGTTTCTCTGTGTCTCTTTTCAGGAGTAGAGTCTTTCTCGGAGACCTCTCATGTGCAATGTCTGCTGGAGTGTCTGCCATGATATATTGGTCCAATAATTGCCAAGGTTGTTCAGGAGAGCATTGATGGTGATCTGTGGATTGTTGTTGCCTTTCGCAATACTTGTCTTGCCAAACAAGGGAACACCGTTGGCTTCCGACTGCGTCCTTCAATGTTTTTTTACTGAGTTGAACTTCTTGTTCTTCCTAATTATGCTTTGTATGGTGGATTCTGGCACTTGGAATTGTTTCGAAATAGCTCTGTAGCCTTTCCTCTCTTTGTGGGCATTCACAATATGCACAAAAGAAGGTCCTCACTGAGTTATTTGGTCCTCAAGTTATTTGATCTTCTTCGCCATGCTGACAAAGAGCTAGAGTGTTGTCTTATAACATCCTTCGCTGTACATTCCATAGGACACATTAGTAATGCATCCACATTGTATGCACACATCATGGAATAATTGCGTAACAATATAAAAGCCTATCACACAATATAAAGAATGATTGGAATGTCAAAAACATGTGTATTATCACAAACAATGGCCTCAATCCTAAAACTTGGTATGGGGTATGAATAATTTTGGACACTGCATAAAAACACAATTCTTGTTCAATTCTATTTTTAAGCAAAATAAGTTGAGCCCAAATATATGATTTGTACTTGCAAACTAATTGTCTTTAGTGTAAAGCGAAAGTTACACCACCCAAGCTGGTTAGCCTAGGACATGTAACCAAAAAAAGGGGTGTACCTAGACAAAATTGCAACATAAACCATTTTTGATGTAATTGTTTCAAATGCTCTTCCGAACATTATATTAAAAATCGATAAAATCTGAAGTTGGGGAAAAATGCTAATTTGCATAACAATATATTTGTATATTTAGCCATTATTAGTCGGGTATATACAGGGTTACCGTGCAACCCCACCCCCCCCCCCAGGACTCCCCAAACCAACTTTCTTGACTCTTTTCATGGTCCTAAAACATATTCAGGATGTTAACAAAAACAATATCGTGTTATTCAAGATGGCGTCCAAAATGGCCGCCATAACTGGTCAAATTTCATAAAATGACATATAACAATCAAAATGCGTGGTGAAAGAAAAGTTTTAATAGTGGGATGTATGTATTAAACCCCTAAGACAATAATACCCTGTATTTTTGCTTTGTTAACATACCTAAATCCAATATGGCCACTAAAATGGCCGCCAAAATGATGGTCAAAATTCCATAAAATTGCACAATATCAACCAAAATGTATGATAAAAATATAGTTGTA
Source organism: Ophiura sarsii (assembly GCA_035610835.1). NCBI lineage: Eukaryota > Metazoa > Echinodermata > Ophiuroidea > Amphilepidida > Ophiuridae > Ophiura > Ophiura sarsii. The sequence goes on from CM069446.1 coordinate 50,973,645, forward strand.
ACAATGGGATGTAAGTATTAGACCACTAGTAACTCATGTCAAGTATGTTTGCTTTGTTTACATACTTAACATAAAAAATGGCTGCCAGAACGGGCCCCCATAATGGGCCCCAAAATGGCTGCAAAAAGATGTCAAATTCCATAAAATGGAATAATATCAACCAAAACATACGATGAAAGTATAGTTTTAACAGTGGGATGTACGTTTCAGACCACTAGTAACTCATATCCAGGTATTTTCGCTTTGTAATGACATACCTTTAAATAAAGATGGCCAAATTGGCGGTTGTAAAAATACTCTATAAGAGTATAATAATAATAATAATAATAATCAGTATTTATATAGCACATTTTCCAAAGGGCTGAAAGCGCTGTAATTTTGCAGCACATTCACCAAACAGTATGTTATAAACTGCTAAGCTATTGCTTTTAGATAGGAGACCCACCTCTGTGACAATTTTGATTATGAATGACTTTTCAAAATGGCTGCCAGATGGTTAAGTTTATGTTAAATTTTGTTTTTGAATATTGTAAATGCCTATACTAATATGACTATGTAATACTAATTTACCCCTTAATCTATGGGACAGCATTCGCTATATTTCTATGATAAAGCCTAGGGGCTGTATATCTAGTTTAAGTATTTTAAAATATCCAATTGGTTGCAAAAGGTTAAAATGACTGAAAAGCAGTATTAGTTT
>CM069446.1:50974444-51002612 GCA_035610835.1 Ophiura sarsii
TATATATATATCTTTTAATCCGTCAAGTAAACGTATTTGTACATGACACGATGTGATTGAATGAATTTTGACAATGTAATGTTATTAAGATGGCCATCATAATGACAATATAATTAAAATTACCTCAATGGACAATAAAACTACCTCCAAATGGTCAAAACAATTACCAAGGTGGCAACTACTGATCTTAATATGGTCAGAAATAGCTGATTCGACATCATCCAGTACTATAAACTAAATACCTGTATCTAACTTTCCCAGCAGATCGGTCAGTGATGTTATGGTGTTAATTATTGACTTGAAAAACCTACCATAGTAATTGAAATATCCATCCAATAGGATCAACAAGCAGTTACATTTGGCCAAACCAGTATTTATGGCCAACCATATATCGCGAGTTGTATGCATTTATCAATGAACATAATAATCAGAGATATATAGTATCCAATATCCTTTACTTACTGTTATAATATCTCAGCAATTAACCGGCTATTTCTGACCACATTTTGATCAATTGGTGGTCACCTTGGTAAATATTTTGACCATTTGAAGCGGGAATTGTATTGACCAATTGGAGGTAATTTTAATGGTCATTATGATGGCCATCTTAATAACATTTAATTGTAAAAATGGAGTCTATACCATTCAATCATACCTTGTCATATACTTAAAGAGTATGCAAATACGTTTACTGAGTAGATTAAAAGCTATAGATATAATAATGTATTAATAATGTAACACTGTAACAATGAACTAATACTGCTCTTAACTTATTTTAACCTTTTGCAGCAATCCGGATATTTTATAAATACTCAAACTAGATAAACAGCCCAAGACTTTATCATATATAATAGTGGATGTTGTCCCATTAGATTTGGGGTATTGGTGTTATACAGTATGGTCATTTACAATACAAAACAATTGATTTATATAGGTCATTTAGCATAAACTTCAACCATCTGGAAGCCATTTTGGAAAGTGATACCGAATCAAAATTGTCACAGAGGGGGGTCTTATACAACTAAAAGCAATAGCTTAGCAGTTAAGAACATAATACTAAATTGTATTTGGGGAATGCGATGCAATAGTATACACTCTTATAGACTATTTTTACATTGACAACGGCCATTATGGCAGCCATTTTGGACTTAAAGTGTGTGATTACAAAGCAACAAATCTGGATATGTATTACTAGTGGTCTAATACATACATTTAGGTTGATATCATCCCATTTTATGGATTTTCACAATATTTAGAGCCATTTTGTGGCCATGTTGGCGGCCATTTTGGATTTCAAGTATGTTAACAAAGCCAACATATTGGATATTAGTTTCTAGTGGTCTAACATACATTCCATTGTTAAATCTATACTCTCATTCATGTTGGTTGATGTATGCCATTTTATGTAATTTTACAATATTTGGCGGCCATCTTGGATTTTGGTATGTTAACAAAGCAAAACTACTGGATATGAGTCTCTAGTTGTCTAATACATACATCCCACTATTACAACTATACTTTCACCATACATTTTGATTGCTATATGTCATTTTATGACATTTGACCAGTTTTGGCGGCCATTTTGGACGCCATCTTGAATAGCACGAATTTTGTTTCGGTAACATCCTGACTATGTGTTGGACAATGAAAAGAGTCTTGAAAGATGGTTGTGGGGAGTCCTGGGTGGTGGGGGTGCACGGTAACCCCTGTATATACCCGACTAATATGGCTAAATGTACCCATATATTGTTATGCAAATTAGCATTTTTTCCCCAACTTCAGATTTTATCGATTTTTAATATAATGTTTGGAACGGCATTTTGAAACAATTACAACAAAAACCATTTATGTTGCAATTTTGTCTAGGTCAAACCGTACATGTCCTAGGCTAGGTATAGATTTGAGAAAAACGCAAAAAACTCATATTTTTTCAAAGGGTATGAATAATTGTGGGCTTAACTGTAAGTTCCTTTTTTAGGACTGTACGCTCTCAGAAATTAAAGAACCCTTTTTTGTCCTCTATTTAGAAACCTTAATGGTTCTTGAGTAGAAGGGAAAATGGGTTCTTCAGACACCTTACAGAACCTTTTTTTTTGTATCACTAGAACCGTCATTAGTTCTCCAAATTTTAAGAACCTTTTTCGAAGGTTCAAGAGAGAGGTTCCTCATAGAACCTTCAAAAACGGTTCTTCAAAAATTAAGAACCCTTTGGAGAACCTTTTATGGTTTATAGATTCTACAAATGGTTCTGTAGACACCAACAATGGTTCTGCAGTGTGTCTGAAGAACCATTTTGGTTCCGTTCAAGAACCATTGAGGGTCCTAAAGGACAGATTAAAAACCTTTTATCTGAGAGTGAATATCACTTTATATATTCCATCCAGGCCGTCGTACTTGTCTAGGAGAGAACCTAGCCAACATGGAACTTTTCATCTTCTTCACGCAGTTTATGCATCAATACCGATTCGATTCAACGTGGGAAAGCACATCTATTTCTCAAGCAGATCAAGGAAGGAATCCCAAAGATTTTCAAATACGCGCAATTGCTCGGGATTGAGAGTGGGACATCATTGTATATGATATGACATTTTCCCCGGACTGGAAACGTTGGGAATATTGGGCTATTCCCGGGGGGGGGGGGGGGGGGGGCGGGGGGGTACTCACCCAAGACGGTATACGGGGGGTGTGCCGCTCTAATGGGTAGCTTTTTGGGCACAAAATCCCTAAACATGGGGTATGATTTTGTGCTGGAAATCCCTAATGGGGTCACTTTTTACAAATGGGTCTATTTTCGCGAAATTTTGCAAAAATTAGGTCTATTTTCCCGATAATTTGCGAAAATTTGGTCTAAAATTAAGCAAAACCCCTAAAAATGGGTACCGATTTTTCCAAAATCACCCCTAAAAATGGGTATGGGTTTTGAATCTCCAGCGGCACACCCCCGACCAAACCAAATCCGAGTACCCCTCCCCCCCGGGGGCTATTCCCGTTGAAATTTATACACCCCTGTAGGGAAGATATGACCTTAATCTTCCACACAGGGAGTGTATGTTTCATATGGAGTCACCCATGCAGGTAACCCCATTTGAAATTAGCACTCCCTGTGGGGGAGATTAAGCTAATGTCTTGCTGTGTATGGACTGGGCAAAAGTAAGGACGATTTTGATACGCCCTGTCTAATTTATTTAGAATTTGATCGTAGCATCCAGACTAAAAAACGCCGTCCCCAGGAAGGTGACGAGCTTATATATGTTCTACAGAGTGGTCCAAAAAAGGTTTACACTTTTTTAGAGGCAAATTTATCAAAATTGGGGAAACATGTTTAAACTATTTTAAGATATTCCTAAACTAAAATATCTTGTTGGTATATGGTGAAAACGGCGTTGAAATTAAAGCTCAAATTAAGAAACAGCGCCAATTTAAAGAAAACTTGTCAAATACAAGTTTGTCCACACGTAAGTTTATGGCAGTCATGCATGTTTCCATATAAACTCCTCAAAAAAGTTTAGAAAGTTTTTTGAGCCACCTATTTCTCATTTATTTGAGACCTGTTTGTATCCTTTTATGCATCAGTGGATTAGCTAATTTCCTCCTCTCTAAAATGACACCACTTTTGTAACAATCGCTTGCTTCATGGCTGAGTACCTCCCCTTTGTTTACAGGTATAATTAGGGCCTACATACTATTGCAGGAAATTGTGAACGCAGTACTATTGAGTTGACAATATCCCATAGACTTGCGTAACACGTGGACAAACTGGTTTGACCATTATTCTTTAAACCGTCGCCATTTCTTTATTTATGCTTCATTTTCAACGCAGTTTTCACCATAGATCATGCACTAAGATATTTAAGATAATATTAAAACAATTATTAGATGTCTCGTCCATTTTGAGAAATATGCATCTTAAAAAGTGTAAACCTTTTTTTGGACCACTCTGTACATCATTGTTTGATAAAGATATTTTCTTGTTGGGAAGATCGGTATATTTCAGTTGAAATTCATACACCCCGTATGGAAGATATGACCTTAGTCTTCCATACAGGGACTGTGTATTAGGTTTCAAACGGATTCACTCATACAAAACCGATCATTTGACATTCGCACTCCCTGTTTAGGCCCGTAAGACACTTTTTTCAAATGGGGGCGTTTTCAACAACAACAAAAAAGTGAGTCAAATATGCGCGCGTAGCGCGTGAAAATTTTCGAATTTGCACCTATTTTTTGCACGATCGAGGTACATTTTGGCTCTAAACAAGCTTGTAGCAAACTTATTGCATTTTTGTAAGACAAATTTTTTCATCTGTGTACAAATTTTCCGGGGAAGATTTTCAAAGGGGGGGGGGGGGGGGGCGATCGCCACCATCGCCCCCCCCCCCCCCCTTCTTACGGGCCTGCTGTTAGGGGAGGGGTTGTATGGATTTCAAATGAAATAAGCCCATTGTATGCCATGACATTTTTCTCGGAATATAGATTTTGATATGACCTATTTAGTTTATTATTTAGGATTTGATTGTACAGTGGCGTAACTAGGGTCTTCCATTTGGTGTGGTGGGCATAAGGGGGGGGGGGGGACATACCTGTGATCAAGGTGGGGCATAACCGACTATGTTCTGTATCTATACTACGCAGCATACATAGAGTTTGACATTTCAGTCGGGCATCAGGTGGAGCAAGCATTCTGGCAGGGGGGGGGGGGGGGGGGGGGGGGAGCAAATGCCTTCATCTAGTTATGCCATTGTGATTGTGTAGCACCCAAATGATAAAACAGTGTCCTAAAGTTTACAATCTCGTCTGCTCTCTATAAATATCGCAGACTGTATTTATTTATTTATTTAAAAATTCTTAATACCCTTCTGTTCCATTTTTGAATGTGTACCCGTTAGATTCTTTAAATTAGGCCAAACAAAATAGTTGTGTTGCCCTCATCCGGCCGGGTCAAAATTCTGAGAATGTGGGCCGGGTATTTTTTTTTTAATTTAAAGGGTTTTTTCTTCTTTTTTTCTCTCTTTTTTCAAGATTTTTTTTCAAGATTTTTTTTCAAGATTTTTTTCTTTCAAGATTCTTTTTCAAGATTTTTTCTTCTTCCAAGATTCTTTTTCAAGATTTTTTTCTCAAGATCTTCCAATCTGTGAAAAGTGATGGGCAAGAAACCAAAATATTCACCATTGGGTTGAAATTACATCCAGTAAGCGTTTTCCTTAGTATCTTCACACATGTTGACTGAAATAATAGGTATAAAATCATTGATTTGGTAAAATTAAAAAATTAAAAAAAATCCGGCCGGCCGTCCTTCCCGATTTTAGGCTTGTGAGGGCAACGCAACTTTTTTTTTTTTGCCTTATAACTGTTGGTCATTCTAGGGATGTATTTCTATATTTATTTAATTAGGCCGCGATATTTAGACTGGCAACCTTTCCCGCCGTGCTCGAATTCCAATTTCGTGTGCGTGGTTAGTTCCGGTCTACACACTGAAAATATTAATTTGTCAATTGACAAGAAAAAACTTGTCATGCGAAAGGTTTAAGATGACAAACTTTAACTTGTCATACAATATGTCATATATGCATTAACTTGTCATGCAATTTGTCATGTATGTATTGTATGACTAATTTCAATTTGTCATGTATAAAGTGTCTAAAACGGCAAATTACTCAAATAATTTGTCATGTAAGAAAATTAATTTGTCATGCAAGAAAATTAATTTGTCATACAAGAAAATGTATATCTTTTTTGTGGTTTTCTTGTATAGAATCTTCAAAAGTGCCACTGTTTCTGAAAACATCATTTTGGGGAAATGTGATTGTTTTGGGAAAAGTAAACTTGATATTGAAAAGGGAAAACTGTTTATGGGTAGTTGAGCGTTTCCCCTTTTCATGAACGTTTCAATTTTTCAAAACATCTAAATGTGTGTGTAGTTATGCAAACAAACGTGATCTAATTTTAGTGGAGGACTTACTTATTTTTGAACCCTTTATAATACTCGTAGATATTACATGAGTGCATTGTTGCAACAGCTTAATATTACAACACACAATATGACTATTTATATCATATATTGCGAAGTTGCTAAATGACTCATTAACAATCAGATAACAGTATTTGTATCTACTATAGTATTAACGTCATAAAATGCTATCGTTTTCAGATTAAAACGATGATTAGAATAATTTAGAGCAAGATTTGAAGTTTGAACCGGAGGGAACCACAAAACTGTTTATCATGTTAATTATGCCTGTAAATGTTCTCAAAAGGAAAGCTGCATGTAAAACGATGAACATGATAATCCTATGGCCTTGAATATATCCCCGATTGATAATCTGTTGGTCGGTGTCACAGATTGATTTCTGACGGTTGATTGGTCAATTATGGCTGTTCCAAGTTACTCCCTGGATTGAAAGATTACTTTTGGAGTTAATGATGAAGTCAATAAAATCCTATTTTCTGACTAAGTTATTTACCGAAACAGCGGTTTTGTACAATATATATTTAACAACGATATTCTGCAACTGTGTTTATACAGAAAATACATCTCTGAGTCAAATAAATAGCAAAATACTAGCGCTCCATACACACTCCATGATAAGTTCCACTCCAGTTGTGGTGAATGCGTGTGTTAAATTCAACAGCCCCAACCAACAGAACACAGAGATTCAATACATGAGACCATAAGGCAAAAAAAAAAAAGGCAGGGTCACATTTTATTTATTTTTTGATTTAAATTTACCCAATTTGTAAAAATATTGCTATTTTCTGATTGAAATGAATAACCTTGCTTGAATAGATTGCTTTTAAACTATTATCACACTAGAAACATATAGTCAAATTGACATCTACCAATTTTGTCTTGTCATGGACCATGGTCTGTCAGTAAACCATGGTCTGTCAGTAATGTTTATCAGCATAAAAAAGAGGGGGGGGGGGGGAGGGAAAAAAGAAAAGAAAAGGAAAACCAACCGACCGACTTAAAAAATGTTGGCACTTGAGGGCAACACAACAAAAAATGATTGTCTAACATTGAATCTGCATATCTCATGATAAAATAATTGACACACCTCTGAAGCCTTTTGCCAGTTCATTTTCATACCTTATTTGATACCAAAGAGTGTAAATTGTGCACAGCATTTTTTAACCCCCTGGGGTCTACCTGTCTATCTTACAGTGGTTCTGATTGGTTTATTACAAGATGTACTCATATAATTAGCCAATTCAAATGCAGCTTGTAAAATATTTCACTTCAATCTTTATCAGGGATACAATTATTCTAACACTGTCTCTGATTGGCGCAATAAATGATGTATCCATCTTTCTGACCAATCGGCCGGTACTTGTCAGGGGGTTAAAGAATCATGAAGTCTCAAAGTCACAAATTATGTACACTCTCATGCATGCATGCCAAGATTTGAATCGAATAGCTCGCCTAAACATTGTGTGCATAATTCAACAGACCTCCCAAACGATACTGTTGCGATGTGCGTAATCAATCAAATTTTAGACATTTGGAACTGCATATTTTGTTCATAAATCATTATCAATTTACAATTTTTGATGGCAAATGAGATATCAAAATAGCTAACATATTTCTTCAAAGGTCTATATCAATTATCATAATTATATCGTTATAAGACGTTCATATTTAAAGTTACATGTATATCTTTTCGATTGAGTATGCATGGATTTTTGTTGTTGTGGTGATTATTAACACTTTCCACATGGCACGACAATTCCAAAATTGCACATAATTCTTCAAAAACATCAACATTATTGAATTTCATCACCATATTTGGATTCACCATGATAATTGCATTACAATAAGTACAAACATGCCTCGTATTGGTTCAGTAATTACAGAGATAGACTTTTAAAAGTTGGAAAAGGTTTCTGAAAATCTGTTTTGTACATGGTAAAACTAATAGCCGCGTGGAAAGTGTTAAGGTATCACTCCGTCGCACATTAATAAAGAAGCAAATCAGAATCGACATGTATAATTAATTCATTGTCATAATTTATTATAGTACTTGTGTACTCTTAAATAACAAATGCAATAATTTCGTTCATCATCAATCTTTTCTCTATTATGAAACACAGAAAAAATACTGACTACTTATGATGTTTTAGAAGTGAATTTTTTTGTGAGTTTATACTCCGATTTATTGGTCATTGGTAACTAACTTGCTGATATTCTTCTGTTGAATTAGCCAATTATATCAGCACCATTTATCACCGGCCAACCATCAGCATGATAATTAACCTCATATATTTCCATATTAATTAAAAAATAATTGTATATAAGGCTATATTAAAAAAATCTTTTGTCTCAAAGCTCTTCAGTTTTTCAAAACCTAATGTGGAATGCGGGTTTTTTTAAGGTTTTTTTTTTTAAATATAAAAATATTGAAATCCTTGTAAAAGTGACCTTTTGTATTTAAAATGATGTGATCAATGAAAATTTGAAAAATCGGTGACATTTTGGGATTTTTTTTTAAAAAATTTAAAAGAAAGAAAAAAAAAGATTTTTTTCTCTAACGGGCATCAATTAACTAACGCGCGCGGGAGCTTTGAGACAAATGATTTTTTTAATATAGCCTAACCACCTTTAGTGTACGTACATATACTGTAGTTGTCCATTAATATTCTGTTGTGAAAATCCAAATCCCTATCAACACAATTGATCTATTTAGAATTACAATATCTGTGCCAAGGAAATGAAAAAGGACCCCGAAAGCATTACGTTCGCAACACGCCCGATATAAACAACAACACCCCTTAGGCGACTAAATTCCCTCCTCCCCCTGTTCTACGGGCAAGCTGACCTCTCAGGTAGGGTCGGTTGGTCAGGTGATTTTTTTTCCCCCCAAATATTTTAGGACATTTTGTTGAACCGTCTGCAATTTTTGAAATTTTAAAATCTTTTCTTAAATTTCAAAAAAAAATTCCTAAAATGTCCACACAAAAAAGAAAATTGTTGTGAGAAAATTTGGGGGGGGGGGGGGAGGGGTAATGGGTTGGTCTGGCTCGAAGAACAGGTTTTTTGCAATCTTTTCTTGGTCATGCAGGCTTATCACCCCCCCCCCCCCCCCCCCCACACCGAGAGAATCACAGACAGACCTTTTTGAGCTGGGTTGGTTGATCACCATGTGTGGATTTTTCATTTACTTATCTATTTTTCATTAATTTGGTTATTATAATACCATACAATTTTACACTTTTGAAAATATTTTGAAATTGTCCTCTCTTTTTAATGGTCAAAAATTATCGGGACATTTCAGGCAGAACCAGCTGCCAAAATTCTATAACCTGATTCTCATGCTATTTGTACTTTGGCAACAAAAAACAACAACCCTGTTCTACGGGCAAATAGACTTCCGTAGGGTCTGTCGGTCAGGAATTTAAAAAATCAAAACAATGTCTGGAAATGTTAGTTAATTTTCAGAATGTTTTTTTTTAATTTTCACAAATTTCACAAATTTAAAAAAAAAAAAAAAAAATGTTCACCAAAAAAAAATCAAAAAAAATCAAAAATGTTTTTTTTTTTTTAATTTAGAAATTTCTAACAAATATGTCAGTCGGGCCTGTAGAACAGTTCGAGGGTTTAGTGCAACAAAGGGCTATCTGCATTTTTGGCCAAAATGAGATTTTGGTATCAAAATGATCCGCACAAGATCAGGAACCTAATTATGAGAAGAATAGTTTGAATAGCATTTCTTCAAACTTGTCAAAACCAATAGGTTACAATGATGGGTACAAATCTTTAATTCACTTTTTCTCAAAATAGCCGAAATGCAGATAGCCCTCGAGTTATGGTTTTTTCGTCGCCTTATGAGCACAAGTGATAAATGCTAAATCCCGCTCATATTGGTGACAAAAGTTACATTGATAACTGATAACAGGTATTTAATTCTTGGATATATTGTGATTCAAAATGTCATTATATTAATTACAATATTAATTCAACAACATTGATGAATTCAACAATATTAATTCAACAACATTGATGAATTTTGATGCTTTTATTATAAATCATGTGTAGCATGTGCTTTTGATGCTTTTATCATAAATCATGTGTAGCATGTGCTTTTCACGCTGTTATTACTCTACTATAGAAACTATGCATAGGACTTTAAGTGTAAGAACGTGAACGCGAGCAATGAGCCTGTCTAATGCTTAACTGATGCATAGACGGTTTACCATAACCGTCTATGACTGACATAACTATTAAACATTGGACATCCCCGTCAATAGGAATCTTCAGGGTGGTTCAAAAAAGCTTACACATTTTGACAGCCTTTTCCACCGACTTCCAAATGGCTATTAAAAATGTGTAACTTCTTTTGGCCACCCAAGGGGTGCCAAACAGCTTGTGGCTCTCACCTCTAATTACCCTCAGTAAATATCATGTCCTACGTAACCCTGTAAAACATATGAAACTATCAATTATATAAATGATCTTATCTACACAATGTACAACGTAAAACTTTACAACTTTTTTTTAAACTTCTAAAAAATAAGACATAATTATGAACTCTTAGAAACATCCAAATACAGTAGACTTTGAGACGTGGGAACTCAAGACACATAGTACACTCAGAAACCTTTTGACTAAAAGGTTTGATATCATTAATCATGTTTGTAGCAAATAGATGAATCTCACACATAGATCCATAATAGCTTACTTCCTTTTGTCACATTTGGTCACCCTTTTTCGAGAACCTTGTTGTATGTTATGCACTCTCAGAACAAAAGTTCTAGGGGTTCTAAAACTGTCCTCTATGGAACCTCTATTAAATGGTTCTTTATCGAACCAGAACGAGTTCTAAAAAGGTTATAAATAACCATATTTGGTTCTTAAATAACCCTATTTAGGTTTTTTTCTCAATTTTAAGAACCATTTTTGCGGGTTCTATTTGTAAGGGTTCCATATAGAGGACAAAAGATTCTAAGTTGAACTTTATTTTCTGAGTGTGGGGTGAAAAGAGAAAATTCAAACCTCAAGTCGCAAGTAGATTCAAGTCACAGACAGTCGTGCGCTATCAGATTGAGAGTAATTAACATAACCTTAAGTCAAGTCACAAGTCATTTCAAGTAGCAGACAGATGTGCACTATCAGATTGAGAGTAATTTACCTAACCTCAAGTCAAGTCACAAGTCGATTCAAGTCACAGACAGATGTGCACTATCAGATTGATAGTAATCTACCTAACCTCAAGTCAAGTCACAAGTCAAGTTACAGACAGATGTGCGCTATCAGATAGAGAGTAATTTACCTAACCTCAAGTCAAGTAACAAGTCAAGTCACAAATAGATGTGCGCTATCAGATTGTGAGTAATCTACCTAACCTCAAGTTAAGTAACAAGTTGATTCAAGTCACAGACAGTCATGCACTATCAGATTGAGAATAATTTACCTAACCTCAAGTCAAGTCACAAGTTGATTCAAGTCACTGACAGATGAGCACAGATTGAGAGTAATAAACCTAACCTCAAGTCAAGTCAAGCTAGTCTAATCACAAGTCGATTTAAGTCACAGACAGATGTGCGCTATCAGATTATGAATAATTTACATAACCTCAAGTCAAGTCACAAGTCGATTCAAGTCACAGACAGTTGTGCACTTTCAGATTGAGAGTAATTTACCTAACCAAGTTAAGTCAAGCTAGTATAATCCAATAGGTCAATTAAAGTCACTGGTTAGCTCAAGTCATGTCACCTATTTTGTCGAAAGTCACAAATAGTAAATCTCAACTCGAAATATTTATCTTCATGCGCGGATAATATCAGTGGCATAGCTAGAGGGGGGGGGGGGGGGGGGGGGGGGGGGGCATAATCATAGCCCCCACCCCAATATTTATTTGAGTCTGTCAGTTGAGATTGGTTCTGTTGGTTCATTTGACAAGGGGAATCATGGAATATTACGGTCAAATTAGTTGTCGGTTATGGTCTAGTCTTGTCGGTTCACTTTTATTTCTTGCCCCTCCCCCCCAAAAAATATGAAAAACCTAGTTATGCCACTGGATAACAACTATAATAAGTCATGTTTTTATCACTGCTTTCAGTATTGGGCATTGATATAACCATTAAATGGACAAATTTGTATAGATTCAACTTTTTACATTCAATTTAAGACCAGGCTTAAGTCACATTGAGTCAGGTCATCTGTGGATAGGTAACTAAGTAAAACAAGTCAAGTCAAGCCGATGCTTCCAGTAACTTAACGCTTTCCACGCGGCAGGCGTCTGCAGAGGACATTCCAACATTTCACAAAATGTTTCAAAAAAGTCAAAATTATTGAATTTCATTACCATATTTGGAATCACCATGAGAAATGCATTGAAATAAGTACAAACATACCTAGTAGTGGGTCAGTAATCCTTGAGATATACTTCAAAAATTGGGAAAGATTTCTGAAAAATCTGTTTTGTATATGGTAAAACTAATAGCCGCATGGACAATTTTAAATCAAGTCGGGTCATTAAAAGTGGTGTCTGTAAAGTCAAGTCAAGTCGTTAGTCATTAACTTGAGTTGACAAAAAAAAGTGTTTTCTCTGAAATTTGTTCAGAAGATGGCAAATTTATAAGCCTGCTATTTTAATTCGGTTAAAATATAATATAAGTGTCGGATAAGATCAGAGAATGTAGAGCAAGATTTGCTGGACATCGCTTCAGAGGGTCCATTGAGCCCATCTCCAAACTCATACACTGGATTTCAAAGCATGGAGCAAGAAAGCGTGTAAGACCAGCCCTGACTTCGCTGCCGCCGCCCGCTCTCCCCGATCCCACTAGGCACTTACTGCCACACGTACAGTAGCGCTGATACAAGGGCACTTGAAGCTTGTCGGAACATTGACGTCATGTAATGTGGCCACAGTGAGACCGATGCGACGCCGCAATGTTGATTTATTCCCCAAATGTTAAACGGTTTACTTTTCGATCGCACATGGTTTTCTGTTAGTGCAACCTTGACGAATTTGACAGTGTTTACGATAAATGAGTTTGAAAAAGGTAACTTAATAAGCGCCCACCCAAAATGACTTTGCTAACCGCCCTGGGCGCTTAATAGGGATAATATGGTAAGTCAAGTAAAAATATAATATGCTTTAAATCAAAAGTAAACAAGTTCTTTCATGATCAAGCATCTACTTCTCACCTACACAACAGAAAAATGTGATAACAATTTTATAGCATGATTACAAAGCAATACATTTTTGTAAAATAATAATCGATCAAGCTTACTCAACATTATCGAAAGATAAAGACTGAAAAAAGACTGAATATCTTTGCATGCTTAATGTACGTCATTGTACTCAGTCTGCTAAATGTCGAGGGATTAGTGCAACAAAGGGCTATCTCCATTTTTGGCCAAAATGAGATTTTGATATCAAAATGATCCGCACAAGATCAGGAACCTAATTATGAGAAAATAGTAAATTCACCTAATCAAAAAGGTTTGAATAGCATTTCTTTTAACTTGTCAAAACCAGAAGGTGACAATGATGGGTACAAATCTGTAATTCACTTTTTCTCAAAATGACCGAAATGCAGATAGCCCTTTGTTGCACTAAACCCTCGATGTGAACAATGTTTAATTTGTATATTAATTGTGCACATGTTTTAACTTTTGTGCACCCGATATGATACTTGAAAATTAATGCAATGCATCCATTTCCCAAGAGTAATAATGCAGTATCGTTAAATAACAGTATCGAATAAATTGAAATCACAATTTTAATGCATTTTTACAACATTATTAAATTCATTTATAAGCATTATGGACAGCTTACAACTGCCTGACATTAATAATATGAGAGTTAGGCGACGCAAACACCCCAACCCTGTTCTCAAGGTAAACGGACCTCTCAGGTAGGGTCGATCAGTCGGACTTGTTTTTTTTCTTCAAAATTTGTGTGCAAATTTGAACAATTTTTGAAATTTTCAATAACAAAAATCAATTCTGTAAATTGTCTTTCTTTTTTGTCAGGCTTGGTTTTTTCTTCATAATTTGTGTGCAAATTTATCGATTTTTGAAATGTTCACACACAAAATCGAAAATGTCAAAAATTAAATTTCAAAACGATTCTTTTTTGTTGGGCTTGTTGTTGTGTGCCAAAATTTGAATGATTTTTGAAATTTTCAACAACAAAATTCAAAAATTCTGTAAATTGTCTTTCTTTTTTAAATAAGAAAAATAGGGTCGGTCGGGCCCATAGAACGGGGCTCGTGTGTTTTTTGTCGCATTATACATATAATAAATACTCTATTTGTGAACCAGCACAAATCTCCAGAGAGTATGGTTTGATAAAGAGGCAAAGAAGATTGTAAGGTCTTCCCACAATGCACTGCGCAAACGCCGGCCAATTAAAGCTTTTTTTTCACACGATGCATTTGGCGAGCTCTTAAGTTTTAGAAATAAGAATAAGGAACACTGATAACTAATTTATTCATTGATGTAAACTAGAACCTAAGAGCTTTAAGGATGAATACGCTATGAAGCCATGAGTTTGTGTGCATGTCTATGGGAACCGAGACAAATTGGAGACCAGAATAAGAGCATTTTGCAAAAACGCAATGCATTGTGGTGGTGTTTCTAAAATCTTCTTTGATAAAGAGGTGAAAAAATCCACAACAAATGACATGAACAATTATAAGAATGATCTATAAAGGAAGCATTATGGCACTAACTCACAAAAAGTAGGACCCTGATACACCATTTAGTTATAAAAATAGTAATTGACCACATAATATGAAACAGCTGTATTTATTCCAAGCTTATAATGACATGATCGAACAATTTCAATCAATTTAAACAAATTCAAAAATAATTCCCACTTCTATTTTTCCTACCCTATCCACAGATATGTTAAAGTTTATTCCTCAAAAATAAACATTTCTTTCCAATTTTCCCTCTGTTTTCAACCCTCAACGTAACGTTATTGCATTATACAGCATAGTTCTGTAAAAAATACCTTTTATTACTCACTCACACAACAAATATAATATCTATCTTTCAAAAAGAGTAGCCCCCAAGCTTGGTAAATTCATTAACCATAACTCCCCGGGCGTGTTTTTGATAATTAAACTACCAGGGAGTAAAACTGGGTGAAAACAAATTCTTGCTCTACAATAAGCATGGTCCATATATACTTTTCTTAAATATCTTTTTATAATTATAATAAAAATGATTTATTACTTTATTTTTATGTACATATTGAAATTGTTTGTTCTTTTACTGAGAGACACACATAAAAATCAATTTATTACAAAATTGCGGCCGTTGTCCAATCCAAGGACTAAAACTGTATATATAGTTCAATCAGTTCCAAATTGGCGAGAATTGTGAGGCTTGTATTTTGTCTGCGCGCAAAAAGAATCCATGTCGTTGCACATGTTATTGATTAAAGTGTGCATTTGTGCATCATAACCGCAGGTGTTAGCGGATAAATATTAGCCTCAAAATATTCACCTTGGAACTTATTAAACTATAGTTGTCATCAGAATGCTTCGCCGGTTTTGAACTGGAGTCTATGACACATCCTCTTGTTAAATGGCTATTGACCACCCCCCCCCCCAAAAAAAAAAATGGGAAACGAATTACCAAATAGTTCATATTTTGATGAAAATTAGGCAATCAATCAAAACAGACAGATGACACAGTAACCCATGTCATATCTAGCTGTGTTGCCAAAAGGTAGCCCAATTATTGGCGTAAAATAGCCTGATATTTTACTTATCATTATGCCTAACAGGCAAGTACTACTTGAGAAATGATAGCCCAATTGGGCTCCCAAACTGTAAATGGGTAACACTGATTGTATTAGAAAACAGTAATCTATGTCATATCTAGCAGTGTTGCTTTAAAAGTAACCCAATTAATGTTGTAAAATAGCCTGATATTTTACTTATGCCTAACAGGTAAGTACTACTTGACAAATAATAGCCCAATTGGGCTCCCAAACTGTAAATTGATAACACTAGTCGTATTCGAAAAACAGAAATCTATGTCATATCGAGCAGTGTTGCCTTAAAGGTAGCCCAATTCATGGGAAGTGTTGACAAATAACAGCCCGATATGGGCTACCAAACTGCACATTGGTAACACTGGTCATATGATAGAAGATTCATAAACATAGGCTGATCGGTTATTGATTTGGACCTATTCCATTTAAGGTTAGAGGAAACACAATGGGCAAATCACAACGGTATAGGCATCGTTTACATGCTATTGGTTTCGCTGCGATATAATGGACTTCAAAGCATTGAAGCAACAATTCCCCAAATATCATGCGTACATGCACGAATTAAAACTACCCGAGCAAATAGCGCGTTATTCAAATGTGCCATCTTAACAAGTGACACATATCGAGGGTTGAGCGCCAGAAGGCCGTCACTCAACTTTTAAGCAAATTGATATTTTGGTACAAAAATAATCCATATAGCCTAGATTTTCAGAACCATAAAGTTGGGTGCTACAGTGTGTTGTATGAGTCCCAAATATTTGAAAGTCGATTATCTCAAAATAGCATTTCTTGAGTTAAGGCCTTCTGGCGCTCAACCCTCGATATTGATCATCGTTTCTAATCCTTCTTATATAGATGATTATCAAATTACAAATAAAATACATTTGGACAACGGCATGAGAAAACAGTGTCACTATTCTGGATATGCATGGACTACCTACGATGTGATTCAAGACACAGGGAAGCATAGAACCATATTTGTCAATGATCAGACCAATATTTCAAATCACTGCTTCCCCTTCAATTGGAAGATATTACCTATACTGAAATGGTAAACAGGCCAAAGTCTGTCGATCTACTATAATAGATCGGACACTTTTATCACAGGATAGATCGGACACTTTTATCACAGGGAGACAAAACAGTCTTTCCTGAGTGTTTGCATCAAACTTACTATGACTTGATAAAAGTTTGATAACTTTGTATGAATTAATAAAAGTTTCGCAACTTTGTATGAAATGATAACAGTTGGAAAAGTTTATACGAATTGAAAGATCAATAATAGTTCAAATCTTGATGACCGTATGGTAACGATATCGGGCGAACAAATAATTGTACAATTAAATATAAACAAATGATAATAATGTATGGTTAACAAAGATTAAAATATGGCAATGCTAGTAAATAAGACTAGACTGGCAATGAACTTGATGTAAGTTTACAAGTGTATACATTGATAATCGTATCCATTGACCCTATCAGATCAAATAACAATGAAATCACGTCCAGGACCACTCACTTCTCTGCTTATGTTAATACTTTCCACGCAGCAGGCGTCTGCAGACGACATTCCAAAATGTCACAAAATGTTTCAAAAATGTCAGAATTATTGAATTTCATTATCATATTTGGAATCACTAGGTGAAATGCATTGAAATAAGTACAAACATGCCTAGTATTGGTTCAGTAATTCATGAGATAAGACTTCAAATGTCGGGAAAGGTTTCTGATAAAATCTGTTTTTTATATGGTAAAACTAATAGCTGCATGGAAAGTGTTAACAAATGTATCTCTACACTGTGTGTCAGCTCCAGTGGCGGCATCAGCATCTA
The DNA here is from genome assembly GCA_035610835.1 of Ophiura sarsii. Classification (NCBI taxonomy): domain Eukaryota; kingdom Metazoa; phylum Echinodermata; class Ophiuroidea; order Amphilepidida; family Ophiuridae; genus Ophiura; species Ophiura sarsii. The sequence continues at coordinate 50,992,008 of CM069446.1, forward strand.
ATTTTTTTTTTTGGGGGGGGGGGCAAGACAAAATCTGGAGTGGGGGGGGGGGGGGACCAAAATATTTGGAGGCAAAATGTATGTGAAAATGTTTGCTTTTATATTGTAAAAAATGCCTGAAATTAGCTTATTTTGTTATGAATCAGATATTTCAGATCAATTTTATGCTAATTTTAACATGGGTGGGGCTTGAGCTGACTGGGGGGGGGGGTTGTGAGTGCCCCCCCTCCCACTGGTGCCGCCACTGGTCAGTTGAAGCTAGGAGATGATGTCAATGGCCACATTGAAGTTATATGTGTGGTATCATGATGCGTGCACTAGAATACAAGCTGATATCACCCTCCTCCCCCAAGCCCCCACCCTCCTCCCCCTCCCCAACTTGATGTAACACACTGAAACAATTATGCTCATTACATATATACTTGCCAGTCAAAGTATTTTCAACGATTTGGAGTCACTTGAGTGGACTTTGGAACAGAAATCGCTTACAGCAACTCGAAAGATCGAACGACCAGTCGCGCACGAGTTGGATTAAAGTCAACTGCAGCGATCCAGGCATAGCAACCTGTCCCAACTTTTGGAAAGTCAAATTCAGGTTGCCGTTTACTTGATTGCATTCGATTGAACAACAAATGATGTCAATTACGTCATCGCGTGTGACCTAGATTGCAAAATGAACTTAGTATGTTATCAGCATCATGCCCTATCATAATGTTTGCCCTCTTAATATAGCTTTCGGCTCTAAATTTGTTCTTTTTTTCCTTTTCTTTAAATAACTACAGAAAAGAGCACTAACAATGTGGGTATAGAAATTGGCTTCATAGAGCATAGAGAACCAAAGAAAATTACATTGCATGTCATTTAATTAGCTATATCGGGCAAAGGAAACAAGAACCCAAGCAGCTACCGCAAAAATAAAAAACAGAAACATATTTATTTTGTGTATAAAGTCTATGTTATGAAAATTTCACATTATTTGCTTAATGAGATGAGCATGGCATGGTATGAAAATACTTGAATTAACCATAATAAGTGTCTGTTATGACCAGACCTGAACATGCCAATATCAACTGCGTAGGAATGACTCGGTCAAGTAGTGTATAGGTCTTATAACGCGTATTACATAATTGAGTCAGTCAGCTAAATCCTAACAGCGAATTTGACAGTGGGGTAAACTGTAACGGACCATGGTCACCATGTGATCTGGGGTTATTTGGCATTTTTTTGGTTCGATTTCGTCCTCAAGGCGTACCACGTCTTATTTTAACATTTTCACGCCACATTTTCATGCACATATGGGTTTGATGGTGCGCATCTGTTGCCTTGCTGAATATTTGCAATTCGTAGCAGCACCCACTCAAACGCAAAACGCATGGCACAGCGCAACACAGTTTCAAGTGCAAGGGCTTGCGTTGCATTTGTAATTAGTGTGGAATGTCACAATAAAAATTTGCAAATAACAATTTCGGATTTAGGGGCCTGAGTTCAACTTCTAGAGATTGGTATTCTTTGGGTCAGAACATACACTTTTACATTACGTGTGGTTTACTAGTAATTCGAATTTGTTTCTCTCCATAAAACCACTCAATATGTATGCTCAATTATTAGTTTCCTAATACCATACACTGTACACCTGTGTGTGCCATGCTGTCTAAAGATATGTACGTTAAGTTCATGGGTAGGAGGAAAAGTTCCACCGTCCATTTTTATTAAATAGTCAATATCGGGTAAAAAAACAGAGAAAGATACACATCACCATCATATCATTCTATCAGCTGTCATTTGGCTTTGATATTAGCTTTGCCAACTATCGCCGGGTTGCCGTGGGGACCGTTGCTATGCGAAATGCCCGTCTTCATCAATTTGGTGGCGCTATTGCTGGTTGCCGAGGAGGGGGATTGCGACCTGGCAATTGGGGGTTGGCCGTTTTGTTTCTGCGCCGGTGATAAGGTACCGTTCTCCTTGGTGGTGGTAGTAGCCGGAGATTTGCTCTCATCTTTACTGTTTTGCTTCTGGTCGTCTTTCCTCCGTTTATCCTCCTCCACCGCTTTGCTCAACTCGCTGTAGTAATCCAGAGCTTTACGCACCGGTGTGATGATGTGGGGCTGAGTGCAAAAACAAAAAAAGATAAAATGTATACAAATTTACTATAGTTTAATCAGTTTCAAATTTTCGAGAAATATTCGTTTTTATCTCTCCACACGCAAAAGTAATCCAAGCGTGCACGCAATTATGGCCACATGCACACGGTTTTTGCCGCACACATGCGTCACGCATATGATGCACAGTGCGCTTGTTGTCTTCAGCGTGCCTGGGTCCTTCTGTATTCATTCGCTGCTGTAAGAAGGCCGTTTCTGAGTGAAAAACTGAGTAAGTGGCCAAAGAACACAGCAAAACAGTTGATTGACAAGTTTATATGTGACGCGATCAAGAGGAATGAGTCGGATGTTGACCCTGGTCGAAAATGAGTTTTTAATACAGTTTTAAAGAAGACACCTAGAGCTTTCAGAAACTGAAAACCCCATGTCGATACGACGTTTTGTTCCAAAGTTATGTCAAATTGTATACATGAATTTCCATCAAAACTTATGTAAGCCGCCATTTTGAATTGGCCATATCTCAATTTGGGATTCCCCGACATCCGACGCATTCCTCTTGATCGCGTCACATATAAGCAACCGGGGCTGTTCAAGTATCCTGCTTTTAAACTACTTGTGAATATTTAAACAATCGTTTGAGTATGGTACTTGGACACCCCCATTGTTTCCAAGTGTTGAACAGCATTGCTACAGTGTAGGACTTGAACCAGGGACCTCTTGCCTCACTGGCAACTACAATGGCTACTAAGGTTCTCTCTGCTAGTAGCTAGCAGAAATTAAGGCTCTCGGTTCATCAACCAAAAAGCGGCAGCATCTAGAATCTACATTTTTATTTTAATGTCTTCAATAGAAAAAGTTCGTGTTAGAATACCTTGTCCTATTTTAATTACCAGTAATATATTTATAACTTGTATGCAACAATATTAGCCTATGACCTCATGGTCACACGATATAAATATGATAACAATACTAAACATAGGCTTGTTGACCCTTTGAACTTCTAACCCAGCTTTGACCAATATTTACCAACTTTGACTTAATTGGTGAGTTGTTTGCACTTTTTAGTTTGTGTGTTGCAACATCAGTGCATTGAGCTGCTGCTTACATAGTGATAGTGAGCCCTTCTTGTTTATTTTTGTTCAATTGCTTATTACTGGGTCCATCCCAGTATTGAATTCGTCTTACGAGCTCTGAGTCATGGCTCAAGGACTGCAGTGTTGCCAACTCAGATTAGTTCAAAACCGCGGCCCAAGTGTCCTCTAAAACCGCGACCCGCGACAAAAATTGTTGTGTTCCCATAGAAAATACAGTGTAGCTTGACTTTTCCCTAAGACTAATATATAGTTATATTAGTCTCAGTTTTCCCAAACCGTGGCCCCCGTTTTTTTGCCCGCGGTGCAGGGGACAAAAGTAGCCCAATAGTGCGGCCAAACCGTGGTGTAGGCAACATGTCTCAAAAAAGTCTTAAAAAAGTCTCAAACAGTGTTGCCAACCGTGATGTTCCAAACCGCGGCCCAAGTGTGCTCTAAACCGAGGCTCACGACAATAAGTAGCCCAATTATATTACGATCCTGTGTACTAAGGTCATTATATCATGTGTTACGGTTGATTGGGGGAGAACCTTGTTGGTTACGGTCGAGTTTATTATCAAAGGCGCTGATCCGTATATAAGTTTGTCGTGGCCAGTATTTGGCTTTTGCATGTCTCAAGGATCTAATCCCCCTGTGCAAACGTCGGCGGTAATGTGTGACGCTTGGTCGAAGGTAGACTTTGGATTCTGTTGACGGTGAAATGACCAACCGGAAATCATAAATATTATGCTAATCATTAAACATGTTGATCCTCTCTGTGCTACGGTGCATCGTTCTTGGTTAGTCAGTCAAAGGGAAACTGTGGCTTCTAAAGCTCGCGATATTATCAACTTTGAAGCCAGGAATTCGCGCAGTCGCAATGACTCGAAAGACCGGGGGAAGGACCTATGTTTCAGTTGGGTGGCAAAGTGTTGTTGTTTTTGTATTTTCAAGTGGGCGAATGCCCGGGGAGGGAGGGCACTGACGTTGGAAAGGTGTTCAAAACACTGGAGGAAAATCGCGAACATTTTCATTACAAAGCCCCATTTTTTAAAGACATCGATAAAATCAGTTTAAAAATATTTGTTCGTCATAAAAAAATCTCTTGGTTCAGTTCGTACTCTACCCTGAGACTAATATAAGTCTCAGCTCTACCTCTGTACCTGATCCCCTTTTTGATACCGTGGTCAATTTTTTTATTTTTTTTATCAGTATTATAGGCGAAGTTTTTTGTGCTGGTATTTTATAACAAACTTCCTACAACCCTTACCCCTTGAAGTCTAATGGAATATTCAGCTTTAAACACAAATACATTACATGCTTACAAGAAATCAGGATATATGACAACAGTGTTGATGGAATTGTCGCTGTTCTGCTGACATACCGGCACATTACAACAGAAATAAGTAAAGAGATGTGCCGGTATGTCAGAACAGCGACGGAATGTTTAGAAGCCATAAAGCAAATATAACGCTTGTTGAAGACAATAGCGGCGTGTTAGCCCAAATACGTACTTGAGTGGTTTATTGGCTCATCAATTGACGGTACTTGAAATTAATGACTAGATTGTCATCGCGCACGGGAAGCTACAGCCATTCTTGCTGGGGGTGGGGGGGGGGGGGGGGGGGGGGGCACTCATATGCCGTATCTACGTAGGCTTATATAAACTGCTCACAAAAAGTATCGTAACACTTAGAAATGATCCAATATATAACGGCTCAAAAAGGTATGCATTAATCGAAGCAAATAACCAAGTGCATAATTTTGTTCTGCGTATTTTGACAGCTCAATCGTTGAGATACGATGTTGCGGAGCGGAGTTATTGTCATTTTAATGACCGTGGGTCCAGTTTCCAAGGTGACACTCATCCCTATTGAAAATCACGAATCTGATCATTCTAAACAGTAATGCAAACCTCTTTCTATAGGGTGATTGTCACTTTTGAAACTGGACCCACGACCATTGCAATGACAATAACTCCACTCTGCAACATCGTATCTCATCGATCGAGGTGTCAAAATACGCAGAACAAAATTATGCACTTGGTTATTTGCTTCGATTAATGCATACCTTTTTGAGCCGTTATATATTGGATCATTTTTAAGTGTTACGATACTTTTTGTGAGCAGTTTACAATGTATGTTAGCACAGCAAATATTTGAAGGCCTATAAGAATAGTCTTAGAAATTCGAAACTTAACTGGTATTTTTTATTGATTGGCAAAAAAATAATACAATATACGAAACCAGTCCCAACTGAATAGCAAAAATACTGGTTAAAAACTGTTTTTCTCGATAAGAATTGATTTTCTCAAGAAAAAAATAGGTCTCAAGAAATGTGTTTTTTCCTCCTCAATCCAGTCATTCATTGTTGTCAAGGCCTACTGCTTTCCAATAAATGTGTGTACATCGCCCGGGGTACACCGTACACGTCAGTGGCGTAGCTAGGATTTTTTTCAGGGGGGGGGGGGGGAGGCAAGATTTCAAAAACCTTCGTAAATAAGGTCCACACATTTCGCACGGTCCAAAAATTTCGCAGTCCAAAAGCAGCACAGTCAACAAATAATGGCCAATCCGCAGGATTTTAATCAATTTTTCAAAAAAAATGGCATTTATTTACAGTATTTAAAAAAAAGGGAAAATGTTATTTTTAAAACGTTAAGACGCATAAAAGCACTATCTCCAGAGAGTGGGGCGGGGCACAAAGGGAGGCGGGGGCACACAACAAATTCTGTCGGGGGGGGGGGGGGGGGGGGGGAACTACCAGCCCAAATTTTAAATATCCTACCCATCAATTTTGCCTTAAAGACACAAAAAATCTGCCAAACCCTAACAATATGTAGAGCATATAATGTTAGTTAGGGTTAGTCTAAACACCAAACATGATTATTAAAACAATCTCAATACGTCAAGCATAAATATTTCCATTGTTGCACTTAGTTGTTATTTATGCAATTGCAAGCCGGGCATGGCGGGGACCGTACACGAGTGTAGGCCTACACAAAATGGTGCCCGGCTAGGCCTATGCGGCCGGGGGAGTGTACGCGGACGTACAAACTGTGCCCCCGCTAGCCGAGGCGTGTAGCGGGGACGTACGCTAAGGTAACAAATGTACACCCCGGACGTTTGCTATGAATAAGCTAGAGATGCGATGCGCTTGACGGAATAAGCCATATTGAACACATAGAAATGCATTCCGTTATGGTTGCAGAAAGAAGTAAGCGACCTTGGGACTGTAGTGAATACGTTGTCCTGGGAAATGGGTGGCCGTGTACACTTTGTCCCAGACAAGGGGCCGGGACTGTAGCGGGGACGTGTACAAGAAATGGTGCCCGGCCCTGCGGGGGACACCCGGGACGTACGTCACATGGGCAATTTGTACGTCCCGGCCCTAATCCCCGCTATACCCGGGTCCCCCGGGGCAGGGGATGCAATCATGATAAGTGCATTAATAATTTTGAGTAACAAAATCCAATTCAATTTTGTTGTCTATTAAGCTGTATATGGATCAAAATGCTCCAAATTAGATGAATCAAGTTTGTGTGTACCGGTTCTGGCATGAGCCTGAGCACGGAGAGGCAGACGGGAGTATGCAGAACTGAATTATATCTTAACTATTTGGTAAAGATCATTTGTGTCAATTCCACGTGGTTTATAGAACAGGAGATATATCTTTAGTGACATTTTAGAACACTTTAGACCCCGTGCCGTACCGAGAAGGGGGGAGTATGCAGAACTTAATTCAACCGTAAATATTCAGTAAAGATCATTAGTGTCCGATTGAAACTTTCCACGCGGCATGCGTCTGTAGACGACATTCCAAAAGTTCACAAAATGTCTAAACACATGACATATTGTAGCAATTCCACGTACTAATGACATTTTAGAACATTGTAGACCCCGTGCCGTACCGAGAAGGGGGGGGGGGGGGGGGTGAGAGGGGGGGGGGGAAGTATGCAGAACTTAATTCAACGTTAAATATTTAGTAAAGCTCATTAGTGTCATTAACACTGTAGACGACATGTCAAAAGTTCACAAAATTTCTAAAAAATGACATATTGTAGTATCAATTCCACGTGGAGATGTATCTTTACTAATGACATGTTAGAACATTTCAGACCCCGTGTCGTACCGAGAGGGAGTGGGGGGGGGGAGGGGCGGAAGTATGCAGAACTTAATTCAACGTTAAATATTTAGTAAAGATCATTAGTGTCATTAACACTTTCCACGCGGCATGCGTCTGTAGACGACATTCCAAAAGTTCACAAAATGTCTAAAAAGGACATATTGTATCAATTCCACGTGAAGATGCATCTTTACTAATGACATTTTAGAACATTGTAGACCCCGTGCCGTACCGAGAGGGGTGGGGGCTGAAGTATGCAGAATTTAATTCAACGCTAAATATTTAGTAAAGATCATTAGTGTCATTAACACTTTCCACGCGGCATGCGTCTGTAGACGACATTTCAAAAGTTCACAAAATTTCTAAAAAATGACATATTGTAGTATCAATGCCACGTGGAGATGTATCTTTACTAATGACATGTTAGAACATTTCAGACCACGTGTCCTACCGAGAGGGAGGGGGGGGGGGGGGAAGTATGCAGAACTTAATTCAACGTTAAATATTTAGTAAAGATCATTAGTGTCAATTCTACGTGGTTAAGTACCGGTTCTGGCATTTTATTACAATGTAACAAAACCTCCTTTATGGAAACTGAAGTAATAAAAGATGACCATTTACAAATACAAACCAACATTCCATCTAAACAGTACTTACCTTTCAAACGGTGTTATGCATATGACTGTGGTCCATCGTGACAATTAGACTAAAATATAAACATTTGCTTTACTTGTAGCACACAAATTCCTTAAATTGCAATATTGTTCTTGTAAACAGATTTAGAATATAGTTATAAGCTATATAGTTTAATTAGTTCCATCATAGCAAGATACAGGGTGAGTCAAAAAACTGCAATAGTGGAAAGAAGCCATTTTGTTTCCAAAACCAAAATGAATTTTAAAATTTCTTTAAACGTTGCAAGAATGATGTATTTAATCCTAACTTTGTGTGAAAAAATGAAGTCGATCGCATTTTCGTTTGTCTTTGGCAGTGACCCTCTTTGCTGCACAACCAAATATACCTGTTTGTCCACGAGCACAGGGATTTTCATTTGAAATGGCACACATTGCATTTTCATATTTGAATATCCCGCCAAAAAAAAAGGAAAATGTCACTTTTTTATTAAAATTTAGAATATTATACGCTTTCATAGCATAGGTATGATTATAATTGATTATGCTAAGTTACATGTAAACAAGAAAGGATGCCATCAAATTCCAATAACATCACAAATGAACTTTAAGTTTCCAAATTTGACCGAGTGACACATTTTGCGATCTGATGCATATTTTGGGTATCTCGTGGACACACGTGTGAAATGGGTGCACTGATTAAAAGGTTCAAATTAATTTTGGTTTTGAAAACAAAATGGCTTCTTTCCACTATTGCAGTCTTTTTGACTCACCCTGTATATTCAGCTATTATCAATCCGCGCACACAATTTATCCAAGCCTATAAGAACGATTTTTGCAAACAAAACAAAAATGCAAGTGTTTTAATTGCCTACTCTTCCACAAATTAAATCATATGTAAACAGTTTCCGCCAATTTGGAACTAAGTAAACTATAGCACTAAAAATAATCGCAGAAGGAATATATCCTAGAAATTTCGTTTTTAATGAACAAACTACAACTATTTTTATAGTAAAGATGTTGTATGTGTGCATAATAAACATTGTTCGGCAAAGAAATCATACACTTGTCCCATTATTTTGAGTCCAATCAAACTAGATAGCACCCCCTTCTTGGCTAAATCGCTGCTTCCACTTTCACTTTACATAACCCACATCCACTAAATGCGCCAATTAAAATATATATACAAAATTGAAAATAATATGATTAGCTTTGTAAATATGTCATGTCCATCAACTCAATTTTTTAATAACCATGTTTATGCACCAATTCAGTAAAACAGCATACCCCACGGTAACCTTAATATTTCAATGGGGACATTGTCACTCATCTCATTATATCAGTTCGTCTGAAATCTGATAAAGACTGTTCCCCTTACAAATATACAAAGGATGAGACCAACTCTATTCACTAACAGGACCCAGTCAGGTTTTGTTCAAAATCTCAAACCACAAACCCCGAGAACCGCAAAAACTGAGAACCGCGAAAGCCGAGAACCGCTCTAGTTATAGTTGAATTTGGCCTGTATAGGTCATGATTTAAAATTGAAAATAAAAAACCCCCAACAGAAACAAAACAAAAACAAATACAACGATTATCTTAAAACAGACCAATATGGGGGCTTAAAATACAGCTGTAAAGCAAGGGAACTCAAACCAAAACTGGAGAAAAAAGTACCTCAAACAGTAAAATTGTCACTGGAATGACACCTCTATGGCAAACTGCCAAAAATCTCTAATAATAATAACAAGACATTTCTTAGGCGCTCAATACAAAAAGCCTCTGAGCGCCGTACAACAAACAAACTATGATAAAAAGAGAGCAGCAATAAAAATTTACAAAGTTAAAATGCACAGTATGAATATAAAAATTGCAATAAAATACAGAAGAAATATACACACAAAAATACAATATCAGTTAATTAAGTCCTAAAAATCAGTTGTAGTATTGGTTAAACAAATAAGTTTTCACAGATGTCTTAAAACGATTGATCAACTTGATGCTTCGGATTGTTTCTGGTAGATTGTTCCATAGCGCTGGAGCTTGTACCGCGAAGGCCCGAGCCCCAATATGTCTATAATAAACTCAATAAAATAATCTCTATAATAAACTCAGAAAGAGATTACTGTTAAGTAGGAATATTTGCGCTACATTTATTTTCGCGCTTTTTGTGCTGATAGCAAGCGCGAAAATAAAAACATCAAATATATTCATTTTGTATGTAGGTCTATGTAAGGAGGCTCAAAATCGTAACATTAAAAACAAGCAAAATTGTTCAAAATGTGCAAAATGTGAAAAATTACACACACACACGAAAATGTCCACTATTACAGAATTGCGGGAGGGAGCAGAACTTAGTGACTAAAAATGCTGCCACCAGGAGTTTAATGAACAGATCTCCTGATTTCATACTGGGTGAATTCTGATAATCTAAAAGAGGGCACCCTATAAGGGAGCGATCACTATTTACGCCGGGAGGAGGTGTGGGGGGGGGGGGGGGGGGGGGGGGAGGAAATCAGAGGGGGGGGGGGGCAAAATAAATTAAGGCATGAAGGGGACTCGAAGACAACAGCTTTTCGCATTGCACATACGGTACTGGAGGAAGGACATGAAATTGCACCCCCAAAAGAAAAATCCTCCGTCCCCCTGGCGTAAATAGTGATCACTCCCTAACAGGCA
>CM069446.1:51002712-51077750 GCA_035610835.1 Ophiura sarsii
GTCAATGTGTGTGTGTGCGTCCATCCGTCCGTCGGGGTGTGCCTTTTGGTTAGCCTTTTTTTGGTTAGCATTTTTTCCGAATGCTGTATCTTTTGAACAGATATATGGACGGATTGACATCAAACCTTCAGCTATAGGTAGGCCATGGTCAAAAGCTGTGGCTGCTTTTTGGGGGTCTAATTTGCATAGGTTATCAGAGGTCAAAGGTCATCCGGGGGTCAAATCGTAAAAGTTGCCCGATTGACTTCAAACTTATAGAAAAGAAAAATGAACACCAGGTGAACATGTCTAAAATTAATTTGCATACTGTAGGTCATCTGAGGTCAAAGGTCATCCAGGGGTCAAATCATAAAAGTTGCCCGATTTACTTCAAACTTGGAGAAAAGAAACATGAACACCGGGTGAACATGTCTAAAATTAATTAGAGGTCATCTGAGGTCAAAGGTCATCGGGAGGTCAAATTGTAAAAGTTGCCCGATTGATGTCAAACTTGGAGAAAAGAAACATGAACGCCGGGTGAACATGTCTAAAATTAATTAGAGGTCATCTGAGGTCATCTGAGGTCAAAGGTCATCCGGAGGTCAAATCGTAAAAGTTGCCCGATTGACGTCAAACTTGGTTTTTTTTATTGTTGCTGTTTTGGAGCCAATTGTTAACCAATTTCACTGAAATAGTTTCGCTTCCCGTTAATTCCAAGTATATACAAAATAATGTGTTTTTCGTCCGGACTTTTTAAAATTCGGTGAGGGAGACCCTTATTATTTGTTATTTGTCACAACCGTGTTGTTAGTTTCTTAGCTAAGTTCCCATAGTAGAAGCATTTGTCCGAATCATAGTAACGGGGAGGCACTCACCAGGCGGGGGGGCAAACATCAATATCGTCCCTATTTTTAAGCATTTTCGTAAAAGGTTGCCCCAATTTTTTTTCTACTCACTTACCTCGTGAATTTCACGTAAGTTGGGGGGGGGGGGGGGTCAAAAAATTTCGCACAGTCCAAAAAAATATCGCACAGTAAATGTACTACATGAACAATTTCCCTCTCCTTTCCCTTCTCTTTCTTCCTCTCCTTCCCCTTTCCCTTCTCTTTCTCCCTCTCCTCCCCCTTTCTCCCTCTCCTTCCCGGGCTCCTTCCCCCTTCTTTCTCTCTTTTATCCCCTTCTTCTCGTCCCCATTTTCCCGCTTCGCCGTCCCCATTTTAGGTGTCCGGGGGGCAGTCTCCCGCCCCCCCCCCCACACACACTGGCTACGCTACTGGCACTCACTGTTTATTCATTTACCTCATTGCTATATCCATAGCCTGTAAATCTTGTGTGGACTGCAGTGGCGTAGCCAGGTTTTCCATATTGGGGGGGGGCGAGAACTGAAAATGAACCGACAAGATTGTTCTTATGCGCGCGTAGCGCGCGAATTTTTTTTGACTTTATACCTATTTTTGGCACGATTGAGGTAAATTTTGGTTCTAAACAAGCTTGTATCAACGAATATTGCATTAAGGTGACTGTTATGCGCGCGAAAATTTTTCATATGTGTACTTTTGACCATCATAATTCCATGATTCCTCTTGTCAAATGAACCGACGGTGCCAATCTCAACCGACACGACGTCAATATTGGGAGGGGGGGGGGGGGGGGGGGGCGAAAGTGTTTAATATTTTACTTGGCCTTATCAAATTTTGTTTACCAAAATAAACCCGTTGTTTATATTCCGCCGTGTTTTTAATGGGGATCTGGTTATTAAAGGTATATTATGTGATCTTTCCAGGAAACGCCCCAACATCGAAAAAAAAATAGAAAGCAGATTTTCTTGCAGATTTACATTTCTGATCATAAATCATGCATACATTCCAAGTTACAGGGCGATACGATTCTTAATTACTTCAAAATCATGGTTTTAGAGTGAAAATAAACTGTCGGAATCCCGACAGTTTATATTTTTCACCTATAAATTCACTCTAAAACCATGATTTTGAGGTAATTAGGAATCGGTTCGCTCTGTAACTTGGAATGTATGTATGATTTATGATCGGAAATGTAAATCTGCAAGAAAATCTACTTTCTAAAAAAAATCATGAATAGAGGGCGCTCTCTGGAAAAGATCACATAATATGCCTTTAAGCTGATAATATGAAAGGATAAAAGCTGGCATGGACGGTTAAAAGTGTCATATGATATTATTATATTCCTCAAAATTTTACATCAAAATATACAGTTACATTATAGGCATTTCCTTTCCGGTACCCGCTGCTTGGTGGTAGATGAACGAAACAAACCAGTGAACAAACTCACGATCAAGCAGCAAAAGCATTGGCAGGTGCAGTGAATCGTGTCCGGTTTTTTGATGAAACTGACTGCATGAATCGTCAGTCTCATCACGGCGGGTAGCTTCGTAGCAGTAATTGTGTAACTTCGCCGCGAAATCTTGTAACATCACCGCGAATTTGTGTAACATCGTCGCGAATTCTTGCAACATCGCCGCGAATTCTTGTAATATCACCGCGCTAATCTTCTAATAATGGAAACCATTTCACGTGTTAGAAAACTGAGGTACACGTTGTACAAGTCCTGCAGCTGGCTACGGGCAAAACGGATTTGCGTTTTTAACATTGAAAGGGACAGAGTATCATTTTGACTATTTTTTAATTTTAATTAATTAAAGAATAAAAGGAGTAGAGTGCTATTTCATGATTTTGGTATAAAACCAGTGGCGCGGGCATCCTTTGACGTTTCTGAGCAAGTTTCTAATTAAAATTTAAATCCACCATTTAATAATTCGTGGCATGAAATATTTGCCTCTTTTATTTTTTATTTCGCGTAACTTTGTTTTTGAGGGTTGGTGGGGGGGGGGGGGGGGGGGGGGGGGGGGATTGAAATATTTGCCTCTTTTATTTCGCTTAATTGTTATGATATAATATATGCAAAAATAATTTACCGCGAAAAAAGACTCCGGTACTTAGACCTGCTTAGACCAAGTGTATTGGCATGTGCGTTTTGGCATGGTTTTGGCCAAATTGGTTTTCTTCTGGGAAACTGTCTGGGAAGACACATTGGCACCAAATTTGGACGAACACTATAGATATCTGGCCTTTTGCATTCAATAACAACATTCTTGTGGTCAGATAAGGGCCCAAATAAAATACAATTGTGTTTAGAGAAAAGAGATTTGGGTATAAGTCAACAAAATATTAAATGGGCTTAATTTTAATTGGGAGGATGATGATGTGAGATGGAAAGTGTAATGATTGACGTGCAAATTAGCAGGTCTTTTCTCTTTCTTTAATTGATGTGTAGAAAGTGACAGCTTGTCACCAGTTAATAACAGATTTATTTTACGATGTTTTACAATTATAATATAGGCCTAGCCTTTTGTTTAATTGTCTGCGTCGGGTCTTTAAAATCAGCGCACCGACACGGGGCATGCGTAGTTTCATATATCCATGACAACCGTGGCTGACCACTGGTTGCGGTTAGCTCATGTGTGCAGTACCAGGGACGCACTAATTGATACTGTCTTGGATTTCATCAAGTAGGGGTTTTCCTTCGATCTACACACGAGGGCTACGATGTTTTGACTACCTGCTCTGATGAACTCATCAGGATATCATTATGGAATATCATTTATGGAATTATAATCAACGATGGCATATACAAAATGCAAAATACTTCGCATGTTTGATTTGTGTAAAATACATCGGATTGGGTAGTGGGTTTGGAATAATCGGAATATTGTAGCCATACATGTAGGCCTACAATTTGCAACGTACAACAACGCTCGTTGTGAACTTGTGAAAACTTAAAAAGGTAGGTCGGTCCGTGGTCGGTCCAATAAAACACGTCCTGTATCGACCATGGACTTATCAATCGGACAAGTCCATGTTCCGACCATAAACAATTCCTTCTATTGTTTATGTTCCGACAGACTAAAGAACGCCCTTGTTTAGCGGAACAATTGTTATAAATCCAAACCGATTTTTAAAACTCTTGATATTTTTGGCCCGGCCACTAAAATATTGTAGTTTTTTTAAACATGACACTTCAGTAAATAAACAACATAAATATACCCTAGCTGTACAATTTACCCGATGTAAAATGAACAATATTTACACATCCAAAATAAAATACAAAGATTTCCAAAGATCGGCTTTATATTTTCTCAAATCGATCCCGGGAAGAGCTGTGAATGTCAACGATTGGCGCGCTCTGGTCGGTGACTGACAGTGTCAAATCGGCCAGAAGCGATTTAGCCTCGAACTTGACGTTGTCATTTTAAATCGCTACGCATCGACTCCTATTCTTAATAAGGTGCCATGTCTAACTCAATGATCTACATGGTCTAACCATAAATACTGGAGGGTCTAACCAGGGAGGTGGTTTTATAGTAATTAAACCATTCCGAGTTAAACATCTCTCTGGTCTAACCGAAATCATGGACTAAGTCCATGCCGAAATCATCAAGTTTACGCACAATTTTTAATCACCCGGCGGCATTCAACTCGTGATTGCTCGCTGAATATACATCATATATATTCTTTACTTCACATGAATAACACTGATTCACTGAATATGTACTTATTTCAATTGAACACAAATTTAATTATTTTATATGTCAAAAAAAATTATATATATCCGAGCTTGAAAAGACCAAATTATGCTGGCAAAATGGTCGCGTTGGGAAATGCCGGCACGGGGCCGCGGGGGTTGAGGATAGCCGGGCGGAACGGGTCATCACTGTCAACTAATAACAGCTCTCTCTCTACGGTGGCTAGCAGATCTCCGCCGTGAAAAGCTAAGCAACAGGGCGGCCGTGTAAATTTTGACGGTCTAGGTAAAATCAGTAGAAAAGATCAGTAAAGCTCTGAGTAAGGATAGTCCTTTTATTATTTCCCTATACAAAACAAACTATTTCGTTCAATCATGTCGGTGCTAAAATAAATTTAGCAGTGTTCATAGTGCCCACACCATAGTGACTCGTCATAATAAGACAGGCGGGCGTGCACTAAAGTAATAAACGAAATAGCTTGTGGATTGCTCAACTCAACTCAATTGAAGATAATTGACCTTTTATTAAAATCGATAAGACATCGAGTGTTGACGTAGATTGTACCATATAACAATAGATGAAAAGCCATTGGCACTTTCAAAACATCGCGTTAGTAACGAGATTAAATCGACTATTGAAATTTACAACTCATTAAAGTGCGATTAAGTTCTATTAGAATAACAATGAAGTCCAGCGACTGTTGCTGAAACGATTTTCCACGATAATAACCCGCTGAAACCCAATCGCGATCATAACACGATATATCTAGATTTGCTTCGTTTATATCCCTTCACTCAGTTATGACATCGTGCCTAATATATCTACTAAATATTGATAGAGATACAGTTCAATTTGAACTGAAAAACGTATTTTCATCCATATTGTCCATGACAAACCACAGAATATTTGAATATGAGATGTATTTTAAACCATACATTGATGTATCCTGTAAATCATACACTGTAAAAAGAAGCGTTTATATTTCTGATAGCACTTGTTGGATAATTATTAACACCCCAACATGTTTCTTATTGCTGATATAAACATGTTGGTGTGTTAATAAATATTACAAAATTACCTCTATAAACGTGTTGTAGTGTTTATGCAAACGTTTATCGTATGCAATGCCTCCTATACCTTTACACGTAAAACATAAAAATAAACGTGTTGAAGTGTTTATTAAGTGTTATCAGAAATATAAACGCTTCTTTTTACAGTGTAATTGGAATCAAAAAGCAGAGTGTTTTTTCGATTGAAAATCCAATTCCTGTTCCAAAAGTGGGACTTGCACTCTTGTTAGTTAATTGATTATATCTTGGGAGTTTTAAGGGTTGAAATTACATGGGATGAAGTGTATTCGATACAGGACTAATAGGGCTTGCCAACAGTTTATTGGTTTGAAAACAAAAAACATGGGATTGACACACCCTGTATAATGGTAGAGGGAAATAAATAAATAATTCCCTGGCTACGTACGTATGGTACGAGGCTAATTATTGTGATGACCAGTTCGGCAGAGGAGAAAGAGAGAGTTCACTGCTCTGTTCTCATTTCATATTCCATTCATCAGTTATTGTGTCATTTAACGTAGCTTGGCCATGGATTAAAAATTGGGTTAGAAAACTTGGGACACAATGGGTGCTAAAGCGTGAGTTTATTTGACATTTACGATATGACCAAGGAAAGTCCACGGGGGAAGGGGTGATGGTTAAGACACGGTCATGTATGTAGGGTGTAGCATATGTTTCTAGCTGAGTTGTGGATGTATGAAATTGCCGTGAGGTGTGACTTGTATTGGTCTACTTGTTTGCTCACAGAATTTAAATGAACTTCCCCTATCAACAGATACGAGTTTTCGTAGGTCATTGACTGGTACAGTAAAACATGATTGTGCCCTGGTTTAAAAAAACCGTGAATGTCCCTGAATTAAAATAGCCAACCTTTTTATGTGGGTTGTATTGGTTCAAAGGTTCTAGAAAATGTAGGCTCTAAACACCCAAAAAGAACCTTTTAGGTTCTTCCTAGAAACATGTTAGTTATTTCCCTAGAACCATGTTGGTTAATTACCTAGAACCATGTTGGTTAATTCCCTAAAACCATGTAGTTTAATTCCCTTAAACCATGTTGGTTAATTCCCTAGAAACATGTTGGTTAATTCCCTAGAACCATGTTGTTTAATTCCCTTAAACCATGTTGGTTAATTCCCTAAAACCATGTTGGTTAATTTCCTAGAACCATGTTGGTTAATTCCCTAGAACCATGTTGGTTAATTCCCTAAAACCATGTTGGATAATTCCCTAAAACCATGTTGGATAATTCCCTAAAACCATGTTGGATAATTCCCTAGAACCATGTTGG
Source organism: Ophiura sarsii (assembly GCA_035610835.1). Taxonomy (NCBI): domain Eukaryota; kingdom Metazoa; phylum Echinodermata; class Ophiuroidea; order Amphilepidida; family Ophiuridae; genus Ophiura; species Ophiura sarsii. The sequence goes on from CM069446.1 coordinate 51,009,608, forward strand.
TTAATTCCCTAAAACCAAGTTGATTAATTCCCTAGAACCAAGTTGATTAATTTCCTAGAACCATGTTGGTTAATTCCCTAAAACCATGTTGGATAATTCCCTAGAACCATGTTGGTTAATTCCCTAGAACCATGTTTGTTATTTCCCTAGCACCATGTTGGTTAATTCCCTAGAACCATGTTGGTTAATTCCCTAAAACCATGTTGGATAATTCTCTAAAACCATGTTGGATAATTCCCTAAAACCATGTTGGATAATTCCCTAGAACCATGTTGGTTAATTCCCTAAAACCAAGTTGATTAATTCCCTAAAACCATGTTGGATAATTCCCTAGAACCATGTTGGTTAATTCCCTAGAACCATGTTAATTAATTCCAAGAACCTTAAGGTTCCACATAAAATAACTTGGAACAAATCATGTACAAAGCAAATTGTTTTTTTCACCAGACAGAACTTGTGCGCCCCCTGGTGCTTGGCACATTTTCTGGATTTTTTTCTTCTCCAGGCCTAATAATGCTGCTTGTCCCATAGGATTTGTTGGTGCGTTATAGGGTTGCTTTTTATGCAAATCAAGCAGATAGATTTTCAGGGTTAGGAAAACAAACGTTTTATATTTTGTGGCCATAATTGTATTTCATCAGTGAGGGACAGTAAAGAAGTGTGAAGTCATTAAAGGACAAAGGTTGCTTGCCATCAATATCAATATGGTACATTGAGGGTGTGAAACTGACATACATAAGGGGTAGATGTTAAGTTTTGAGCTTCACTATAAAACTGCACACAAAAAGGAAAGGTATCCTAAGGAGTAACATAGTGTTCACCATAACCAGTGATTGAGGCAAATAATTGTGAAATTGACGTCTCATCATGACTTAGTCTCAACAGAATTGTGATTCACTCACGGAACCGCGAGAAATGGAGTTGCCAGATTCTTTTGTAGCTTTCAATCAATATTGGATTGTAGAGATTACTTAACATGTAGGTGCCTTCATCACGGTTCATCAAGTTGTTCTTGCCCCTCTTTTTGATCCATATCGCTCACTTTTAACATAAAAAGAGTAATAATTTACCCCTTTTCCTCTCTTTTTATTCAACATATCTTTTCACCTTTTCTTTACCCCCGCTCCCCCCATTCTCCTTTCCTCTTTTTTCTTCCCTTCCTTTCACCTACCCTTTTTCTCTTTCTCACAAAAGACCCGAGTTTCTTTTCCATTTTTCAAGTGTTGAGTCTTTCCCTGAATTCCCTCTATCTTCTCTATGCATGATATTTTCAAGTGTATAAACCCCTGGTTGTCTTAGCTATCTTTCCAACAAATCAGCTCATTCAGTTTCATCAAATCTTCACACACTTATATCATCATTTCAATCTCATCCAATCATCACTTTCAGTTGGTCAAGCTTTTCATCCTACGTTTCCGGAGTTCAATGTTCTTTATACTATCTCTGTTCTATCTTCGTCCTTCAACTTACACAATCTTTCTGCAGTTTGACGTCAAAGCTTCACGCATATCCAAGTACAGTGTTACAGGTGTGTATGGATTACCTCACCAAATACTCCAAACCACTCGTATAAGTTGTTACTAATAAGGTGCCATATTAAATTGCTGTCATTCGTCATCTGATTTTAACTCTTTCCACGTGGCAAGCGTTTGCAGACGACATCACAAAACTTCACAAAATGTTCCAAAAATGTCAAAACATTTAAATTTCATAACCATATTTGGAATCACCATGAAAATTGCAAGTACAAACATACCTACAATCCTGGAAAAAAGTCTTGGAACGCTTACTTGTAAACAACGGAAAACTAACCATGTCTTACACCAGCTTCATTCAGGCTCCTGTAAGTTTGTTAAGCCTATAAATGCACCCTTATCTCGTATATCATCTTATTTCAACTATAGTTTAATCAGCGAGAAATATTTGTTTTTGATCTCTATACGCGTGCAAAAGTAATCCAAACTTACGAGGGCGATTTATGACCACACGCACACGATTTTGGTCGCAAGCAGTAATCCAAACTTACGAGGGTGATTTATGACCACACGCACACGATTTTGGTCGCAAGCAAGCGTTACGCATATTATGCACTGTGCGATTGTTGTCTTTATCCGTCTCGCGTCCCTCTGTTTTTATTCGCTGCTGTAAGGAGGCTTCGCCAATTTGGAACTGATCAAACTATAGTCTGCATATTTAGTTTCATCAAATCATCATTCCATCATCATTTCAATCTCATCAAATCTTCACTTTCAATTTGTCAATGTCAAACACTTTATCCTTATTTTGTTCGGAGATCAAATTGTTTATACATTCTCCGTCCTTCACCCATGGTTTAGCGCAATCTTTCCTCAGTTTGAAGTAAAAGCTTTGCATCATATCCAAGTTTAGCTTCATGACTGTGTAAAGATTACCACAGCATACCCGAAGCACTCCATATAGTTAACAAATAAGGTGTCATAATGGATGTCATGTGTTATCTGATTTTAAAGGCACATTAGAAACAGCGTGGCTTCTATTTGCGAGGCATCACATTGGGAACTATACATCTTGTCTGTACCGTTGTAAAGTATGGCAATTCAACAATATCCGACAGTTTTAAGCAATGTCCTTATTTTTCACAATTTTACTAATTATTTTTTGAAGTAATTTACTAATGAAAATATAAGGATAAAGAAGATGTATTATTTGTCTTCATATTTTAACGAGCTATTTAGTCATTTTCTTAGGTAGGGGGGTTCCAAATATCCAGGGTCATAGTTTACATGGAAAATAGGGGGGGTCATGAAATTAATATCATTGTAAAAGGGGTCAAAACAAAATTTTAGTTAAATAAGCTGATTCTTTGCATGCATTTTTTCAACATTTGTCCACCTCATTTTTTCCCTTGGCATCAACTGTTTTCCCAATGTTAAATAACCATAAATAGATAAGCCTTATAAGTATAATATGTGTGTGTGTGTTCGGGGGGTCACAAAATTAAAAATTAACAACTGAGGAGGAGGGTCAAAATAATCGCATTCGTTTTTTTGGGGAGGTCAGAAAAAAATGACGATGATAAATGACATTTTTGATGAGACTGCCCCCTACGGAAGAAAATGGTGGACCCCATAGCTCTATATGAAGAGCTTTGTTGTAAAAGGGCCACCAGACCACCCAGACATGTTACTCATTTTGCATTAGTGAATTTGTATTGACAAGTCCATGGAATTAATCAAATTATTGTATGGCTGTGTTCATTACTGTTTCTATGACTTGGATTAGTGCATCCATGCACGCCAATTGACACCAACAATACAAGCAACATTCCACATAATGAATAGCCATCCATTTAATAATGCAAAATGAGTAAAAAGGCAGAAGTGGATGTAGGCCCTTTTGCAAAACAGCTCTTCATATCTCAAAACTAGCCTGACTGACAAGGTGTACATGTGCTTTATGACATGATTCATCACATTTAGTGTTTGGTCACAGCTGTAAATTCAAGTTTGTGTCATGAATAAGAAAGCATGATTGCCTTATGCAAAACCCCTACATTCAGGACAATCAGTTACATCCGTTTCCACACCTGAGCGATGCCCTACTCTATCTTGAATAGTTGCGGGGGTACCTGTAGGGGGTAGGCAGGTAGGGTCCTAATAGAATATGCCATTTGATGCCACAGAAAGGCATCAATCTGTGTCAATTAAACAGAGCGAAGCTATACTGAGGTAGCGCTTATTCATCCGCTCTGTAAATATCGGTAATTTTCACTTGACATAAATTTCACAATTGTCTATGTGAGGATGGGGATTGTCGGTGTAATACCTTCATGTAATTTTGTGATCCTTACTTGGAGGTTGAACCCGATTGTCTGAACTGAACGGGACACCTTTGCCTGTCAATGTGCTTTTCTTCATCATCTTCATCTGTGTATATAATCTATGCTCTGCGTGCGGTCTCTGGGCTTAGGATCAGACATTGGCGGGTTAAACCGGTTTTGTGAGCACCCAAACCGTTTCACTTCCCTCGTGGCATTATCGTTGGAGATGGTATCAACTCCAACTGTCATCTGAATGCCTTGGTGCATCTGCAAAGCCAGGTGAAGTAGCTTGCTCTCGCAGGGCCGTTTTGAATGATGTGTCTAATAAGATGGCCCGGTTTTCTTTTCTCACTAGGGATTCCTTAAAAGGAGACAGGGATTCCTTAAAAGGAGACAGGGATTCCTTAAAAGGAGACAGGGATTAAAAGGAGACCAGTCAAGGAGGCTGAACATGGTATTGTATCCTCCTGCTCCCAACTTCTGTGGGAAAGTAGTTGCATTTCTTCCTGGCAAATGCATGAGCAATTCAATAATGATGACATTTTTAGTGCGAGTTGAGAAGATTGTAATGTCTGGTCATTTGGCTGTTTCAACAATTTCTGGAGGAAAGGCTATCTGTGAGTGCTCTTCATCCACCAAGAGTTTCCAGTCACTACATAGCCTTTCTCAGTATGTCTGTTTCCTTTGGTTTTGTACAGCAAGATGAAGGGGGTCATCTGCTTTTTGGAATGCTATGGTAGGACTGAATCTTTGAGATTGGGATATATAGATGGTCTGTTTTTGTTTGCTTCATCGACGTTTAAGACGTATGGTATCAGTCCTGATACAATTGCTCTCAATGTTTGGTCGTGACACCAATATTGTACCTTCCATTTCTAGCAAAAAAATGCAACAGTTCAGGATGTGGAGCAGAGTGCAGTTTCTGTGGTGGCATAACTGGCACAGTCCCATATTTGTCTTGCCCCAGAGTCTCAGGTTAGTTGGTGTCGGGAGTTGGCCATGGATGGCAATAATCTAGAATAACATGAGCTCTGTTCAAACAAATTAGCTGGGGGAATAAAAAGAAACCGAAGTTGACCACGCAATCATACTTCTTACAAGGTTTATAAAAAGGTTCAAATTGCATTTTGCTTTGGAGACAAAATTGCTTCTTTCCACAGTATTGTAGCACTTTTTATGTTAACCCAACACGTGGGTCAGAATAAATTCTGTTACCTGAAAACTGTATTATTTTATGATATAAAATGCATTACAACACACAAGGTGTGAAAAGTAATTTTAGAATTATATGCTGGTAGCTAGGTCTGTGTAAAGGAATTAAAAAGGGAAAGTGCAGTAAATTATAGTTTAGTCAGTTCCAAATTGGCGAAAAAAAATGTATTTTTTATCTCTCCGCACGCAAGTAATCCATGTGAACATGAGCGTTTAACACGCACGCGATTCTGCTTCGCTTGATTGATGAGAAACAAGTTTTTTAAACAAAAATTGAGTCAGTGGCAACCTTTAAAAAACAAATTTGCTGGGGAAAAAGAAACCAAAATTGACCAAGCAAAGTGACCAAAAGTGGCTTATAAAACAACGATAGCTTGAAAACCTTGCTGCTAAGTGTCAAGGACAGCTGATTCAGTGATATGTAAGGGTATGATTTTTGTATTGGATTTCACACCTGCAGGTGTTACTGTAAAAGTGGTAATTTCCGCACATTTAATTTTTCGCGCTTTGCACATTTTCAACTTTTGTGTGTGTTTAATTCGCAATTTGTAGCGTCATCGCATAGACCTTTATGGAAAGGAAATATATTTTGTGCGTTATTATTTCTGTGGTAGCTTGTTCGAACGCAAAAATAAATGTAACACAAACATTTCCGCTTTTGCAGTATTCAACTCATGTATGAAACATATCTCTTACAATTCTATCACATCACCGTGATTAGTGACTCCTGGGATTCCGTAGAAATGAGATTAAAGGACGTCCCAAATTGCAACAGAGATGGGGTTGCCATACTGGAGGCCTTCAAAAGTGGACAATGACATTCAGCAATTTCATTGATTCAGTCAGCTTGATATTTTCAGGGTCTTGCACGAGGGCTGTTAATGACCTGTAAATGGGCAGTAGGCCATCTTCATATTATTATTATTATTATTTAATCTTTCTTTATTGAGGGTAAACATAGAGAAACCTGTGTCTTATGCTGCCGCGCACGTTAGTTTAGTATTATCGTGTGTGTTATTTGAAAATCAAAAAATACATTTTTTCCCCTTTAAAAAAAATTCTTATATATGGGTGTGGTTTTGGATAGCAACCGGGCAATTTGATTGGTTTTTGGCTGATTTTCAACCAAGATGCACTATATATTTGGGGCGGGGCTTAATTCATACCTTAAAGTACATTTGGTCATGTGTTAAGATTTCAAGTTCGCCCCACACAAAGTTGCCAGTGTATGCGTTGTGTGTATAATGCAGCGTTCCCATGTGCGGGGGTGATTATGTGAAGGAGGAAGGTGGTAAAAAACTCACTGGATCCGCTGATTAATTAAATTTAATGGATACACTCTCATTTGCTATCTACAGTATAGCAAATGTGATACAGTAAATAACAAATGTGCTCTATCGACATTTGCTATCACAGTAGATAGCAAGTGCTCTACCCTTATTTGCTATCTACAGTAGATAGCAAATGTGTGTGTTCCATCCACATTTGCTATCTAACGTAAGTTACATATATGTTTTATGAACCATTACTATCTACTGTAGATAGCATATATAACACTGCTGTACGGAGTATTTTCGGGGTTGAAGGTACAACATGTATGGATTATATTAAAAAGACAACACAAAAGGATTGATTTGTATATATATAGCAGTGCCTTTATTTGTTTACCATTCCAAAATTTGTGCCATTTGATACTTGTTGCACACACAAATGCTTGTCCCAAAGCTTCTGCTGATACTGACATGAAACATAAACATGCATTCCCCATTAGGTTTTCAATTCCTGACCAGGTTTGATGAGACACAGGTTGTTGTAAGATGGCCTCATGTAAGATAACCATCTATTCAATTATCGATTAGATTAGATTAGATTATATTATATTATTAGATGGTGAATTGACAATTTAGAGTTTTAATAGATGCCAGAATATGCTTCTTTTTTGTAGTCAGATGGGCAATGTGAGCAGTACCAATTTACTGTGATAATTGTGGTTTAACCCTAACTCTACTACACCACACGGCAACTGGGCGGAAAAAATGTTTTTATAACCCGGCGTACAGGTTTTTGGGCTACAAAACGGACCCAGGCTATATAACGAGGCGAATATACTCGCAGAGTGTCGACTGACAGCCGTGGTGTAATGGCTAGGATCTGGGCCCTGGTGCTGGAGGTCCGTGGTTCAAATCCTGGGGGGGGGGGGGGGGTCAGGGGGACCTTCCTGATGAATTTTGGGGGTCGGAAAAGAAATCTGTTGCCGTGTGGTGATCTAGAGTTAGGGTTATAGGTAAATCCAGCACTCAGGGCTAGCATTTTTTTCAACTTCCCTTGTCAGTTTTATGAAGAACCTTTTTTTTTTTTTAGCTTTTTGCACTTTTTTGAAAAATCACTACGGGGTACCATTAAATGGTTTTAACCAAAGCCTGATATATTTTGATGAATGAACAACTTCTCGGTATAACTAGGCCATAATATTGAATTACCCCCTGACACTAGAAACAGGCAAGACGCGGTAGGTTTTAATTTTTGCAGACATCACCATGCAGTGCAAGAGATCGTCTTTATTGAAATAACTGGCTATCACACGATATTCAATTCATAACATACAAACACGGCACAAGGCCCAGGAATAATAACATTTTACCACAATCGACGGGGCAGGTGCGAATTCCTAGCCCCTAAGCGACTACGTAGTAAACAAACGTGTGGCGCCGAAGTGAAATCACTGCCTAAGTCAAATCAAAATTCAAGTTTATCAGATCGTCAGGGTGGCCACGAATTACCAACCCTTACGCACCAGCGTCATATGAAAACGAGAGGTGCCGAAGCAAAACTTAGCCTATGACTTAGGCGTCCATTTGTTATTAATTTAATCAAATCGTCAGAATTGAATATAGCCAAATCAGAGTCAAAATACCACTCATACTTATATAGAGATTGGTTGTGTAACTTTCCGCTGACTCATTTACTCATTTACTTTTGTAATGCTCAAAATCATTAACTCATGTATTTAATGAAACTAATCAATCATATTTTCTGTAATACTTGACAGTATCCAATATTTTCAACACCTCTTTCATTTACCACCTTAAATCTTTCAAGATGTTCAATTTGTGATACCTTTACTTTATTTAATTTAGATCCAACGTTCATAATTAGCAATATACTATTCCAATTTATTCCGTTGACAAAATAACACTGTACCACACAACACAATGTCCCGTTCGTGAGTCATCCTGGTTCAAAACAATTGACCCAAATAGGAATCTGTTTTCCTCGCCGTCCATCAAATGGGTGGGAGGGTGGGGAATTTTTTACCCAAATCAGCCAGTCCAAATCCGACCTCTTGCGTTCGTTGCATGAAACGAAATGGTGAACGGGAAAAACGCCCGAAAGGAAAAGCCAATCACGCATGCGCCTACCGCCGGACAAAGCCCATCCGGGAACAGACAGGAAACTGGGCCAAACCATTATCCAGGGCAGGGGTTAAATCAAAATTTACGAAATTGCATCTCGGAAATTTCTCGATTACCCCCTGACACTAGAAACAGGCAAGACGCGGTAGGTTTTAATTTTAGCAGACATCACCATGCAGTGCAAGAGATCGTCTTTATTGAAATAACTGGCTATCACACGATATTCAATTCATAACATACAAACACGGCACAAGGCCCAGGAATAATAACATTTTACCACAATCGACGGGGCAGGTGCGAATTCCTAGCCCCTAAGCGACTACGTAGTAAACAAACGTGTGGCGCCGAAGTGAAATCACTGCCTAAGTCAAATCAAAATTCAAGTTTATCAGATCGTCAGGGTGGCCACGAATTACCAACCCTTACGCACCAGCGTCATATGAAAACGAGAGGTGCCGAAGCAAAACTTAGCCTATGACTTAGGCGTCCATTTGTTATTAATTTAATCAAATCGTCAGAATTGAATATAGCCAAATCAGAGTCAAAATACCACTCATACTTATATAGAGATTGGTTGTGTAACTTTCCGCTGACTCATTTACTCATTTACTTTTGTAATGCTCAAAATCATTAACTCATGTATTTAATGAAACTAATCAATCATATTTTCTGTAATACTTGACAGTATCCAATATTTTCAACACCTCTTTCATTTACCACCTTAAATCTTTCAAGATGTTCAATTTGTGATACCTTTACTTTATTTAATTTAGATCCAACGTTCATAATTAGCAATATACTATTCCAATTTATTCCGTTGACAAAATAACACTGCCAACCAAGATTTTGCCATTTGAACGGTTTACGGGGAAAGGGGAAAAACTTGCAGAATCCCCCCCCCCCCCCCCCGCCCCGTGGATAGCGCCAACCTATGCATTGACAACCGATGGTGGGAACTTTTTAGCCTCTGGGTTGGCGTTAAAGAACATAAGAGCGTTGGACCAGTTACTTAAAAGAACCTCTTTACCTTTAGGAGATGGGTGCACAGCATCATATATAAACAGTGATCTGTCTGAACCAACCCAATTGTGGTAGTGTGTGATATAGCACATATTAGGCATGTGGGCACACACCCTGTGGGCCTGGCGATTTACAACTACAGTACATCTCTTACCGGCTAACGGCTTTTTTTCTTCAATATAAAAAGCCCTGTCCAAGATATCGGACCATATGATACGAGTGGATGGAAGCAAGTGTCTGAGAGCTCTTAGAATTTCCCCAATGTGATTGGAAATAGCCAAAGTTGTGCCATGGAAGATATCATTCGAACCAATATGCACTATAAGCGTGGTGGGAAATCTTCGTCTATACAGACACCCGCTAACCAACCCCAGGAGTTTCTCTAATCTGGCCCCTCCAGCGCCGCGCCACATCACTTGTCCACCGCCTCTCAGTTGGACATTCCGACCAGCGATCCGCCCCACCATACTGTCCCCTACGATTAGTGTACGCATTTGACCTGTAGGGTGATAGACAAATTTGAGGGAATCTGATCAAAGATCAAAATGTGATAAACAGAACCACATCCCACAACCGCTGGGAAGCCGCGTTTTCATTAGATCAAGAGAGTTCATAACTATGCAGTTGTTGCCCCTATTAAATGTAAATCAATTTATTAATGTATGTGATTGGATTTATCATATTTATGTACCATTTTTTATACCTTTTATTCATATTTTATCTATATTACTCAAAATACTGAATCAATTTGTCCGGGCCGAATATACAGCCTGAATGCTGCCGATTTCCACCTGCCCAACTCTTTAATGTCATGTCAGATAAACCACACATGGCCGCGGACGTAGCCGCACCGATTCGAAAGCTGTGAGGGCTAAAATGTGAGGGATCTAACCCTAATGCTTTGATACCCTGCTTAAGAACGTGAGAAAATTGGTGGCAGGTGAGGGGCTCGCCATTAAAATGTATGAATAAAGGCCCTTCCTTTGCCACCCGAATGCGCAAAAATTCGCCCATAGCGACCACGGGACAAAAACTAGGCTCGTGAGCCCGTTGGAAAAACAGTGAAACTGAGGCGCCTCCTTGATCCGTCTTTGAATACCTAATGGTGACTTCTAAGCCATTATTCATAAAAGCCACATCCGTGACCAAAATAATGCGGGATGTGTCCGCCTTCTTGCTGGCGCTAGAGAATTCCCCTACCCTCAAGAAACCAAAAAACGACAATAAAAACGCCGCCTTAAAAAGAGATGACTCGTACGTGGAGCTGCAGATTGATGGTAAAATACACACTAGCTGACATAACAGTTTGTACGTTATAGGACGTCTGCTGTCTATCGAGACACCCTGTCGTTTACACCCTTCTTTTAACTTTCTCACCACAAAACTGTCAGTTGGATCTGACCACAAATTAATTTTGTGAACAAAGGAGAGGGCTGACAAATGTGTTGCAATAGTCGAGGGGGCCAACCCTCGCAACGACATATGGGCAATATACGCAATGATATCGTGATGTGGCGCGGGCCAGGAAGGTGCCAAGTTGAACTTACTTCTAAAGTCAATAAACGCATTTACACCCGCTTGTAAGTTTCCTGAGTGCTTTGTGCCAGGGAAGCACCCAATAACCGATGAACTTCAGCTCCTAAAGGCTCCAAAGAAAAACTGGAACTGGGATGCCCTCCTCTGCCGCCTGCGGCGCCACCTCCCGGAAACGCCCCATCTGGAAGCGGGAGAGAGAGTCCGCAATATTATTGCATACTCCCGGAATATGATTTGCACTAATTAATAAGTTACATTTTAGACATTGTAAAACCAGGAACCGGATTAATTTCATAATTTGAGGGCATTTCGACGACTGTTTATTTAAGATATTTACAACTGCCAGGTTATCCGATCGCAGAATAACACGCTTCCCAGAGAGCTCTTTGCCCCAAAGAACAACAGCTACCACCACAGGGAACATTTCTAGCCATGTTATCGACATCGATTTTCCCACATCATCCGGCCACTTGCCCTGGAACCAACTGCCCCGGTAAAAACCAGCGAAACCAACACTACCACTGGCGTCAGTAAAAAACTCCAGATCTTCTACACCCAGCCATATCTGCTCCGGAATGATTGACACGCCATTGAAATCCTTCAGAAACAATGACCACAAGTTTAAGTCTGCCTTAGCTCCTGCTGAAAGTCTGATTTGATGCCATGGTTTCTTTAGCCCGCACGTTAAATTGATAAGCCTACGAAGAAACGCCCTTCCGGGGGATACAGCCTTACAAACAAATGATAGAGACCCAATTACCGATTGGAGTTCTCTGAGAGACAATTTGGTTGCGCGCAGCGCTTTCTCAATTTTACCGGAGATAGTCACGACTTTTTCGTTTGGTATAACCACAACTTGTCGTGCAGTGTCAATTTCTAGGCCGAGATAAACTAAACATGTAGTGGGCCCAACCGACTTTTCGGCGGCCAGGGGAACACCAAAATCGTTGCAAATTTTGCCAAAATGTTCAACAATAGTACTACATGACAAAGAAGAAGCGCCCTCGCTTGACACCATCAGGAAATCATCCATATAATGGCTTATCATGTCTGAACCCGAAACCCGTTTTGTCACCCATTCTAAAAAGGTTGAAAATTTTTCAAAAAGTGCAGGTGAGCAGGACGCCCCCATCGGCAGCGCTTTGTCTACAAAAAACTGGCCAGCCACCTTAATTCCCAACAGTTCAAAATCTGTCGGATGAACAGGTAGAAGTCTGAAAGCCGATTGAATGTCTGCCTTCGCCATTAACGCCCGAGGACCAGCGCTAGCAATCATGCGAACAGCGCCATCAAAACTTGCATATTTTACCTCACAACAACTTGGATCAATGCCATCATTAATAGATGACCCATGTGAATTTTTTAAACGGGAAAAACGCCCGAAAGGAAAAGCCAATCACGCATGCGCCTACCGCCGGACAAAGCCCATCCGGGAACAGACAGGAAACTGGGCCAAACCATTATCCAGGGCAGGGGTTAAATCAAAATTTACGAAATTGCATCTCGGAAATTTCTCGATTATTGGCCAATCTTTTATCAGTTGCCTTAGACTCCCCTGTCGAACTGCTTTCCGGTTCGATGTTTTGATCTGACTCATTTGCATCTTTCCCGGAGATGCGGGCATTCCAAACTGAACTATTTCCAATATTTCAAACTAGAAACACGGGTCGCACCGACGTGACGTCACCCCATGTCACGCGCCAGCCCGTCACCTAAATTTCGCTTGGACACCTCGAAAGACGTGTTTCTGTCGGAGCTCCCGTATAACTGGATTTTAGGATCTTGAGTTGAGAGTTTGTCACGTGGCGTGCCTAATTCGTGTGGGTGATAAGTTTCCTGGATTTTATACGCTTAAAATCGGCTCGTTTTAGTTTCATTTCGGACCTTTAAGTACCAAAATTCATTTAAAAACTGAACGTAAAATTCTAATTTTCCGAGGAGTCCGCCATTTTACTTGTGACGTATACAATATGGCGGCTCTTTGTTTTTAGTAATAATATTTTTCCGCAAGTCCGGATACGCTTTGGATCTTTATTGAACTCGTACTGGATCGCTGGGATTATTATTTGTGATGGACGATATCGTTTATGGATCTTGGTGATGTATCTTTATATAAATCGATGTAGTCTGTGTAATGTAGTTATTAACGTGTATACCTATTTTATGTATCCTTACAGCTTTACGTAAGCCCTCTGTGACATATTATAGTTGAGTCACGGATAATCCCCCCAGTGGTAGATAATTCCGTGTTATATATACGCGTTTGACTGAATTTGTATCTTTATTCACTACATCAATAGATTGATTATAATTCGTCTTACTACATTACTGAATCAGCCCAGCAGCTTAGTACTTTTCGCCGCTTAGCGCTTGGTTTATTACCTATCTACGTTCTACTTATACAGTGTTCTGTGTTTACATAATCCAATCATGTCGCACCAATGTTCCGAGTGCCCTGTTCTTATCCCCGATTGGGATTTACATGTATTATGTCTTGCCCACCGATCGTGCTCTCGAGCAGATCAGTGTGATTCCTTTTGTAAGGGTCTTACTCCTGGTCACTTTGATGCCTTGGAGAAGGGTTTTACTAAGGGTTTACGCACTCGCAGTATCAGTATTGTTAATGTTGTAGGTAGAAAGTCCGTTGGTACGCCCGACGGCCTCCTTCTCACGGGGGAGGGGAGCTCTGTAACAGGAGCTTCCGTGGCTGTTTCAGCTAACGATCAGGCTCGGTCTGATCGGCATGTAGAAACGGTCGGCGTGAGTGGTGGAAAGACGGGACTGGTCCCCGTTAAGTACGCTACTCCGTCAGGCGAGCTAGGCGAAAGCTCGGGGGTTATGTCGACCCCTGAGTTAGTACCTTTCACGCCGGGTGCCAGTAGCAGCGGTCCGAGAGAATCGGTGCCCGCAGCTACGGCGCTTTCTGCCAGTGAGAGTGTGGGGTTCGCCCCCGCACTAGTAGCTGGTTCGCTGGCGGTGGGAGTTGCCCTAGCTACCTCTGGTAGTATGGGTACACCTACCAGCCAGTCGGTGGTAACAACGATGGCGGGCGGCCCTGAGCCTGCCGTTGTTTGTTCCGCTAGTAGAACTCTCCGAGATCTACCCCCGCCCCCCCGGTTTTCCTGTCGGCTTACGATTAGCCACGGTTGATAACCAGGGAGGGATTAGTCATAATCGCCCTATTCAGGCAGGATTGAGTGCTCACTCGTCCACGCCGAATGGTGGTATTATGTCTAGTGGATTTGCCAGTCATTATCCTCCCGGTCATGGTGACCGAGGATTAGGACAAGCTTATCCCATGATGAGTACCATTCCAACTGCTTCGGTGGTCACGGATAATACTCATGCGTTCTACTCCAACGCTCCTATGCAGCAACATGCTATGTTGCAGCAAGGGGGGGGGGGGTGAGTGGTTACGCAACAGCGGCAGGCGGTATGCAGAGTGCAGGGTCCTGGGCCCAGTACCAAGCATATCAGCCTTGGGCGCAAGCACCAGCATGGCAAGGGTCGTACAACCCTTTGCTTACGCAGGCTGCTAGCCCTCCCGCTTATCCGTACGGTGTAGGAGCTTGGCAGTACGGACAGCCGCCGGGTATGGTTTACCCGTGGCAGTCTGGACAGCCAGCCGGTATGCAACTCGCCTCTCAGGCGCAGTATGCACCGCCTCCTCAAGTTCCGTCGGTAGTTAGTGCTGGGAATCCTACGGTGAACCCTGTTCGCCCGGATCTCGGCGGGAGTATCCCCTCTTCATCAGTACCAATCCAAGTCCCTGTGCCGGTTGCCGGCGTGGTGGATATGGATTTGTGTTCGGATGATGCCCGTCCAGAGAGTGAGGATGAATCCGGGTCGGATTCGTCTGACTCTTCGGCCGAGGGAAAGGGATCGGGAGAGGATGATGAGTCGGATTCCGACGAATCGGTACCTCTACCCCCGCTACCAGCTGAGGAGAGAGTTAATGGCTTTCCGTTAGACACGCACTCGATCCTGTCCCGCGTTGCGCGGGACCTAGGCATAGCCTACGAGTCGCGTCGTCCAGCGGTCACACCTAGTGTGTTTAGCGCTACGTGTCCATTACTCTCAGAATCAGTTGAGCCAGCGCTGACTCTTCCTGCAGACTTGGCGTCTGTCTGGGAGGCGGCGAAATCTCCTCCGTCTAAGAAGGCCTACAAGAAGGGCTGTCTAGTGACCGACGATGATTTCAATACGTATCTCAAGGTGCCTACCATGGACCCAGAAATACAAAAACGCCTACCAGTTGAGGGAAAAGCTCATGATCACGGAACGTACTCCCCGTATTGGGAGGAGTGTCTAAAGTCGGTTGACAGTCGCTTGCGGGCGTCTATCAGACTTTCTGCATTCAGTTCTACCGTTGCGGAACACCTTACCAGGTTGACTGCTTCAGGATCAGGCTCGGCGTCGGAGATTGCTCGTGAGGCGTATCTGTTGTCAGATCTCTCTCACAAATCCTTGCAGTCTTCGATGTCCGCGGCTCACAGGCTTACATCTCTACGCCAATCGAACGCTCTCTCCCTCCTGAGCGCGACCTATGGGCAGCAGTTCGCTGACTCGCTCAATAAGGTCGAGCTCTCTACTCAGGGATTTCTTTTCGGAAACCGTTTCTGCGAGCTGGTAGAACAGCGAGCTAGAGAGGTTCTCGATGAGAAGTCACTGGTAGATACGGAGGCGGCGTTGAAGAGCCAGAAGAGGAGGAAGAAATCGAAGAAATCTGGTAAACGGAGATCTTCGACGAAACCTTCCACTTCGGGTTCTTCTGGTGCGGTACCTTCAGTAGCCTTGCCCGCTGCCGCTTCGACTCCTTCCGGTGGGAAGAGACGTCGTGGTGGCCGGGGGAAGACTTCTGGTCCAGCAGCGTCTAAGGGCAGTAAGCGCCCTAAGACCTCTGGTAAGAAGTCAACTCCCTGAGGGCGCGGCGCCTGCCATCCACTCGTCCGGGGAGCTCTTAGCTCCTCTGCAGACGGTGGTGTCACCGGTGGACTCATATCCACCGGTGGGCGGGCGCTTGCTTCAGTTCAGCGCGGAATGGATCACCATTTCGCCGTCCAACTGGCTTCTGGAGACGGTAGAGCGGGGTTACAAGATCGAGTTTACTCTCACCCCGCCACCGCACTCGCGTCGCAGGCAAACACATTTGCCAGCCGACAGAGTACTTCGATCACTCCTGTTGAACGAGGTAGCGTCCCTTGTGGACAAGAGGGCCATAGTTCCTGTCTTCCCCCCGTTTCACGGGGGTTTTTGGTCTACGTTTTTCCTAGCACCAAAGAAGACAGGCGACTGGAGACCAATTCTCAACTTGAAGCCGCTGAACAGGTTTATCAAACCTCAGCGCTTCAGGATGGAAACATTGGCCTCCGTCCTCCGCTGCCCGATCAAAGGCTGTTGGGCAGCGTCCTTGGACCTCAAGGATGCTTACCTTCACGTTCCGATTGCTCCCAAGGACCAGAAATGGTTGCGTTTCCAAGTACAAGACCAGGCGTACATGTTCACATGTCTGCCCTTCGGCCTCTCCACAGCGCCCAGGGTGTTTACCCGGGTAGTGAGAGAGGTGGGAGCATACTTGAGACGCCGGGGCGTCAACATTTGTCAGTATCTGGACGATTGGCTGGTGTATGCGAAGTCTCGAGAAGAGACAGCGCACCACATACAGCTAGTCATCCAGGTGATTACGCGACTGGGTTTTGTAGTGAACTACAAGAAATCCAATCTCGTTCCGACACAGTCTCCGATATACCTCGGGGCACGACTAGACCTGTCGAAGGGTCAGGTTATGCCTTCCCTGGCACGAGTACACAACATGGCTGCCTGCGCTCGAATCCTAGCGGAAGCGAGTGTGGCGCCGGCGGTAGCATGGCTCAAAGTATTGGGCCTCATGGCCAGCATGGTAGATCTGATCCCGCTTTGTCGGTTCCATATGAGGATAATTCAGATTCACCTGCTGGCGCACTACAAGCCAAGTGTTCACTCAGTGTCCAGAATGGTTCCTATCTCAGACCTGATCAAAGAGGAACTCCACTGGTGGTACCAACCTGCCAACCTGACATCGGGGATGGTTTTTCCATCTCCGCCGACGAGTCGTGTCATCACGACAGACGCGTCAATGTTGGGTTGGGGAGGCCATTGGCTAGACAACCGCGCCTTCGGCCGGTGGTCAAGCATAGAGGCTCAGGTACACATCAACCTGCTCGAACTTTGGGCAGTGGAGAAGACTCTCCAATGGTTCGAATCCGATCTACAGGGACACAGTGTCCTTGTCCAGACGGACAACTCGACGGTGGTAGCTTACCTGAACAGGGAGGGCGGGACAAGATCTCCCACCCTCTGTTGCCACACCATGAGACTCATAACATAGTGTCGAGATCACCAGATCACTCTGCGGGCGATTCACATCGCGGGTGTCACAAACATCCTTGCAGACGATCTTTCCAGGGGACGAACGTCCGACCCCACGGAGATATCGTTAGCACCTCAGATAGCACAGACAATCTTTGTACGATTTTGTCACCCAGCGATCGACCTGTTTGCGTCATACCAGAACAAACAGCTACCGGTGTATTGCTCTCGGACTCGCGATCCGAGGGCGTACGCCGCAGACGCTCTATCAGTGGATTGGACGGGACTGACGGCTTACGCCTTCCCCCCAATATCGCTGCTTCCAAAAGTGGTAGAAAAGGTGGCAAGAGACGACTGTTACGTCCTGCTCATAGCCCCTTTCTGGCCGAAACACGTGTGGTTTCGTCCAATGGTAGATCTTCTTGTGGGTCGCCCCATGTTGCTACCTCCACTTCAGGACCTGCTCAGGCAGGGAGTTCACGGCGAATTCCTTCCAAACGAGCACCTACAGTTGACTGTTTGGCCATTATCCGGCAACGATGCCAGGAGAAAGGCTTTTCTCAAAGGTCTGCAGGCTTGGTCGCCTCGGGTCGACGCCAATCCACGCTCAAGACATATTCTAAGCGTTTGGCTCCCTACTACGAGTGGTGTAATGAGAGAGGTATCTCTCCCACTCGAGCAGATGTAAATAGCATTTCGCTATTTTTAACTGAGAGGTTTGATTCAGGACTCCAGGCAGCTACTGTCCGGAATTATAAGTCCGCGATCATGTCAGTCCACGTAGGTTTTGAGGACGGATCCACTGTCAATGATGGCGGTGAGATCGGTCTTCTACTGAAGGGGATGTTCAACGAGAGGCCACCAGTCAGGAAGATCGTACCTGCCTGGGAACTTAACACTGTTCTCGAGTACATTAAGGGTCCGCCTTTTGAGCCTATGGCGAAAGCGACCCTCAAAAATATTACTCTTAAGACTGTTATTCTCGTGGCCCTTGCTTCTGCGCAAAGGTCTTCTGAACTTCATGCATTGTCTTTTTCTTCAATGTCTCTTTCTCGCGCGGGTGTGACAATGTCTTTTGTTCCTGGCTTTGTAGCCAAGAACGAGACTAGTTCGCACTCGTACTCCACCCTTTACCTTCCTTCCCTCAGTGCCGGATCATCTGTGCACGATGATAGGTTATGGTGCCCCGTTCGCTGTCTAAGGTATTACTCAGATAGGACGTCCGGAGTGCGAGGTAAAAACAATGATCAACTTTTTTTGACGCACTCCGAGCCACATAAGCCTGCGGCGAAAAGTACTATTGCTCGCTGGCTGGTTCAGGTAGTCAAAGACTCTAACGCAATTATTAATGACGAGCGTGTTACGGCACACTCAACACGAAGTATTGCTACCTCATGGGCCTACCACCGGGGGTTGTCCGTGAGAGAGATATGTGAGGCCGTTTCATGGAAGGCCACCTCAACGTTTTCCGCTGCCTACTACAGGAGCATTAACGGAAACTCGCTCAGGGGCCAATTCGCCCGCAAGGTTCTAGCCGGACCAGTTGCGGGCAGAAATCCAAGAAATTAGGTTAGTTGGTCTATCAGTTATTTATTTATAGGTTGAGCTAGGCTTCTCGGGTTTTGAGTAAAAACGCTAGACTGAAGCTAAGCTTACCGTGGTTCGATTTTCTGGTTCTGACATCAGTAATTATGATGTGGGCCTTTCAAGATCTGATCCTTTAAATTAATAAATAATATACGCGGTGTTTGGCTTTTTATCGCACCTCCTCCAGGTTCTGTGCTAAACTGGGTTGATGCAAATGAGTCAGATCAAAACATCGAACCGGAAAGCAGTTCGACAGGGGAGTCTCTCCCAGAACTTATTGTTCTAGGGACTCCCCTGTCGAAGCCTGCTTACCGTTGTTCGATGTTTTGATCGCCCGGCCGCCCTAAGCCCCCTGCGACAAAAAGCAGAAGTAGTTTGGATTATTTCGAGGTAGTCCAAGCGAAATTTGGGTGACGGGCTGGCGCGTGACATGGGGTGACGTCACGTCGGTGCGACCCGTGTTTCTAGTTTGAAATATTGGAAATAGTTCAGTTTGGAATGCCCGCATCTCCGGGAAAGATGCAAATGAGTCAGATCAAAACATCGAACAACGGTAAGCAGGCTTCGACAGGGGAGTCCCTAGAACAATAAGTTCTGGGAGACACACCGTGACCATTCTGGTAATGATTCTTTTTCTCATCATACTAAAAGTGTGTGCGTGATAATTTATCATCAACTAATTCAATCATTGCTCTTGACACCACAGTGTGACACATGCCATTATTAAAGTGGTAAATTAAGCGGGGCATTATAGATGATTTATGGCAAGTAAACTGTAATCAACAAATTAGTCTCCTATATAAAATGATTGAGTTTGAATTCAATGCTATACACTAGTGTGGCAGGTTTAAGTGCCTTGTAGAGTGGTCAATAGACACAATGTCCATGAATAAAACAGATAATTTGAAAATTAAGCTTATGATCTCAACACAATGGTTTGACATACCTCGAATTTTCGACTGGTTACATCGATCTTCATCTGGAGACTGGCAACTCAGATTTGGGGTCATTGACCTTTTGGACACGTAATCCCAAAATCGGGTCGAACACTCTTGGAAGCTTGTATAGGCCCCCATCCATGTTGAGTGACAGCTGGTTTACTCGGATGTAGATGGCCTCCTTAACACCCCTCTCAAAGTTTTGGTTCACGGTCCAATATTTTGACTTGTTCCAAGTCTATGTTATGGCCCGGTGACTCGATGTAGATGTGTTGGGAGACCTCAGACGAGGTCGAGCTAGGCCATTGTGTTGAGGTCATAAGCTTAATTTTCAAATTATTGTCTACCAACACAGATGAACTTTCACACTAATGAAACAGATATTGTTTTATTAAAGAGAAGAAAACCATTGAGTAAGTTATATTTTACTTCATGTTATTGCTGCAAATGGTGTTTTACATTTTGAAAAGTATTTTTTTGGAAATGATGCTAGGTCGAAACTGAAGATATGGATAGTATTTATTTCCTATCTGCAGTATATAGGATTTGCTACCTACTGTAGATAGCAAGTGTTTTATATGCTATCTACGGTAGATAGTAATTTTTGATCAAACATATTTTGTTATCTACTTTAGATAGCAAATGTGCTCTATCCACATTTGCTATCTACAGTAGATAGTAAATGTGCTATCTACATTTGCTATCTACAGTAGATAGCAAACGTGCTCTCATTTGCTATCTACACTAGATAGCATCATTTGCTATCTATAGTAGATAGCAAATGTATGTGTTCACATGTTCACATTTGCTATCTTCTGTAGATAGTAAATGTGGATATCTATCTACTGTACTGTAGGTAGCAAAAAAACTGCACTTCTGTGTTATAGACCTCTGTATGTGCTCATAACTAAAACAAATTGTGAACTTCTTTGCAGCAGATTATAGTCTGGCTCATTAATGATTGATGTACTCATGCAGTATTGGAAACCTAAATCTAATTGCCATTGTTTTTACTAATTGTTATTATTGAACTGCGCGAAGTACAGAACCCTGACATGGAGAGATAGCAGTGAGACACTGTTGACCACCATGAGTGAAGTACACATGTAAAAATTGCATTTTCCACCAAAATAAAATGAGGGCGCCATTTATGAGTTACCATAGGGGGTCACACACAAGGCTCTATTAATCTGTGTAGGAGGTGTTCCTCTTGGCTAGTAAAATAAAATCAGTTAATAAAACTTAACTTCCATGTTTTCATCTTTTCAGAGTGTAGAACATTTAAGCTGGCTTGGGCTGTTCAAAGAATTTGTAGCGGGTGCTCAGCATAACCTTCCATTCTACAGGAGGAAATTAAAGAAGACGGATGCGGAACAGAGGAGAGTCTTAGAAAAGTTCAACAAGGTCAAGTGAGTATTAGGTGATGGGGAAAAAACAATACCCTGTTTTCTTCTGGCCCGACCAACTCATTTTTGTCTCTCAAAACTTCAAAAAACTTTACAAAACTATTTTGAAAATGTTTTGAACATTTTATATTTGTTGACAATTTAGAATTTAAAAAAAAAACCTTTTATTTTTATTTTTTAGATTTTGTTTAGAAAATTAATTTCTAATACTTTGTGTCATCACCTTTTCTGAAATTTCACCTACAAAAACTTAAGTCACTTTTCTAATTAGCCTTATAATGTTATTCTATTGAACTACATATCTTTTATGCCTGTTTTCATGATTGCTTGTTTTGTAGCTTTTTATGACATCACAATCCTCATTCACTCATAACTTTTTTTGTAGTTTTTTATCGTAGAAAAAATGATCGAAACACTTCTGTAATCAGCACAGATTCAGCTTTCTTATGATATAAATATCTCCAATATGAAAAATCCCGACATGTGGCGGGTTTTCACAGATCGCATCACAAATCACCAACATTTTCACAAATATTTTGAAGAAAAAAAGGAAAAAAACTCCCCGCCTAGCAGACCAGTTTAGCGTTCACCTCCCTCTCTCGTTGTATCTTTTCCCAATCGCACTAATTGATTGGGTAGATTTGGAGCTATTTATTCAGAAAGTACTTTCCCCCGTTTGCTCATCAGGGTTTCTACGCGAGAAACTTTGATTCGCTTTGATTGTACACGTTGCTATTGGTTAATGCCGATGTACACAAATCCTAATTACACCAGTGTGTGCTGTTGTTAATATTTGAATAAAAGCTGATACCAAAACTGTGTATATGAAATTTAGTTTCCATCCTCCCCCCCCCCCCCCCCCCCCCATCTCTCTCTCTCTTAGAAATAGCTTTCCCAGATGAATTAGTGATCGTCCCCTTTCCCCTCACTTGAAAATAGTTTTACAACATAATTGAAGTGGTGCCCCCCCCCCCCCATCATCTCCGCTCATTCAAATAGGTTTCCCAGATTGTACTGACTGATTGGGTAGATTTGGAGCTATTTATTCAGAAAGTACATTCTGCCGTTTGCTCATCAGGGTTTCTACGTAAGAGACTTTGATTACGCTTTGCTGTTGATAAATGCAGATGTACACACATCCTAATTACACCAGTGTATGCTGTCGTTAACATTTGAATAAAACTTTGTATATGAAATTGAGTTTTCAACCTTCCCCCTCTCTTAGAGATAGCCTTCCCAGATCGAATTGGTGTGTTGGTTCCCCTTCCCCTCTCTTCAAAAAAATGAAATAGTGCATCCCCCCTCCTCATTTCCTCTCACTCAAATAGGTTTCCCAGATTGTGCCGACTGATCAGGTAGATTTGGAGATATTTATTCAGAAAGTACTTTCTACCGTTCGCTCATCAGGGTTTCCACTCAAGAGACTTTGATTACACTCTGCTATTGATTAATGCCGATGTACACAAATCCCTTCGTTACCACACAAAGACTGGTAGACAGGGTCGGATATCAACGACGTCAAGAACGACTGTGACGTCATGGGGACCTGGTATCTCGTTAATGATTGAGTTGGCGTCAGTAACAAACTATACACGATGATGTTTCGCATCAAAAATACTACTAATACCCTCATAAATTAGCCTGTTTAATATCAATCATTCAATGATTGATGAAAGGGATTGGATTGATCAAAAGTAATTGAAAAATTCAATTTTTGAAAGAACTCTTACTTACTTATACTCTTTTTGTGGATTTATTTCATCATCAAATCAAATGTTTACTCTAAATGCACTGCCAAATTTTGTACTCTGCATACGTTACAATGAAATTTCAATCTTTTATGTTAGAACTTCCGAATCTGTTTTTCGAACCATATTACAGGTGGCAGAAGATTCCAAACAATTAACACTGTCCATGCGGCTATTAGTTTTACCATATACAAAACAGATTTTTCAGAAACATATTTCAATTTTAAGGTCTATTTTTAAGGATTACTGAACCAATACTAGGCATGTTCGTACTTATTTCAATGCATTTCTCATGGTGATTCCAAATATGATAATGAAATTCAATAATGTCGCCATTTTTGAAACATTTTGTGAAATTTCGAAATGTCGTCTGCAGACACCTGCCTCGTGGAAAGCGTTAAGATCAATCAGTTCAAGGGGAGAAACATTCAGCATAGTTGAGTCAGTATGATTGCTGTAAGATTTACAAGAAGGCATGAGGTGGAAGCACAATTTGTGAGGTATGGTTCATTGGAAACAGAATTTTGATGCAAGTCATGAATAAAATCCGAATGACTGTTTATGGATTTTTTTCTCTCCTTTTTGTGAAAAAAAGAGGTCAGCCTTAGGACTAGTTTCTGAATAGTTAACTCCCTGAGCATTGCCTGCTTGTATAACAGTGTTTATGATTGGTTCATTACCAGATATACTCATTTGAATAACCAATCAAAATACTGCTTCTAGTATATTTCACCCCAATCTTTATCAGGGATACAATCCTTCTAACAATGTCTCTGATTGGTGCAACAAATGATGTATTCATCTTTCAAACCAATTGGCAGGTAGTTCTCATCTCAAAGGGATGAAACCCTTCATCATGTATTTTTGTAGATAAATCGATTCTAGCTTTTGACTTGTCCGTACCTGGTATGTTTAATTATACTAAAATCAATGATTGCTTAATTGCTGACTGCTTAATTACCGACTGCTTGATCACTGAAATTACACAGACCAAAATCAATGATTACTTAATTGCTGACTGCCTAATTATCGACTGCTTGATCACTGAAATTGTACTGTCTGTTTTAATCACTGCATAATTGTGATAAATATTAGTTAGTCCCATGATGTTGATCATGCTCTACTTTTGTCATTCACCTATATACCGAGTCATGTTTAATAAAAGGTTCCTACACTCACAATAGCCTCGTCAATGGCCTTTTGAAAATCAAGTAACTACACACGCTTGACTTTTGTTTTATACGCCGCAAGTGGCTCCTTTCTCAGAGTGATTTACCGTAAAAGTGGTAATTATTATGCGATTATTTTTTCCGCTCTTTGTCAATTTGGAACTGTTTTGCGTGTGTTTTAATTCACGATTTGTAGCTTCATCACATAGACCTATACACAAAAGACATATATTCGCGTGTTAATATTTTCATGGTAGCTGTGTCGAGCGCGAAAATAAATGTAGCGCGAACACAGGGGAGACAAAACGGATCACCCTTTTTTGTGGAAAATCAAGCTGCGCCAACACCGAGTGGATGTCTCGTAACTGATTGTGCCATGGAGTCAGTGGTAAAATCTCAACACTTTCCACGCGGCTATTCATTTTACCATATACAAAACAGATTGTTCAGAAAACTTTACCAACTGTCAAAGTCTTTCTCAAAAATTACTGAACCAATACTAAGAGAATTGAACTGGGGGGGGGGGGCACTCAACTTTCTTTTGGTAAGGGGGGCTTCGGAACTGAACTGAGACAATTTTATGACGAAAAATATGGTCTGAAGAACTGATTTTCTCAAAAAAGTAGGTCTTAAGAACTGGTTTGTTTTCAAATTTTCAATAGAATGGGGGTCTTAAGTACTGATGCAGGCTCAAAAGGGGGTGGGGGCTTAAGAGCTAGTAGAAGAGGGTGAAAAAGGGGTCTTTAGAGGGGCACATAACTATACCCCTTACCAATGTCAGTCCCCCCCCCCCCCCCTGGCCTTCCTTACCAATGTCACAGAATGTGTTTGGGTCTGATATATTAAAGAGCATCCTTTCTAGGCCATTCTAGACTAGTAAACACAAAAACGGATGTGCTGATGTAGACACGCTCTGATTAAAAAAAAGTGGAGGGCACTCACATTGCATACAGTTTGAAATAATAATGAGTAACACGATGCGAAAGACATACAATTAAATATACAGCAGCATTACAGTGCAATTACAGCGTAGATTGGATGAGCAACTGTTTGGCGGGGCCTAGAGAGGTAATCAGGTTATTGTCACCCGGGGTGGGGGGGGGGGGGGGGGGTACTGGGTATAAAATAGGGTACTGGTGGGAGAGTGAGGGGGGTACTTGGTCTAAAATAGGGTACTGGTGTGCCTCCATTGGGTAAGCATATCATACAAGGACACCTATGACACATATAATATAGTAGCTTCTAAAAAAATGGACCCAAAAAGTTGGCAAATTCAGGGGGGGGGGGGGGGGGGGGAGGGCTAGAGCGGTAATCATGCATGTTGGCCAGGCACCTTAAGTGTAGATTCCATTAGATGCAACACTTGAACACTTTCAAGAGTCCTCTTGATAGATTTCTTTTTATATTTGATCAAGCAATCAGTCATTTGTAAGCCAATTGTCGAACTGCTGTGTCAAGTAGATTTGTACACGATACGGCCAACAAAAATGCACCAAATATATTTTTGTAGGTGCGGATCCAGAATTGCAACCCCCTTCCCTCCCTTCCCCTCCCCCACCCCCCCCCCCTCCCCTCCCCTCCCCCACCCTCCCCTCCCCCACCCCTCCCCTCCCCCACCCCTCCCCTCCCCCGGGTGCTGAAATGTTTAGCGCCAGGGTTGGCAGGTGTGAACCAAGCTTCTGAAGTTGAGGGGGATGGAAATCTTTAGAGTCTTATCACTTATGAAATGGGGTCCAGAGGCGAACCCCTTAGCGGGTTCAGGGGGCGGAGCCCCTTGAAGCTAATTAGGTTTTAAGGTAGATGACCCGATTTTCAACTTTATGTTTTCTATTTTACATGAAAGGCCATCCTTAAAATTGTTGCATTCCAAAGTTTGAGTTGCATACCTCCAATGGTTCTATTTTTAGAAGCGCAAGGTCAAAATACATGTGCCCATTGAGTAGTACACAGACTGGTTGGTGGTTAACCACCTTTGGCAGTAATTCACCACATGTGATTTTAGCCTATAGTTTCCAAATGAAACATTTCTCGCCCCTAATATTTTACAGACATAATGAGAAAAATATGGGGATTCTTCTGATTCCAAAATATCTTAATGTGAAAAAAAAATCATAGCCTCAAAAAAGTGATCGGTCATATACCTTTAAGCATGTCTGAATGGCATAGAAAATCTCTCCTTATATATATTTACGTAACTTTGTTATGCAAACTTGGAGTGGGTTCATTCCCTCTTTCGTCTCATTTCCCCCCCCCCCCCCCCTCTTTCGTCTCATTCCCCCCCCCCCCCCCCTCTTTTTCTTGTTTTGCTTCGTACGCTGCATACAGCCACCGCAGCACCCCCTGCAGGGAAATCAGGGAGGGAAAATCAAAATAACTTTTTCCAGACAGGGAAAACCCAGGGAATTTGAAAAAAAGACAGAAACTCAGGGAAAACTCAGGGAATTTGATGGCTCAAGTGGGTAATTATTTTGGTATTTTTCTGTCTAAGTTTTATCCATTGACTGACTGGCTATGGTGGCTTTTTTGTGTGCATATGTAGTGTGACTTAACACATTTCCAGGCAATGAATAGGTGTAAAGTCAAAAAATTTCGCCATAAAAGTCTTGTTGGTTCATTTTCATTTCTCGCCCCCCCAATATGAATAACCTACCTATACACCACTGCTATTCAAGCTTAACAACATGGTTTCAGGAACGTTTTCTGGACCATTTTAGGGGAAAAAACTAGAAATTTTGGCTATATATGTTAATAAACCAACCCACATAATTATTGCCTTCCCAACTTCCGATAAAGTGAAAATATTTTCTCAGGGAATAATATAAATTTGTCAGGGAAAAATCAGGGAAAACTCAGGGAATTTTGGTCTTGTGAAATGCTGGGAACCCTGCGGCCTGGATCCACCGCTGTTTGTTTGTGATGAGAACCTAACACAGGTGCTGTCACAAAATTATTTTTTATTGATATGGTGTAGACACGAGATGGTTGTGCCAATTGTGTGTAGACACGAGATGGTTGTGCCAATTGTGTGTAGACACAAGATGGTTGTGCCAATTGTGTGTAGACACGAGATGGTTGTGCCAATTGTGTGTAGACACGAGATGGTTGTGCCAATTGTGTGTAGACACGAGATGGTTGTGCCAATTGTGTGTAGACACGAGATGGTTGTGCCAATTGTGTGTAGACACGAGATGGTTGTGCCAATTGTGTGTAGACACGAGATGGTTGTGCCAATTGTGTGCAGACACGAGATGGTTGTGCCAATTGTGTGTAGACACAAGATGGTTGTGCCAATTGTGTGTAGACACAAGATGGTTGTGCCAATTGTGTGTAGACACGAGATGGTTGTGCCAATTGTGTGTAGACACAAGATGGTTGTGCCAATTGTGTGTAGACACGAGATGGTTGTGCCAATTGTGTGTAGACACGAGATGGTTGTGCCAATTGTGTGTAGACACGAGATGGTTGTGCCAATTGTGTGCAGACACGAGATGGTTGTGCCAATTGTGTGTAGACACAAGATGGTTGTGCCAATTGTGTGTAAACACGAGATGGTTGTGCCAATTGTGTGTAGACACGAGATGGTTGTGCCAATTGTGTGTAGACACAAGATGGTTGTGCCAATTGTGTGTAGACACGAGATGGTTGTGCCAATTATGTGTAGACACGAGATGGTTGTGCCAATTGTGTGTAGACACAAGATGGTTGTGCCAATTGTGTGTAGACACGAGATGGTTGTGCCAATTGTGTGTAGACACGAGATGGTTGTGCCAATTGTGTGTAAACACGGGATGGTTGTGCCAATTGTGTGTAGACACGAGATGGTTGTGCCAATTGTGTGTAGACACAAGATGGTTGTGCCAATTGTGTGTAGACACGAGATGGTTGTGCCAATTGTGTGTAGACACGAGATGGTTGTGCCAATTGTGTGTAGACACGAGATGGTTGTGCCAATTGTGTGTAGACACGAGATGGTTGTGCCAATTGTGTGTAGACACGAGATGGTTGTGCCAATTGTGTGTAGACACAAGATGGTTGTGCCAATTGTGTGTAAACACGAGATGGTTGTGCCAATTGTGTGTAGACACGAGATGGTTGTGCCAATTGTGTGTAGACACAAGATGGTTGTGCCAATTGTGTGTAGACACGAGATGGTTGTGCCAATTGTGTGTAGACACAAGATGGTTGTGCCAATTGTGTGTAGACACGAGATGGTTGTGCCAATTGTGTGTAGACACGAGATGGTTGTGCCAATTGTGTGTAGACACAAGATGGTTGTGCCAATTGTGTGTAGACACAAGATGGTTGTGCCAATTGTGTGTAGACACAAGATGGTTGTGCCAATTGTGTGTAGACACAAGATGGTTGTGCCAATTGTGTGTAGACACGAGATGGTTGTGCCAATTGTGTGTAGACACGAGATGGTTGTGCCAATTGTGTGTAAACACGAGATGGTTGTGCCAATTGTGTGTAGACACAAGATGGTTGTGCCAATTGTGTGTAGACACGAGATGGTTGTGCCAATTGTGTGTAGACACGAGATGGTTGTGCCAATTGTAAAAGGGGAACAACCTGTTATCTCAACCTTTACCTTGTGAAGTTTCTATATTTGGATGTTTTTCACAGCAAACATGTTACAAAACCACCTGTGTGAATTTCTATGCATATAAAACAGCGATTTACATGAAATTATGATGACTTATAATCCATTTCTCATATAAAATGATGTTCTTGTTTGGCAATTTAAATTCAGTTCTTAAATGTCAATCTTAATTTTTGTAAATGTCACTCTGTTAAGCGCATAAAATACAATTGTATGCAGGAAGCTAATTATTCATAGTTTTTAAGACACCTTTCACATTTGGAAAAATGGATGTCGTCTGCCCTAAAGGAACAAAGTATAGAGATATGTTGGATGCTAATACGCCCTCAATTATGATAAAAACTGGGATTGGTATATTTTTATAATTGTAATACATGTATGAACTTACACCTATAAGGAATAAGAAAAATCAGCCCTCTTTGTACAACAAAACGTTGATTCAAAAATGCTAAAAATCAGCTTTCTTTGCACAACAAAATGTTGATTAAAAAATGCTGATCTAGCCGCGATCAGCATTTTACGTCAGGCAGTTTCCCCTGCAGTATGCGTGATACATAATATTTACATAGAGGGCGTTTTAAAAAAGTTTCAATAAATAGCGATGGATTGTTTTAATCAAGTTTTGATGTGTTTCTGTGATTAGAAACAACAATAATGGTAATTTTTCATGTTCATCTTGAATTCTGAAGTAAATTAATTTAAAAAAAACACTTTAACACTATTTCGTTACCTTCAGCGTGAAAGCAATATTATGTGATCTTTTTCAATTTTTTACACATACTTTTCTCTCTTATATTATAATGAAGTTAGACTATCAGGAAAGAATTTCATGGACTCATAAATCTGATTTGACTGTATTTTCTTTAAGGGTGTGTTCACTTGTGCATAGTTGCGGTCTTAACTGGAAACACTTTAAACAACGTTAACACGGTGTCAACCATTGAATTCTATTTACGAAGGAAAATACACTCAGAAAATAAACTGTCCTGGTACAAGGACGACTTATTTCAAAATCTGATTTTGAAGTAATAAGGAAATATATTGCTCTGTAACTTATTAGATATTTTAGGGCTCTTGCCCAAACATAAGTAGAGGAAAGCGTGATCCTTTTTTCTATATTGTTAAAAGGAGAGACAAAGGATCGGTGATTAACACCTCACGGAATGGGTACTTGAAGTACCCATTAAGTGAAGTACCCATTCAGTGAGGTGTTAATCCCTGATCCTTTGTCACTTCTTTTAATAATATAGAAAAAAGGATCGCGCTTTCCCTGCTCTTTCCTCAAGCTTTCCTCTACTTGTGTTTGGGCAAGTGACCATATTATGGTTATAAATGTAATTTGACCAACAAAAAATGCCTTTCTAAGAAAAAGTCACAGATAGAAGGCGTTCTATGATGAAAAAGATTGCATAATAGGCCTTTAAGTAATTTTTGAACCTCCATTATCAAACATACTATTTTCCATATTGGTTTCAAAGACTGATCAATTTTTTATTGGACTGCAGTCGAAACCTGTGACAGGCCGCCTATGACAACTTGGTACCGGTCTACACATTGCAGCTGACTGGGTACAAATCTATACAATTCAGCTACTAGAGAAGTTCTAAATGGGCTGGTTCTTAGATTCATGCATCAGATAGCATACTTCTGGATTTTGGAAAAGCTTGATAGTTACTAGTTGTAGAAAATTGTATTGAATTGATGATAGTGTTGCCAAAGAGACGTGGTTATAGTTGTTAATATCATGACAATATAGATGAGGATGATGTACTATAATCCTGAATATAATTTTGGTTAAAACTTAACCATCCATGGAATTACCTGAATATATCAATGACTTGGGTCAAGTCTACATCTGTAGATTGTTCTTAATCCAGACTCAGGCTGACTTTTTGATTGGAGGATTCTTGATGACGTCATCCGATTTTGATCCCAGCATTTTCTGAATTTCAGGTTTTATGAAGGGGACTGAATTGGAAGGAATTTCTCAGGTTACCAACATTTAACAATTGGCAATGGGTTGATGCAGATGTGAACCAGCAAACCCAAGAACTGCTCTAGTTTCATAACACGATTTCTTTCTGTATTCTTATATCCCCTTTTCGCAGGTCAGTACAGTTAACAGAAGACCTCAGGGAATTTATCAGGTTACCAACATTTGACAATTGGCAGTGGGAAATGCAAATTATGAAACCGAAAAACTTGAGAACCAGGTCTAGTTTCATAACATGATTTCTTTCTGTATTCTTATACACCCCTTTTCATAGGTCAGTACAGTTAACAGAAGACATCAGGGAATTCCTCGGGTTATCAACATTTGACAATTGGCAGTGGGAAATGCAAATTACGAAACCGAAAAACTTGACAACTGCTCTAGTTTCATAACATGATTTCTTTCTGTATTCTTATATTTCATAGGTCAGTACAGTTAACAGATGACATCAGGGAATTTCTCAGGTTACCAACATTTGACAATTGGCAGTGGGAAGATGCCGAGATGATGATGCTATTACAACAAATGTTCATCGACTTGGAATTTACAACCAGGTTTAATATCGAGGTAAGGCAGCAAAGAAGGGGGAAAGGAAGGGGGGAAAGGGGGAAAATGTATTTGGTCCAAACCATTTAACAAATATTTAAAAAATTAGGTGTTTTTTCTTCTTTATTCTTCTCTATTTAATCTTTGTACACATTTTTAAAAAGGTTTAATAACTTTATCTGCATTCCTGTTTTTTTGGACCCAATTTTTGGGGATGCATGGTACAACTGTTTTTCAGCACACATACCTAACGTAAACCTTACAAAAACAGCATTATAATGAAGGAAACAGCAGACGCTAAATTATTTATTACTTGCTTACAGGGATAGTCTCGGTTTCATTGTAACCCTTTCACTACCACATCCAACCAAATCTAACAGAAGCGCTGCGCTGGTGGTGGGCCCCCATCTCCCAGTCTCTCTCTCTCATTTTGGAAAGGTGTATAGGCAATAGGCTCAGAAAAGTTATTTTTGGGGGGTGCAACCCCCTTAGCATGATGCACAATCTCCTGGACTCCCACAGCTGTGGCCCGGGTTTGAGCCAGGGGTGGGGTGGGGGGGGGGCACCAGCACTCCCCATTTTTTCTGTCATTTTTGTGATGCGATAAAGCGGAATGAGTCAGATGTTGGGAATATCGATTTTTAGTTATAGGTAAATAGAAGTGACAAATTTTTATGTTTTCCTTTGTTTTCTCAGTTGGTAAATTGTTTGTAACATAAAACTAAATGTTCAATTTTAGTGGGGTTTGGACCATGCTGTTGCATTTTTCACCTGCTCTTAAATCACCAATCTTGTTCGGTTTTTAAAATGTACACTTTAATCTAAATGGGCATAACACATGTTTTCCTCAACCAATTTTAACCAACTAAATCTCATTTGAAAGCTAATGAGACAGCCTCTCTGCCAGAATAAATATCTGAGAAATGTATGCACAGAATTTTAGAAATAAAATCCCAAAGTTAAGTACAGGGGTTTTCGTACTCGCCCTGTATTCTATTAATCATAAAAGCATATTAGATGTAGTAGAGCGTAAAAAAACCTGTTGTGGGAATATTGATTGTGAGTGATTGCTTAAAATATACGAAAAACGAAAAACAATTCTCTTTGTCGTCTATTATCTTTTTAAATCACTCTATAAAATGTTCGTATTAATGGGAGAACTAATCATCTAATTGTTTTTGGATTTCACTCAAATGTCGCCCGGTAAAGCATTTATCCAGTCAGGTAGAAGAATAGGAATTGGTTCACAGACGACTTGAGACTGATTTAGATGGAAATCCCAGGGTAGTCACATGGATACTTTTTTGGTAGGGATGTGCCGTCAGCAAAATGGGGGGGGGGGGGGGGGGGGTGGGGGGGATGGACCCATATGTTTACCGGATACCCATAATTTTCCTACAGATTTGACAGATTTTGCTAATATTTCTGTGAAAAAACAGCAAAATTACAGATTTTAGACCCATACATTTACTAAAAATGGCTATGAAAAGGGGTCGGTAATTCATTTACCAGACAGGTGGAAAATGGGATCCTATTTGGCGGCACATCTCCGTTACCTCATATTCACTAAGTGCCCCCCCCCCACACAGTAACGGATATATATAATATTAAAAGGGCTGTTTTGTGTTATTGGGGTTTTTTCTTCATATTTTTTTCCAATCAAGATAATTAAATGAATGCAATGTAGACAAAGGTTTACAAAAGAAGAGACTGTGTGTGGATGAGACTGGAGAATAATTCAAAATAATAAGCCTTAAAAAGGGGGAAACAAACAGAACAAGAACGAGCAAAGACAAATTGTGCCTGATACCATGGAAGACAGTATGTATAATTAGGTCCTTGTTGCAATTAAACGATGGCTCCCTGTCCAAACAAATTGTCAAAGAACCAAGCACACCAAGTACAGGGTGTATCAGAAAGAACTGTACCATGTTTCTAAAATGCATAAGAAATAATTTAAATACCTGCAATATTAAGGTGAACATGTTTCCTATATTATATGTTAATTACATTGACATATCTCGTTTTTGTTCTCATGTGGCAAGACATAATCGAAAATCGATGAAAAAACGTGTTTTCAATTTCAATCAATCCTCTCTACGACTATCCCCAACATTTCAAACAATGTAGCCCACACCACATAAGCAATATTTAAAACTCCCGCCAAAGAAGGAAAGTTAAAACCACTCAAGCAGAACAAATCCCGGTTTATTTGCGGATTAAAAATCAAAATTTATCTCCAAATTTCACCCACAAAAGTATGCAAGTAATGTGAAAAGTTGAGATATGGCGACCAAAAATAAACCCTGTCCTATGGACAGATGGATATCTCAGGTAGGGTTAGTAATTTCACAGATTTTTAAAATTAATCATTATGACCAAAATTGAAATCTACCATCTTTACCAGAAAGTCTGTATTTTCCATCAGAAATGTCAGATTTTCAAAATTTAAAATTCTTATGAAAGCTGGGCATTTGCGCAAGATATATGTGAAAAACGGTTTAAACAATATAAATCGAATTCATACCGTAATAAATAATATTGCCTTGGTACAGTTCATTCTGATACACCCTGTACACCAAGTGGCGCTTGGTTCTTGTTTTACTTGGGGGGAAATCATTCAGTCGTTCCCTTGAACCACCCCGTAAGAATGCTTTTGTCAGTAATGAGTATATTTATTTTTATCAATATACTGGGGCCGGTTACAGCAAGCATTTAATTACTCTTGGCAAGGGCAATGTCCTTTTGGTACTTTTTGTGTTATTTTAAACAAATGTTCATTATTAAAATGTACAGATATATTAAGGAAGTATGGTCAGACGTCTTCAACTACGCACTGACTTGCCTATCAGTTGGGAAACCAGAGTAACCAGTCCTGGACATTGTATTTTAAAAATCTCTTTCTTCTTTTCTATTTTCCCTATTTGTCTTTTTTACAGATGCCAGTTTTACAGAATTTTTTATTTGAGGTCTACAGACACTATAACAACGTACCATTCCACAATTTCAAGCACTGCTTCTGTGTGTCGCAAATGGTAAGAGTAAATATAATAATAAGAAACAGATTAAAGAGGTTTGGAGGGGTCGGGTTGGATGGGGTTGTGTTGGAGGTTAACACTTTCCATGTGGCCAATGGTTTTACTATATACAAAACAGAATTCACAGAAACATTTCCCAGCTTTCAAGGCTTATTTCAAGGAAACTGAACCAATACTAGGCATGTTCGTACTTATTGAAATGCATTTCTCATGGTGATTCCAACTATTGTGATGAACTTCAATTATTCTGACATTTTTGACACATTTTTTGAAAATTTTGGAACAGTCGTCTGCAGACGCTTGCCGCATGGAAAGTGCTAAGAAGTGATAAAGGCTAGTCATTAAATAATTTTCTAACATGAATCACCAGAAATAGGCACTATGTAATGGTATTAGAATGAAGCCACCCTCTGCACTCGGCAGTTTGTAAAGGGGACTAAGTCAGAAGGCTCCTTCCTCACTGTTCATGATGAAAGGCTGTTCACCATTTGCTTCCAGTAACCATTTACTTTTCAGTCACCTTTACAACCTGCTTTTCCAGGAGGGGGATGGAGGTTGCCATCCAAGTGCAATAAAGTCAACAGGTCTGACTCTTTGATTAAAGGAGGGGTACTACTGCATGCACAACATTGTTCATGTTAGGAAAATAACAAAACTTCATACTTATAAAAAAAAACCGAGATAAAAACCTGCCATTTCTAAACATGCAAAATTTGCGGTGATCGAAAGTCCCGATGTCGATGACATCATGGTTTGGTTATGGGTGCTCAAATTTGCGCAAGTGCATTGAATAACTATGACTTCATCAACACCGGGACTTTAGATTGCCGCAAAATTTCATTGCTCTGCCTCAGATTGCTCAGATATTCCATCATTGCTCTAAAGTAGCTGCATCTGGAGATTGGGTCAGTGTTGCGTGTATCTTGTGGGTCCCATCACGCTTCCACTTTAGTTGGGGATCGGGAAAGCGTTGGGTCCTTCTCTTTTTAGGTCCCATCACACTTCCACTTCAGGCTGGTTATTGAGGCAATCAGTCTGTCTGTCGCCTTTACATTGTCTCAGCTGATCTGGACTGGGGGTTGGAGCAGCTACTTTCCCTATTCGGGCAAATTGGTTCCCTTGTATGCTTGTCTCCCGCTTTTAGTGGGGGAGAGACCCTGTTTGGGTGGGATTGGTGTGAGCCCCTTAGGACTCCATGTCAGGGTTCCGTATTGGTGCGGTTCAATAATATAAAAATATAAGGTTACCTTAGGAATTGAACAAATACAAATTTCCGAATATGTTGGCATAGCCCTACAGACCAGCTTTTTCAGAAATAGCATACCTACCTGCAAATGTGTTGGTTTGTGAAATGTATTACTAATTTAGGTAAATCCTTCATTATTGTTGGGGCCTACCATCATGGTTTTCATTTCATAGAGGATTAAGGCCAAGAAAAGAATATTTAGTTACCATCACAACTTAACTACAACACTTTTTTCCTTTTTAGGTCGTCCGTAGGAAGAGACCTTATGGCAGCATCCTTCGTGTGTGGGGTGTGTGTGTGTGTGTCAACAATTTGGTATACACTTTTTGTTACAATTTGGTATACACTTTTTGTTTTGTCCATTTCTTTTCCATACAATGTCCAATTGCAATCAAACTTCGGTCATAGATGCAACATGGGAACCTTCATATGTTAATGAGGCAAAGGTCACATACCAAGGTCAAAGGTCATCCGAGGTCAAGATGTATATGTAAAAGTGGCTGCATATGTAAAATTGATTACATTTGTCCATTTCTTTTCCATACAATGACCAATTGTAACCAAACTTTGGTCATAGATACAACATGGAAACCTTCATATGTTAATGAGGTCAAAGGTCACATACCAAGGTCAAAGGTCATCTGAGGTCAAGATGTAAATGTAGAAATGGCTGCATATGTAAAATTGATTAGGTCAAGATGTAAATGTAGAAATGGCTGCATATGTAAAATTGATTACATTTTTCCATTTCTTTTCCATACAATGACCAATTGCAA
Organism: Ophiura sarsii; assembly: GCA_035610835.1. Lineage (NCBI taxonomy): Eukaryota > Metazoa > Echinodermata > Ophiuroidea > Amphilepidida > Ophiuridae > Ophiura > Ophiura sarsii. The sequence continues at coordinate 51,045,983 of CM069446.1, forward strand.
CCAAACTTCAGTCATAGATACAACATGGAAACCCGCATATGTTAATGAGGTCAAAGGTCGCATAGAAAGGTCAAAGGTCATCTGAGGTCAAGATGTAAAATTTAGTACACTTTTTTTTTGTCTCTTGTTCATTTTTCCATACAATGACCAATTGCAACCAAACTTAGGTCACGGATGCAACATGGAAACATTCATATGTTAATTAGGTCAAAGGTCACATACCAAGGTCAAAGGTCATATGAGGTCAAGATGTAAAATTAGCTGCATATGTAAAATTAATTACATTTAAACAGGTGAAGTACAATTGCAACCAAACTCCAGGATGTTTATTTTATTTTTTATATCCTGGATCCGCTAGTGGTCTAACCTCTTTCTTTCTAGATGCCTGTGGTTTGAGATCCACCTTGTTTTTAATCTACCCATATAAACGGACGACCTATTTGGGACCGCTGTCCCTATTTTTTGTTTTTTAAATTTCATTCTTTTCATAATTTCCCATTGGTTCCTTATTTTTGTGTGTTTTAACCCTAACCAGCCAGGTTATGTTTTTGTGCGGAAACCTGGGGAAGGGGTCAAAGTACGTAGGGTCCAGGGGTCGAATCCTAGGTGTTTCGCGGTGATTTGTTGGGTAAAAAGTACGTACTTTGTCACCCTCTCCCGGTTTCCACACAAAGACATATATAGCCTGGCTGGTTGGGGTTACAACACACACAAATAACGTCAATTATGAAAAGAATTTAAAAAAATTAAAAAAGGAAATAAATGAACAAATCTAACAAGAAAACACAACAAAACAGTCCAATCACAATAACAAAAACCAAACAAAAATAAACAAACCTTTTATAAAAAACACTTCCTCCCCCTTCACTCCCTCTTGTATACACAAAATTCCCTTACCAAAGCTAACCAATTTTGAGAAAAAACGGGGTTGCTAGATGTGCCGCAAAGTGTTTTTTGATACCAGTAAATGTGAACATTGAAAGAGTGATTATAGGTCCACACGGCCATTGGTTTCACCATATTCAAAACAGATTTTTCAGAAACTTTTGAAAGTTTATCTCAAGAATTACTGAACCATTGCTAAGCATGTTTGTACTTATTTCAATGCATTTCTCATCGTGATTCCAAGTACGGTAATGAATACTTTTGACATTTTTGAAACATTTTGTGACATTTTGGAATGTCGTCTGCAGCCGCCTGCCGCATGGAAAGTGTTAAGTCCAAATAAGAAAGATTGTTTTAAAATCATATTGATGTCTGCATTTTTTTATATGGGTGCGGACATGAAAATGATCGATGCGCATAAGCATTAAATATATGCATCGAACATTATGAGAGGGAAAATGGGAATATCAATCATGTGACGCTATTTTAAAAATTGATTATTGAATCAAATTAATCACGCACCGTAAGACTAATGTGTTATCGATTTAAAATTGTGGCGCTTTAAGTGGCTATTAGTGTCTGAAATGGGTAATTGATAACTAGGGCATTCCAGTGCAACCGATAGATTGAGCAGCTACTGAAAAACACCTTAATGTTAAGGCAATTAAAGAACTCTTCAGGCAGATCTACCTTTCAAGAATAGTCGTCAATCACTTGTTGTGTTTTGTGTGTGTTTTTCTCGTTTATGTTTTTAAATACTGTCAAAATGTAACATTAAATAACAGCAAGAAAACTTAATTAAAAGTTTCAATTTTTTTTTGTTTGGTGTTTTTTGGGGTGTTTTTTTAGATTTGTTAAAAAAATTAACATTTTATGAAAAATGTTGCAAATTTGGAGGGGAAATTAACCAAAATTTATAGGTGTCATTGGGTGACAGAATGTCAGATTGTTTGCAAAACTCAATGAGGCTGTTTAAGTTTTAGACATAGTCTTAATTAATAATTGAACGAACAATTGTGGAATAGCGTAGTGCGCAAACAAGTCAAAGCAGCGTGCGCACATACACACGCGCTCCGTAGCTGCGTCAAAGAGCTTGAGCTCGAAAATATGCACAATTATATGCGCTAGCAGTGTTCGCAGCTATGAGTTACGTGATTGCAAGCTCGTAACTCGTAGCTGCGTATACGCTAGGGGAAACATGTTTGTTCAATAATTAATCAGAGTATAGTAAAACCTACTAGTTTCAAGTTTGGGCATTCTTTCTGAAAAAACTGTTACCAACATTTTGTTGAAATAAATAAGAAAAATAGAGAAAGAAAATGAATATGGCCCCTTAGACCTTGCCTAACAGGGTATATGGGATGAGGCGCTCTAATGGGTCGCTTTTGGGGGGTTTGATTTTGTGCTGGAAAATCCCTAATAATGGGGTAACTTTTTACAAATGGGTCTTTTTTCGTGAACATTTGGTCCTTTTTCACGAAAATTGGGTCTATTTTCCCGATAATTTGCGAAAATTGGGTCTATAATGAAGCAAAATCCTAAGAAATGGGTACCATTTTTTTCTTCCAAAATCACTCTCAGAAATGGGTAGAGGTTTTGAATCTCCAGCCGCACCCCCCCCCCCCCCCCCCCCGCGACAAAACCAAATCAGAGTACCCCCACCCCGGGCTAGACCTTGCCTTAGAGATCTGCTTACCGGCCTAACATTTTTGTAAGGATCGCATTACACATGTTATAACATACTTGATACAAGACGCCATTCACCTGACCACTTTATTCTTGTCAGGTATCGAACACTTGCACCAAACACTTGCCTGTGCGCGGTCTGTAAATATTTTGATAATGTTCAAATGTCACAAATGTTAGCCACTTTGCTAGAGGGTGTACTCAACAATGTCAATCAGTATGTAAATCCCTAGAGCTGGCAATATGGCAAAATAAGGAATTTCCGAAGGGGGATTGTTGCAAATTTTGAACATATATGAACATTTTGAAACAATTTCCCCAAAATGTTGTATTTTGTAGAAATAAATATAAAAGTACAGAAAACAATGACCCTACCAGAGAGTTCTACTGTCTGGAGCTGTAGAACATTTTTAAATTTTGCATTGCCTTATACATGTTACATCCCACATGATGCAATACGCAATTCATCTGAGCAGTTTATTCTCGTCAGGTATAATGCTTGCACCAAACACTCGGCTGTGCGCGGTCTGTAAATACGTTAAAATGTCAGGAATGTTGGCCACCTTGCTAGAGGGTATACAACTATGTTTATAAGTATGTCACGAGTAGGGTCCTTATACATGTATGCCTATTTGGGGAAATCCCTAGAGCTGCCAATATGGCAAAATAAGGAATTTCCAAGGGGGATTGTTCAAATTTTGAAAATGTATGAACATTTTGAACAATTTACCTAAATTTTGTATTTTATAGAAATAAATATAAAAGTAAGCTGTAGAACACTTTCTAATTTGGCATTGGCTTATGCATGTTACATCCCACATGATGCGATACACAATTCATCTAACCACTTTATTCAAGTCAGGTATCCAACACTTGCACCAAAAACTTGCCCATGCATGGTCTGTAAATATTTTGATAATGTTCAAATGTCACAAATGTTAGCCACCTTGCTAGAGGGTATACACTCAACTATGTCAATAAGTATGTCACAAGTAGTGTTCTTATGCAAATTTAGCGAATTACCTCGGGGAGCTTTAATAGGAGCATTCGTGATCAGAAAAAGAGTATAACAAGGCCACGAAAAACCAGTTCTATGGGCCTGACCGCACCATTTTTGTCTCTTCAATTTTTGCAATTGATTTATTATTTTATAAATTTCTGGAATTTGTTTGCAATTTTCACTAACATTTCAATTTTGTAAAAACATTTGTTTGAATTTTTTTGGGGAAAAAAACCAAATTATCCAACCGACCGATCCTACCTGAGAGGTCTGTTTGCCCTTAGAACAGGGTTATTTGTGTGGCCTTAATAGGTGTTATGCGGGTAACATGTTTACAAGTTATAAATTAACCATTTGTTATTTAAAATTAGGTATTATTTTGGGGGGAGCGTGTTGGCGCAGCGGTTGTTCCCTCGCCTTACACCAATAAAACCCGGGTCAATTCTGTGCACGACCACGGGCTTTATGTGTATTTGGTTATCATGATCCATGCACGCTCTCGCAGGTTTTCTCCGGGTTCTCCGGTTTCCTCCTGCTTTCAAAATCAATGATCAGTTGTTTCGGTTATCAAAAACTTCCATGACCCAATGGTATTTGGGGAGCTGCATTGAAAAATGGTGGATGTTACAATCTAAGTGCGGATAGGTTTGCGCTAGAAATTGGCTGCACCCTAATTGATGTGACCTGATTCTGATGATTCACCAGCAGCAAAAATTACAGCGCTTTGAGCAAATGAGCAATTTGGATAAGGCGCTTTATAAAATACAGATTATTATTATTATTATCATGTCAAAACATAAAATTACTTCCTACTAGAGAAGTATCTTTAGATGAGTTTGGTGCAATTTTAGCATTTGTTACCAAAAACTGAATTTGCTACTTTTGGTTTTTTTGTCAAATTTTAAAAAATCAGCATTTTTAGTGAAATTTGAAACCAAAAATGGATTCTCCGACTCCTTTCCTTTCCAAAAATGTATACTTTTATATACATCACATCAATAGTTCAAAAAAGTACAGCGCTTGATAAATTACATGCTTTTAGGGTTCACAGTTCCAGATTGGCGAGAAATATGTGTTTTTATCTATCCGCGCGAGAAGTAATGCATGCGTGTGCGTGACTTTGGCATACGCAAGCGTCACGCATACAATGGCCCTGGGCCATGCGAGCGTTTTTGTGCGCGCACACTCTTCTTAATTCATTCCCTGCTGTAAACGGGTTCACCAATTTGGAACTGACTGAACTATAATGTAAAAGGCTTATACTGTTTTTCTGTTTTGGTCGCCTTTCATATGTTCCAACATAATAACGTACATCAGGTATCAACACTTGCACCAAACACATGTCCGTGCGCAGTTGGTAAATATTCTGATAATGTTGAAATGTCACAAATGTTATATTTAGCCACCTTGCTAGAGGCTTTAACTCAACAATGTCAATAAGTATGCCACAAGAAACGTTCTGATATGGAACCCTTGGGAGCTTTAATAGGAGCATTCGTGACTAGAAAAAGTATAGTTAAGGATGTTTTTATCAGGCGCGTTAATGCGTATAAGATGTTTACAAGTTTGTATCATACCACGCTCGATCAAAAATGCATTGCATGTATTAGCATGAAACTGTGTTGCATGTAGTAATGCAAACAGTTTGTACTGGGGTTTTTCTTACATATGTTCCAACATAATGCCATTAGGTACATTTTGCTTGACCTGTATTATTCACATCAGGTATCTAACACTTGCACCTAACACTTGTCCGGTCGCAGTCGGTAAATATTTTGATAATGTCACAAATGTTAGCCGCCTTGCTAGAGGGTTTTATATACTCAACAATGTCAATAAGTATGCCACGAGAAGCGTTCTAATACGCAACCCCCGGGAGCTTTAATATGTGACTAAAAAGTATAATTAAGGATGTTTTTTTTTAGATCAGACGCGTAGGTGCAATTTGCTTAGCCTGTATTATTCACATCTGGTATCAAACACTTGCACCAAACACTTGTCCAGTGGCAGTCGGTAAATATTTTGATAATGTTCAAATGTCACAAATGTTAGCCGCCATGCTAGAGGGTTTTATATACTCACCAATGTCAATAAGTATGCCACAAGAAGCGTTCTAATATGCAACCCCGGGGAGCTTTAATATGTGACTAGAAAAAGTATAATTAAGGATGTTTTTTGAGATCAGACGCGTAGGTGCAATTTGCGTAACCCGTATTATTCACATTAGGTATCTAACACTTACACCAAACACTTGTCCGGTCGCAGTCGGTAAATATTTTGATAATGTTCAAATGGCACAAATGTTAGCCGCCTTGCTAGAGGGTTTATATACTCAACAATGTCAATAAGTATGCTACAAGAAGCGTTCTAATATGCAACCCCGGGGAGCTTTAATATGTGACTAGAAAAAAGTATAATTAAGGATGTAATTAAGATCAGGAGCGATATTCCAGTAACATGTTAACAAGATTGTATCATATTACGCTCTATCAAAAATGCAATGCATGTTTTTAGCACATGAAACTGTGTTGCACATACCAACGCTGTTAATACTGTGTTCTTTCTGTTTTGTTGCCGTACATTATGTTTCAACCTAATGACGTACAGGGCAATTTGCCTAATCTGTATTATTCGCATCGGGTACCTAACACTACTTGCACCAAACACTTGCCTGTGCGGTCTGTAAATATTTTGATAAATGTTCAAATGTCAGCCACAATGCCAGAGGGTGCACTCAACTATGCCAGTATGTAACAGGGGTGGGTGTTACACTCGACTATGCCAATATGTTAATGGGGGGGGGGGGGTACTTTTTGTGACAGGAGGTATAAGGCAGTATCTTTTGAAATTATATGGTTTGTCAAAAAAATTCACAATTTTATTGATTCCCCTATTTTGAAGGTGGGGTGGGGGGGGGGGGGAATTGAAGAACAAAATCCAACCAACCCAACCTCCAACCTCTAAGAGGGCGCGCCGATTGCTCATAGAACAGGGTTTTGTCTTCTTATATAAAACTTTTTATAAAAGATTTTGCATATGTGTGTATTCTGTCATATTTGTGTGACACCCCCACCCCCCTCCCCCGGGCAGATAGACACTTTGCATATCAAGCAGATAAATACGGTAATTTCCGCTGTATCTAAGTAGTAGACATACATTATATAACTAAGCACAAGACACCCACGCAGACACATACAACATTCAAATCGTCTTAGCAAATAAAGTTGTCTTATCCTTCAGCTTCATTCCTTGTATAGTTTAGGGGGAAAACCCCCCTCTGCTCTTCAGTGCTAGTGGGCCTTTCAAGTAGGGTTGGGTTTTCAGGAAATGTTGGTTTGTTTGTTAATCTCACTGCTTTTTTATATAAATAGCATCCAATGTACAATGTACTGTAAAACACTATAATTTCACTGATACTTTATTTCACCAATTTAAAATTACTGCTATTTTAGCGGGCATTTAATTTCACGAATCTGGAAGTTTTACTGTTACTTTCAGTGCAAAATTTCAGTTTCGCAGGTATTTAATTTCTCGAATCCACATACCTCGTGAATTTAAATCCCTCCCAAAATTTAGTGGTTTTACAGTATTTCAAAATCAATTTACAAAATTGAAAGCAAAAAGTTGACCCGATACCCCACCCCTACCTCACTCCTACCCAACAAATATGTTAAGGAACTTTCAAAGATTGAAACAAAATATCAAAAAATGTTTTGAAAAAAATCTATAAAGTTGACAACTTCAACAGATTTATGTGTATCTTGCGTAACAAACCAAAGCAAACAATTTACCACGTGAGTATACATACCCTCAGAGGGTAGGGTCGTTAATAAAGAATCGATCAATATATCCTGCTCCACATCTCTCTCAAGAATGTATTGACAAGAGGAGGCCAGATATAAAAATATAACCAGTTTCTCCACTCATTCTTTTTGTGTAATTCCCCCTCCTGCACCTTCCACTCGTGCGCCGATAATGGTTGATGCACCATAGCGCTAATATGGTTGCCGCACAGCGCCATGATTACGATCGGGTGAATTTGTCACGCTTTACAAATACTAAATACAACTACTAAATATTCCCCATGATTTGTCAATTAATTCTTGAATTGAATATTTGACTACATTGGGCTGGCAATCAAATTCCACACTTTTACCTCAATTTAGTCAGGAGTGCTGATTCTTGTTTAACACTTTCCACGCGGCTATTATTTTACCATACACAAAACAGATTTTTCAGAAACCTTTCACAATTTTCAAAGTCTATCTCAAGGATTACTGACCCGATACTAGGCATGTTTGTACTTATGTCAATGCATTTCTCAAGATGATTCCAAATATTGTAATGACATTCCATAATTTTGATATTTTTTAAACATTTTGTGAAATTTTGGAATGTCGTCTGCAGCCGCCTGCCGCGTGGAAAGTGTTAAGTAAAGTTACTGATTTTGTTTAAAAGGTCAACTCAAGTGGTACTGAATTTCAAATTAGTCACTTTATTGATGTCACCTATGAAGTTTTGATTAGGGCACTTATATGTTTTTTAAGTATAGGCATATTTATAACTGTTTTGATCGTTGAATATTGCTTAAACTCAACTTTCACTAGAGTGAATTAAGCATCAGACTCAAGTCTTTTGGAATTATGACTTAACATTTCCACACTGCTATTACTAGTATACTATTAGTTTAACCATTATACAAAACACTCATTTGCTTGATAACGTCACATACCAGCATGTCTACCATATTTACATTTTTTTATTTTTTTTGGAAATGAAACAAAAAGTCCCAGAAATCTAACTCTCACCATATGTCCGATTATTTGTCTTCAGCATGGGGTGGGGGAGGGGGAGTAAAGGAAAAGAACCCAGAGAGTAGGAAAATATGGATTCGAAGGTGGACAAACAGAGAGTGTTTCAACTGGCGAGAAATATATGCATGTTTTTCTCTCCGCATGCAAAAGCAATCCAAACCGTACACAATTTTGACCATATACACACACGATTGTGGCCAAACACATGCGTCATGAGAACATGAGAATTTTCCTTTTTTAAAAGGAATTCCTTTTATTTTTTGGTCCAAATTTCTGCACTTTCTTTTAATTTCAGCCTGTTTTTGGCCTTTATAGCACGATTTCACGCACATTTTCAGTTTGTTCAGTTTTTTTCAGTTTTTTCCAATCTCATGCCTGGATGTGCGCTTACACCCTTTTGTATTAATTCGCTGCTGTAAAGAGGCTCGTCAATTTGGAGCTGATCAATCTGTAGAAATGTGACCATGACCTCAGATATGGACTAAGTTCCCTGAGGTCACAATAATTGTTTTCACTGCTGGCACGAGGTTATGAAAAAAATTGGTAATCAATCCATCTGAAGATCCTCTGATATAATTGGATTTGTTATAAATTATAAAATCATGTAAGGCGACTAAAAACCCTGTTCTATGGGCAACCGGGCCTCTAAGGTAGGGTTGGTTGGTCTGGCAGTTTTTTGTTTGTTTTATGTTTTTTCCACACAAAAATTGGAAAATGTTAGTGAATTTTCAAAAATGTCAACAACAAAAATCAAAATGTGCACACACCCCATTTTTGGACACCTTACGAGTAATACACCCAACCAAATATGTAAGTTCCCCCTAGCATATACTAGAATATTTCCAAAAATATTTGATGGATTTAAATAATTTTCAGCTAGAAAGATGCACCCAACTGTTAGGCACATTTTGATACCAAATTTGTTGGCCTTGAGACAATGCAACGATAAGAAATTGTGCCATTTACCAATTTTTATACAGAAAAAAAAGTGGCACTAAATCTCACTGGCTATGGCTGGTTTTGTCCATAAATTAACAGACATTTCTTGGTGGATCTTTGTGCACTGACATGACATGGGAATCTACCAAACAATTATGTGTGGCAAGTTCGTCTGATTATTTATGAGTGACATGGCAATTTGGTCCTATTATGAGTGACATGGCAATTTGGTCCGATTATGAGTGACAAGGCAATTTGGTCCGATTATGAGTGACATGGCAATTTGGTCCGATTATGAGTGACATGGCAATTTGGTCCGATTATGAGTGACATGGCAATTTGGTCCTATTATGAGTGACATGGCAATTTGGTCCTATTATGAGTGACATGGCAATTTGATCTGATTATGTGTGACATGACAATTTGGTCCGATTATGAGTGACATGGCAATTTGGTCCGATTATGAGTGAAATGGCAATTTGGTCCTATTATGAGTGACATGGCAATTTGGTCCTATTATGAGTGACATGGCAATTTGATCTGATTATGTGTGACATGACAATTTGGTCCGATTATGAGTGACATGGCAATTTGGTCCGATTATGAGTGAAATGGCAATTTGGTCCGATTATGAGTGACATGGCAATTTGGTCCGATTATGAGTGACAAGGCAATTTGGTCCGATTATAAGTGACATGGCAATTTGGTCCGATTATGAGTGACATGGCAATTTGGTCCGATTATGAGTGACATGGCAATTTGGTCCAATTATGAGTGACATGGCAATTTGGTTCGATTATGTGTGACATGGCAATCTGGTCCAAGTATGAGTGACATGGCAATCTTGCTCAATTCTGTGTGACATGGCAAAATGGTCTGATTATGTGTGACATTTTCTTTAGCAGGATTTGAACCAGTACCCGATCAAATTGATCTTTCTTGAAATGATGCCACACATAATTGTTTGGTAGATTCCCATGTCTGTGCACAAAAATTCACCAAGAAAATGTCTGTTAATTTATGGACAAAACCAGCCATTGCCAGTGAAATTTAGTGCCACTTTTTTCTGTATAAAGATTGGTAAATGGCACAATTTCTAATCGATGCATTGTCTCAAGGCCAACAAAATGTGCCTAACAATTGGGTGCATCTTTCTAGCTGAAAATTATTTAAATCCATCAAATATTTTTGGAAATATTTTAGTATATGCTAGGAGGAACTTACATACAGGGTGAATCAAAATACTGCAATACTAGAAAGAAGCCATCTTATTTGAAAAACTAAGTTGAAGTTTAAATTTTTTAAACGTTATAAAAATACCTTATTTGTTACTAAATTTGTGTGAAAAAATGAAGTCAATATCACTTTCCGTTTGCCTTTGCTGAACCTTTTTACCCGTGCACCAATTTCACACGTTTGTCCACGAGATACCCAAAATATGCATCAGATCCCAAAATGTGTTTCTCATTCAAATTTGGAAATTTGAGTACATTTGTGATGTTATTGGAATTTGATGCATCATTTCTAGTTTACTTGTGAGCTAAAGGTATATTATGTGATCTTTTCCAGGGGACGCCCTCAATCCTCAAAAACAAATTGGAAGCAGATTGTCTTGCAGATTTACTTATCTATGACACAATACTCACCGACCGCTACATTCTAACTAATGCCATATAACTGCTACGATCACGGGAATCAGAAACCACTACTACCCACATACCAAGTTTTTAGTCATGGCCCAGACCCTCTGGCCTCCAGCCATACTGCGCCTACATGCCAGATCGTAAGGTCGGAGCGCGCCCTCCCGCGATCGGCGACACAAACATTTTCTGCTTTTTGCTGGATCGCTTCTGAGAAAGCTCCACCGAATTACGGGATTTTGAGGAATAAAGAACGGATTTGTGAAGTTCTGAACTGTCTGAGGATAGTCGTGAGTAAACCAGTATCAAAATGCTAGGAGGATGTTATTCTCTTGTTACTGTTAGGTCGTATTTTAGCCGTTTTTACGCCTTGTTTACTCGATATATTGTGGCGTGAATGTGTATGTACCTTCCTGTTGAATTCGGATCCATTGTTCCGTATTTCTAGTTACCATTCAGGTCCCCACTATTTAATTCCCCAGTTTCTTTCTTGAATTAGCCTCCAAGTAAGTTACTTATATATACCATAATTCCACCTTTTAGTCTCATTCATTATGGTGGTATTTGTCAGGCTGTAGAATGGTAAATAGGGTTTCTTTCATCTCATTTTGATTTTCAAGAGAAGGTCATTTTGGGGTGTCTAGAAACTATTGTATGGAATGTTCTCGATTGTGCTATCTCACCCTTGCACTAGTATCTGTTGGCTAGACAAAGATCGATCGTCCGGCTTTGGGTATCTAGAGACTGTTCCTTATTCATGAATTCTATAGAAATGTTTCGATGTTTTTCAATATTAAGGCGTCTAGATAGGTTCCCATTTATCTCTTGTTCCTACTTTGTTAGGTTAAGGCTCCTAGACAGGTTTACGATGTTCTGTCTTATTTTATCCTTAAGACCTGGTTTCCAGTCACGGAGGGATTGTGTGGGGGGGTAGGGGTCTCTCAGGTGGGTGGGGGTGTTCCCTCCTTGTGTTTGCGCATGTCTGGGCCTCGGGCCCAGACAGTGGCGAAGCCCACGCCGTTTTTTCCAAACCGGAAGTAGTATTATTTGACCGGAAGTGAGGCTGTTTGTCCTCTTTCCTGAGTCTTTTTCGGGGATTTTTCGGTGGGACTGTTTGGGGGGGGGGGTGTTCAGGCTATCCCTTCCACCTACCCCCGCCCTCCGTGTATGGTTCCCAGTGTCTTATTTTTTCAGTTTTACCTGAAAATTTGCACTTTTCTCATGTTAACAATGTTTTTCTTCATTGCTGTTTCAGTGAGTGAGTGTAAAGATGGATAAAGCTGTTGAGCCACCTCCGACCGGCCCTGCCGTACCACGTTCTCCTGCGTCGCGCCAGTGCGCCGTTTGCGCGGCTTTTCTTGAGTCTATTGAGATAGACCAACACGACCTATGTATTATCTGTCGTGAGTGTACTCCGGAACGGGGTTGTATTTTTGATGCCCATTGGTCGCCGTCACGCTGGGAGGAGTTCCGCGTTAAGTTAGCACAGCGCCTTAAAGCGTGTGCGACGGTGCGAGCGAAAAGACTCGAGGCTAAGGCAAATAAAAAGGCAATTAAGAAAGCCGCTGCAACTAGTGGGGGTAACGGTGGTAAGGTGATTATTGAGGGAGGTAGGTCGGTAGGTAAGAAAGAGATAATTCCTAGCCTGCTAGCGGGGGTAGAGGGTGGTAAGGCACAAGGCCTTCCCTCAGGCCAGCTAGCTGGGAAGGCAGGTAAGCCGGCTGCCGCGGGGAGTGCCCCTAAAGGGGTGTCTACCGCAGGCTATAAGGCCAGCAGTAAGAAAGATCAGTCCTCTAAGACCGTAGAGCCTGTTCCCGTTGAGGGTCTTTTAGTAGACTTGTCTTCGGTAGAACGGAACCGGCAGTTGACTGAAGAGGTATCAGGGCCTGGAGTACTGGTCTCCGCGGATAGTCCTCGAGGCTATCCCGCGTCTAGAGAGAGTCAGTCTCGGTCCACGGTATCTGGTTGGGTGGCTGAGGAGCCCCCGGAGATAAGGCGTAAGGTACCGCACACGGCTTCTCGTGAGGCGGGAGGGTTGAGGGTCAGCCAGGGGTTGTCCTCCCCTCGGGGACTGGCAGGTAGCGTAGGTCTATCCGGTCCGCCTCGCGGAGTGAGGGACGCGGGGGAGATATCCCGGTCCTCCTCCGCTGGCCCAAGCGCAGAGGCGCGGGCAGGAGAGGGGCAAGGTGTATTGGCTAGAGGCCTTACCAGGAGAGCGGTGGAGAGCCATAGTAGGCTCCCGCCTCCGGTGAGCGGTAGTCCTCAGGTTCAGGTTCCATACCTGTCACCAGTGAGTGGTGAGAGACCTCCCGTGGTTAGAAACCAGACGGGGGAGGGTCTCGCCCAGGTCCCGTTGCAAGGCGACCTTTTGGTTGCTCCTAGTCAGGGTCAGGTTATGTCGTTGTCTATGATGGTTCGGGACGCAGTTTTGGCGTCTCTTCAGGAGCCAGGTGTTAAGGCGGCTTTGGTTCAGGCCGCAGCCGCTCCTATCCCACCGCTAGGTCAGCAGATGCGGGGCGTGAAGCGCACGTGGGCTGACGCGGCGCCTGCCGATGGCTGGGTTGGCCAGGCGGCGCCGCTACCCGATCCTCGGTTTTCCGGGGAGTCGGAGGCGGGGTCAGGGACGGGAACGGAGGATTTTGAGTATGAACCGTATCCGGAGGAGGGGTACGAAGGAGAGTTTGGCGAGGGTGAGGGGGATGAGTATGATCCTCTGGGCGAGTATGATGATGAGGAGGGGGGTTATGAGGAGGAGCCGTATGAGGAGGCTCCTTCCTTCGTAGCCGCCTCGGGTAGCGTCGCATCAGCTGCATTTGACCCCCGGCAGTCTAGCCGGGCGAGGTCGGTAGCAGATGCTTCGGTGGCAGCTAGCTCCATGTCAGGTTCATGGGTGGAGTGGGAAGGGGTAGCTCGTCTTGAACGAGATTACCTCGATCCTTCCATTGCGGGTCCGTTTATCGCTAAGGTGCTGAGCGATACGTCTCAGCCGGTGTTGTACGACCCGGCGGCCTGTCCTCCGACGGAGGAAGGGGACATGGGGTTTGCAAACCCGTCCAGGTGTGGACAGAGACAGGTTCGGCCGATCCCACTTGTCCCGGTCTCGTCTTCTGTTCGCTTCCTAGTTGAGGAGGTCCAGAAGAAGGCCGTGTCCAAAGAGCAAGTGGTGAGGGATCCGGTGGTGGCTAAGCTGATAAAGAGTCGGCAAGCGGACGAGGACATTTTGGCGACTCCAAAATGCCCGGAGACCTGCTTCCGGCAAAGGGAGAACGACACTAGTTCTCGTTGCGTGCCTGTCCAACCCGTGCCGGCTGGTGTGGAGGGAGAGGGACCTCGTAGAAAGGCCTCTCCTTTCAGGGTAGCAGCGTGGAATAGAATTAGAGATGCGAGTATGCGCAAGTTAGAAGATATTGCGAGGGATGGTCTAAAGGTGGCCAGTCTCCAGACATTCGTGATGGCTCACTTGATGACGCTCTCTCTTGAACGCCCCGTTCGGTCGTACTCTATTCGGTGACGGTTGGGAGGGCCTCCTGCAGGGAGAGCTAGTGCGTCGTCAGTCGGTCGCTGCCGCTGGTGGCGGCAGGGCCAGAAGGAGGAGGTCAAGATCCAGGGGTACTGGTAGAGGGGCCTACGCAGGTTACCAACCGGCGGGTCCTCCCTCTAGGGGTAGAGGTGGAGGCCGCGGTAGGCAAGCACCTGCGGCACAGGGCGCACCGCCAGGGACGTCCCAGGGTGAGGGCTTTGTCTTTCAGCCCCCTCAGGTCCCTAGTCGAGGCCGGGGAGGTGCTCGCGGAGGCTTTAGAGGCGGATCTCGCGGCAGAGGCCGTGGAGGGTCCTATCCTCAAGCCCGGGGGCGGGGGAGAGGTAGCCGAGGTAGGGGCGCCCCAAGAGGGGGTCCCCAGGCCTCAGCCTGACCTGTTACGGGGAGCCACCCCCCAGTGGGTGGCCGTCTCCGGGAGTTCGCCGCGGAGTGGGAGGCAGTGACTTCGGACCAAGGGGTCCTGTCGGTGGTACGCTACGGCTACCGCCTGGAATTCACTGCCCCTCCTCCGGGCACGGGTCGGGTCCGCAGGACTCCGATCCCCCGGGAGATGGACAGGAGGGACGCCCTCCTGACAGAGGTGAGGGAGCTTCTATCGAAGAAGGCTGTAGTGAGGGTTCAGGGTGGAGGCACCCAGCCAGGGTTTTACTCCACGTTCTTTTTGACTCCGAAGAAGTCGGGACAGTGGAGACCCATTCTGAACCTCAAGCCTCTGAATGTGTATATGCGTCCGCCCCCATTCCGGATGGAGACGCTGGCAGCTATTCTGCCGGTGCTCCGCCCGGGTTTTTGGGTAGCGTCTTTAGACCTGAAGGATGCATATCTTCATATTCCAATGCACGAGTCGGCCAGACGCTGGCTCCAGTTCCATTTGAACGGAGCAGCGTACGAGTTCAGGGTCTTGCCCCTCGGTCTCTCAGCGGCGCCCAGGACGTTTACTCGGGTAGTAAAGTCGGTGGCCGAGTTTCTGAGATGTCAGGGGATCAAGATTTTTGTTTACCTGGACGATTGGCTAGTACTAGCTCCGTCTCGCCTCCGTCTTCAGGAGGATGTTCGAGTGGTATGCGAGCTGGTCTCGCGGCTGGGGTTTATAGTGAACCACGAAAAATCCAGCCTGATACCGTCACAGTGCATTCAGTTCCTTGGGGCCGAGATCGACTTTACCAAAGGGCTAGTCTCTCCCTCAGAGGACAGGATTGCTTCAGTAGTGAAGTGTGCGAAGTCACTCCTCAGGGTTTCATGGGCAGAGGCCCGTCTGGTTCTCAGAATGCTTGGGCTCATGGCCAGCATGGTCGATGTCCTGCCTTACTGCAGGTTATGGATGCGCCCGCTGCAGCGGCACCTCCTACAGCAGTACAGAGCGTGGTTCCACCCGCTCGGGCACAGGATTACGATCCCAGCGTACCTTCATGCCTCCCTGAGGTGGTGGTCCAACCCGGTGAACTTGCGACAAGGAGTACCCTTTCCGCAGTCTCTAGCCTCCGTGACCCTGACGACGGTCGCGTCGAAGCAGGGCTGGGGGGGGGGGGCTCACCTCCTCCACCACCACCGGTCAGGTGTCTGGACCCGGTCCCAAGCTCGTTTTCACAGCAACATTCTGGAGCTTTGGGCGGTGCACCTCTCCCTCAGACAGCTTTTACCGCTAGTCGAGGGAAAGAGGGTTGCGGTCTGGTCCGACAACATGACAGTGGTGGTGTACATAGACAAGCAAGGGGGCACCAGGAGTGCCTCCCTCTGCATGGAGGTGAGCAGGCTCCTCAGGTGGTGCAGACAGCGGGGGATATCCCTAGTTGCCTCTCATCTCCCGGGTCAGGACAACACCCTGGCGGACGCATTGTCTCGCCGGCTTCGTCCGCCCACCACGGACCGCCCAGCGAGGGGTTCATCGGTGGAGTGGAGACTGGATCCAAGGGTGTGCAATCAGATCTTTGCCCGGCTGGACCGGCCGCACGTGGATCTATTTGCCGCACACGACAACTTTCAGTTGCCGGTTTACTTTGCAAGAGGCGCGGATCAGGGAGCGGTAGGCGTCGACGCGCTGTCCCAGAGTTGGGCAGGTGTGATCGGCTACGCCTTCCCTCCGATAGCGTTGATACCGCGGGTCCTCAACAAGGTGGCGCAGACCGACAGTTGTTTGGTTCTGCTGATAGCCCCTTGGTGGCCCCGGCAACCGTGGTTCGTGCTTCTGACGGACCTGCTAGTAGCAGAGCCCGTTTCTCTACCGGTACGGTCAGGTCTCTTGTCTGTTCCCGCTCTTCGGGGAATAGTCCCGCTGCGCACAATACAGGCCCTCCGCCTGACTGTTTGGACCATTTCAAACAGTCGTTCCAAGCGGCGGGATTTTCTGAGGAGGCTTCCCTTCTCGCGGGAAAGGCAAGGAGACCTTCGACCCGATACTCTTATAATTCGAGACTGTCTAGATACCAGCGATGGTGTCGACAGCATGAGGTTGATATGTTCACTGCCTCTGTAGGTCGAGTGGCCGATTTCCTGGTCCACATATTCCAGTCCGGCGCTCAAGCGCGTACGGTCCAGGGGTACAGGTCCGCCATTGGTGCAGTGCATCATGGGTTCGTTGACCGGTCTTCAGTGTCTAATAATTCGGCCTTATCGAGCCTCATTAAGGGTATGTTCAATGAACGTCCACCGGCCAAGACTCTACTTCCGGAGTTTCAATGCTCCCTGGGGTTGGGTTTTTGGCTAAGAACCAGTCATTGGATTTTTCTCCAGCCTCCATAGTCCTACCGGACCTTAGGAAGGCGACAGGTTCGTTGGATGATGCACCATGGTGCCCAGTACGTTCTTTGAAATTCTATCTAAGCCGCACGAAGGCTATAAGGGGGGGTCAGGATCATCTCTTCTTGAGTTCGCGTCCACCTCATGCCCCGGCCTCGCGTGCCTCGATTGCTAGATGGGTCGCGAGTGTTGTGCAGAGCGCCTATAACATAAACGGCCGCGCAACGCCTACCTTTTCCGCACACTCCACGCGTGCCATCGGGCGCTCTTGGGCCCTTTACGGAGGTGTCTCACTGGCAGACATAATTGCTAGCGCGGGATGGCGTGGTGACACCACTTTTCAGTAGGTATATGTGCGAGACGTACTAGCCGGCTACGGTGAGCAAGTACGTGCAGGGTCGGCCGCTCTTACAGTGGGCAGGCGTAGATAAGGATCCTGCCTAGGTAGCCAGCTCATGCAGATGGAGGGGTAAGTGATGATTGTTGTGTATAGTCTCCTTGCCTAGGAATATTGCGTCAGCCCTGAGGGTGGGTTAGTCTTGGTTTGTTATCTTGGCTTTGACTGGGGCACTTTGAGAGTTCATGTTTTTAGCATTTGGCATGTCTCCTTTTCCTCCTCCATTGATCCAGTGGTAGTCTGTATGGCATTAGTTAGAATGTAGCGGTCGGTGAGTATTGTGTCATAGATTCCCCCCTCCCAAAGGCTGTGAGGGGGTTATCTATTAACAATACTCACCGACCGCTACATTCCCGCCCTCAAGAAATTGCGAGGGTAGGGATGGTTTGGAGGGCCTTAGCAATTTCTGGTGTCCACCCCCGTAAAATGAGACATGCTAGGGGGCAGAAAATTGTTTGAACGTGTCACCGATCGCGGGAGGGCGCGCTCCGATCTTACGATCTGGCATGTAGGCGCAGTATGGCTGGAGGCCAGAGGGTCTGGGCCATGACTAAAAACTTGGTATGTGGGTAGTAGTGGTTTCTGATTCCCGTGATCGTAGCAGTTATATGGCATTAGTTAGAATGTAGCGGTCGGTGAGTATTGTTAATAGATAACCCCCTCACAGCCTTTGGGAGGGGGGATTCTGATCATAAATCATAAAGATATTTCAAGTTACAGAGCGATACGATTCCTAATACCCTCAAAATCATAGTTTTAGAGTGAATTTAGAGTAAAATTTGAAAAAATAGATTGTACCGCTCGGTACAATCTATTTTCAAACCATGATTTTGAAGTAATTAGGAATCGTATCGATCTGTAACGTAGAATATCTTTATGATTTACGATTAAATATGTAAATCTGCAAGAAAATCTGCTTTCATAGTAAAAATCAATGATAGGGGGCGCTACTTGGAAAAGATCACATAATATGCCTTTAACATAATCAATTTACCCTACCCATGCTACGAATTGCTTATAATGTTCTAAATTTTAATAACAAACTGACATTTTCCAACAACAAAAAAAAATCAAATATGAAAATGCAATGTGTGCCATTTCAATTGAAAATCACTGTGCTCGTGGACAAACATGTATGTTTGGTTGTGCAGCAAAGAGGGTCACCAAAGACAAACGAAAAATGCGATCGACTTCTAAATATGTCATTCTTGCAACGTTTAAAAAGTTTTAAAATTCATTTTGGTTTTGAAAACAAAATGGCTTCTTTCCACTTTTGCATTTTTTTTTACTCACCCTGTAAATTATTTGGTTTGGTGTATGAGATTTATGTTTGATGCTTTACACTAAACAAACACACAAAAATAAAAGACAGCTTGAAATTTGTTGAGAAATACCACAGCTTTTAAAGCTATAAGAAAAGTCCCTGAAACCTGACTTATTATAAGCTTATTCAGTTAGAAAAAACACCTCCCTTGTTTGCGTTCATTGTAGGGAGATATACATCCTTTCTATGAGCAGATGAGGTAATTCAATCTGTGCATCTTGAATCTTGAACAAAGTCAATAAGTAGAGAGAAGAAGTAGAGATCAAAAGATTTTATTTGTATAATGTAAAAACAATCACTATACGGCGCAATGGTTAATAATTTATAAATTAGATGCTAGATGGCATGTTGCTTTATACTTTGTTCATGAAAGTTGAACCTTTGGAAACATAAATTTGGATAACATGAAGAGGAGACCATATGGGTAATATGATTCTTTGAAAACAGTAAGAACTGAAGCATAAATCGTCGTGTGACTAACAACATCATAAGTGACATTGTTCTAAAGCAAATTAATTAATTTTTATTAATAAAAAATAATATCGAAAGTGCATTGCAATTCTATGGTTGTGTGCAATAACATTGTGTCTACCACTTACGTCATTATTGCACTCTGCTTTCATAGCATTCTGAGTGCAATAACAGCATATCTACCACTTACGGTGTGGTTGCACTTTGTTCCCTCGTCTGTTCTCAAATTTTTCTCAGTGCATTAAGATTGTATCTGCCACTTACGTCTGTATTGCAAATTGCTTTCATAGCATTCCGAGTGCAATAACATCGTATCTACCACTTACATTGTTGTTGCACTCTATCTATTCTCCTGTCTGTTCTCAAGTTTTTCCTCTTTGCAATAATATCTTATCTGCCACTTACGATGTTATTGCACTCACTAGATTTGCTAGTGCAGATACGATATCTAAAAATGTCAATAACTTTTTAATTATTTATTTTTTACCCAAAATTTATATTATCAAAGAAACAAAATCTTTATACATAATATTATGTGGTTACACAAATACACAATAATTATGAAAAAACAAATATAGTAAATGCAGATATGATGTTGTTGCACACACACAACGAAATGTGATATGCATCTAGGATATCACTTGCAAAATAATGTGTCACATTGCATTTCAATTTATTTTAAACGGCGTATATGTGTCCATATATGTGACTTGAATGTGCTGTCATTATGGCATGAATGTGCTGTCAATGTGATATGCATGTGATGGCCATATGCAGAATATGGGGTCACATTCCCATGTGTCCATATGACTTGCACGTGCTGTCCATGTGACTTGCATGTGATGGCCATGTGTATAACATGGGGTGACATCACCATTTTTCCATCTGACTTGAATGTGCTGTCCATGTGATATGCATGTGGTGGCCATGTGCAGAATGGAGTCACATTCCCATGTGTCCATATGACTTGAATGTGCTGTCCATGTGACATGCATGTGATGGCCATGTGCAGATGAGATGAGGTACATTCCCATTTATACTGAACATGGTATAGCATTGCATCATTTCCCTCGCGTAATCCGCAGATGGTTGGCGCATAACATCCATAAAATCGTTAGCAAGATGAATATTTACCAGCGCATCTTTGAATCAAAACAATGCATTTTAGGAAACATCCCAATTGATGTTTGCTCTACAAAGCTACTATTTGCCAGGGACGTTTCATTATATACTGAGGAGCAATAACAGATGTGGACCAACACTAAATCTACAATTATAAGGAGCACTACCAAATATGAGTTAGTCTCATATAGACTCAATCAGTTTGTCATCACAAGTTTTGTCTCCTTGTGTTTATTGTGAATGATAATAAAAAAGTCCCAATTTAATTGGAAATGGATGTTGATATGGGGCAGCTATAGTTTAATCAGTTCCAAATTGGCAAGAAATATTCTTTTTTTTAATCTCGATCTCCACGCGCAAAAGTAATCCAGGCGTACGTGCAAGATTATGGCCACACGTATGTGGTCTTGGTCACACTCATGCGGTTTTGGTCGCATGATGCACGCGTCACGCATATGGTGCACAGTGCCCTAGTTACCTTCATGCGTGCCCGTGCGTTCTTCTTTATTCACACGCTGGTGTAAGAAGGCTTCGCCAATTTGGAACTGATCAAACTATATTGGCAGCGGAAGCATCAGTATTTAGGGCAGGCATGATATTTTGTAGATGAAAATTGGAAAAGCAATCATTTTAACTATCATTTTAACTTTTAAGTAGATATTTTTGCCTGAATTTTCCTCTATTTAGTCAAATTGTAGACAATTTTACGTAATAGTCAGCTGTTTTTTTTAATTTCATGGAATTTCATGTTTTTCACCTGATATGAATATCATCATGTCTGTTAGGGGTAGACAGGGACAATTTAGGGGGTTGGGATGTGGACATATTTAATACACACATATCCCCTGCATCCACCACCTACAAAATAGAGTCATAATACAGATAATAACAGCACCTTAGACCACTGTCAGTGTCTCCCAAAATAAAATGTTTCAAGAAGAAAGAAAACAGTTTCAGAACAAACAATTTGGCTTGACATTTACATTTTTAACATCACTCTTGAAACTGTCCAATTTGGGTGAAATGGCTCAGCAAGGAAATAATAATTTGTGAAGCCTAATTGAAGTAAAAATCAATCTTAACCACAAAGGTGTCATTTTAAAGCATTCAAAAAGCTACTTTTGTTGGTATTAATATCTTAATTTTTCTTTGAGAGACAACAGCACTGTTTTGCCTCGACTGTACACAATTTACATTCATCTGACAGATGTTATATTGCAGGTGCGTTTCACGGCTGTTTGACTGTCCAATTTATAATTAAAATTATGGGATAAAAAAAGATTATATAGTGGCCCGTTTATGGTTTGACCTGATTTAAGTAGTGCTAGTAGTAGAAAATTTCAAGAAAATTGTTCGAGCCCTTTTTAAATTATCGGCATTTTCTACTTGATACATATTTTACATGTAACTCCATGGCAAATGTGGCCGATGAGGGCGCTATTATAGTTAATAATAATATTCAAAGCTCTATTTCTCAGAAATGGCACCAACAAATGTTCTGAAATTTCTACAAAAGATGGCAAGTACATTCAGGTATTTGAATCAGTTAAAAACAGAACTGGGCCAGCAAGTTACAGTGTTCTCAGAATAAAACGGACACATTATGTGGGATCAAACAGCCGTGTTTGTAATGGCTTGTTTACTTTTTACAAGATCTTTTGTTGTAGCTTGTAACGCTGTGATGCAAATCGTATGTTGCACTGATTTTAAGCCATCCATAACTGTATGCAAATGGGACGAGAGCTGTTAAAAGTAGGTCGTGTAATGAGATATGAATGTTACATTAAATAGTAATGGACCATAATTGGCTGATAAAATGGCCCCTAGGCTATGACATCTATCTTAGTATACTGTAAAGGTGGACATTTTTACGCTACATTTATTTTTACGCTTTTTGCGTCAAAATCAGCGAATATAAAAATGCGCAAATGCATTCATTTCGTATAAGTTTATGTAAGGATGAAGCTCAAAATCGCAAAAATAAAAACAAGCAAAATTGTTCGAAATGTGCAAAGCACAAACAATTACATGAGCAAAAAATGTCCACTTTTACATTAGTAGTTCGCGGCAGTAATTAATGTTTGAACAAGGTAATGGCATAATGGTTCCAGTTATGTTCAGTAAATGAGAGTACTATTTGTATGGGGGAATTGACAAAGACCAGGCCTGTCCCTTTTATGGCAAAATTATGTATCTTATATGTACTTTCCTAATTATATACTTCCTTTTAACATGGATTGTGTGAACTTGGTTCAATAATCCTCACTTAAGAAAAGGTTGCTACTTGTTAAGACAATAAAAGTAATATACTGCCTTTTACCACTATATGTTTTATGGAGAAAAAAACTAACTTTGATCATGTTAAAAGGCAGTATACTGTTAGAAAACTACATATAAGATACATTCTTTTTCCATAAAAGGGCTATGCAGCCAAGCAGGATACAACATGAGCAGAATTACAACCTGGAAATGAATTTAAACCAACTGAATTTTGTTGAAATAGCTCCTTGAAAAAAGAAGCTGTTACGTGGGACGAACAACTTTGTAGCCATATGAAGTAATAATTCTTGGACATTTTGGCAATATTCAAGCAATTTCAAAATAATTTGATGTTCAAACTTTCATTAACAAAATTCACCCCATATTCCCAAACTTGTACCATTTTTGTCTTTGAATTAAAAATAAGTAAAATTGATTTCAAATCACAAAATTTGCAACAACTAAATTGAGTCAGACAAGCCCATACAGGGTGACTCAAAAAAAAATTAGGACTCTGTTTCATGATGGTGTAATTCCTATTATAATCATTGGACCATGACCAATTTAGTCACACTGTAAAGCCCAATTAATTATTATGATATCCTGAAAATATGAGATCAATCCGATGAAAAATAAGAAAACTAGTGTACTTTGCGTAAACCATGTCATTTACTGGTTGAAACAGAGTCTTAATTTTTTTGAGTCACCCTGTATAACAGGTTTCCCCATTTAGCCTTTAGCTTTATGCTATTGAACGCAGGCTTTTAAAAGTAGGTTATATAATCAGAAATGAATGTTACATTAAATAGTAATGGACGATAATTGACTGATGATGCGCCCATGGCTGTATGGCATCTATATTATATTAGCACGCTGCAGCGGTACTTAATATTTGAACAAGAGATGGCATAATCGTATCAGTTATGTTGAGTAAATGAAAGCACTGTAAGTGTTCAGACCTACCGCAGGAATTTAGCGGAGTAATTCTGTTATACCCTTCACAGAGGTATTCATAGTGCATGATTTTTAAGAATGACGCATACTACCGATGTTGGTGTGTAGGGTATAACAGAATTATGCCAATTTAGCACAACCGGCTATGCAGGGATCAAGATACAAATAATTAGGGTATAAGCACATTCGCACGCTATAGGCAATGCCTTTGCATTGTGTTAGAATTCATTATTACTTCAATTGGTTTCCTATATCCACATGCTTGTGTTTGGGTGCATGATCTTGTTTGCATGGAAAATGGAGTACTTAAAGCGACTATTTAAAATTTCTTTTAAACACTTTTCGCTCTTTGTTTGGCTAATTGAAAAAGAGCAAGATTAGAATCTTTTGTTATGCTTATTGAGCCAAATGCTATCCACCTAGAACTTGAAATTAAATTGTACTGGCATTATTTTAGTTATTAACTTAATTATATTGAGAATTACCTATTTATCAATTATGTGTAGCCCCATATTTTGACTTGAGAGAAATTGGATAACATTTATTGATATGCATTGAAGTCAATGCTTGCAAAGTAGCCATGACGCTACCTATTGTATCTAGTGAAGTGTCTGTGTTTTTTGTCTCTTTAATGAGCATAGATAGATTTATGGGTTTATTGAGGAACGAGACATATTTTAAAACCTGCAAGTAAAATGTACCTTTACCCACACACATCAGATTTGATGTTGCTTGCACTTTGAATGTTCCAAGCAGAATAAAAATGCAGTATATATCATTTGTCTGCATCAAATCAAGTCCAGGATGCACAATATACCCGTCTGACCTTTGATATTTATAATTTACAGTCCTTAACCTAAATAAGTGTTTTGACAAAGCAAAGCCCTATATAATGATTCTAGATAAATGACAAAAACAGCAATAACCTTATACTAGTAGGTCAGTTTTATCAATTTCACATATATGCTTTTTGTAATAAGTACTATATATAATTTAAACAGTGAACTCTTAAGAAAGTGTGTTAAGTTCCAAACTTAGAGCTGTTTGACATTTTAAACGTAAGAGCTTAAGTAGCACTTACGGCAACAAAATAAGTCGCTTGGTTTCAATATCAATTGCTATTGTTTAAACATTGTGAAGTTGTATTTATGCATACAAGTATGAACCCATATTTTGAAATTAAGAGAGGATTTTGACAGGTTTTACAGAATAAGGTGTTTTAACACTTAATTTCATGTGGCTATAAGTTTAACCATTTACAAAACAGATTTTTTAAAAAACCTTTCCCAACTTTCAAAGTTTATCTCAAGAATTACTTAACCAATACTATAGGCATGTTTGTTCTTATTTCAATGCATATCTCACAGTGTTTCCAAATATGGTGATGAAATTCCATAATTTGGACATTTTTGAAACGTTTTGTGGAATTTTGGAATGTTGTCTGCAGACGCCTGCCTGCGTGGGAAGTGTTAAAATGGTAGAATTAAACTATAGGTGAGGGGCAGATTAATCCACATGCAAAAGGTATTACAATTGGCAAATGTATGACAAAACATATCTATATTGCATTTGTTTTTCTGTTTTCAATAATTGAGCGTGCAAGAAATGACATTTCTAATATAATGTTTCAATTTAAATTTCACACTTAACTTGTGGGGATTAAACCGCCGGCCACACTAGTAGTAGCTAGGTCAAGAAATGCTCTCGTAAACGCTGCACCAATAAACTGACATCGCCGACAGTGTGATAGACTCATTATAGCCAGCGTCACATATATATTGCGCCTAGCTGTGGTCATGCCTCGGATCGTTTACAAATGATACTAAAGGATTTATGTTCTACAGTCCATCTCAGTTGCAGTTGAGAGACGGCACCTGTACTTATTAGGCTAAATTTTAAAAAATCATTTTTCTCAAAGCTCCCGCGCGCGTTAGTTTGTTGATGCGCATTAAAAAAACAAAAATCTTAAAAAATCTTTTTTTTTAATTTTCTAAAACAATTTTTACAATTTTTTTGAAAAAAAAATCCCAACATTTCACAGATTTTTCAGATTTTCATTCATCACATCATTTTATATACAAAAGGTCACTTTTACAAGAATTTCATTATTTTATATTTAAAAAAATAAAAAAATGCATTTCGCATTAGGTTTTCAAAAACTGAAGAGCTTTGAGACAAAAGATTTTTTTAATATAGCCTTAAATATATGCAGCTCGATACTGTATCCATCATTTCAGTACAATTGGAAAATGTGAAAGACGAGACACAATCAATGTTGTCAACAAATACAATTTATTTTATTAGATTCTAAATTAGGAGTCTGACAGTGGTTAAATTTATAAAATATGGGTCTTTTGGGTGGCTTTTTCACAAATGTTAGGGTATTTGAATGGTAGCTTGGTTAGGCTGACATATGCATGTCTCAAATAAATTTGAGTCCCCCCCCCCCCCCCCCCCCCACCCCCCACCATGGAACTACCAGCTTGAGTGGTAAAAGATTACAGTCGGCCACAGCTCAGATTATATACACTTGTATACCCCCCCCCCCCCTCTCTGCAAGTGGACATCAGACCTACCTTGCCTGGAACAGTTAATTACCAAGTTTTGATAAGCTTACCCCTAGTTCAAATTGCCATTTATGGTGGCCGAGTAGTTAAGGCGTCTGCCTAGGGTTCAGGAGACCGGTGTTCGAGTCACTGCCGGTGAACGTCCTTTCTTATTTTTAGTTGGGACATTCACCAGTGTTTGTTAATAATTGTGGGTTGGTAAATGCTTTATATTTTAAAGCTCTTTGTTGTTAAGTAGGAGTAGGAAGGGCTTCAATAGCCTTAGATAGGAGTATCCTAATTTCCCTAAATACAAGGGAGCCCCCTTCCCCGCAACCCTTAGCTTGAGTGGAAGTAGAGTGCAGTCGGTCATGGCTCATATCAATTACAATTGAACAGGATATACTCTTCCTATACATCAAGTGGACATCAGACCTGCCTGGCCTGGAGCAGCTATTAAATTACCAAGTTTTTACAAGCTCTGTGTTATCCCGGGGTGCTCAGTGGTCATTACAAGATGGGTATCATGCGTGTCAAAGAAATCACATAATTAGGGTAGTTTTTCAAGGTGGGGCACGTTACGTACGTAACGTGAATAGTATCAAAACAAGCCAAATTAAGAAAAAGGGTAAAAAAAGGGTTAGAAATGTGTCATACGCGGTAAGTGGTTTAAATTATATAAATTACTTGCTTAGGGTATCAAAATATTTTGAGTACTTGTTTAGGGTATCAACATATTTTGAGTACTTGTTTAGGGTATCAAAATATTTTGAGTACTTGTTTAGGGTATTGGAATTACTGATATTACTTGCTTATAGGGTATGTAAAATACTGTGCCATACTTGTTTAGGGGGTGCTTTTTCACGTTAACACGATTATGTATTTAGGGTACTTTTTGAAAGTCCTTGGACGTGCATGGTACCCCCTTGTAATGACCACTGAGCACCCCGGGTGTGTTATAAAGTGGGAGTAGTAGGGAGTTTGAATAGCCTTAAATAGGAGTACCCTAAATACATAGGTGCCCCTCTCTTGAGTCACCACTAGCTTGCATGGAAGTAGAGTGCAGTCAGTCATGGGTCATATCATTTACAATTGAACAGGATATACGAGGGGCATTCAGTAAATAATGAAAGTGATCATGGTATGGGATGCATGAGTGATTCTATTGAGGGGATAATGTGATCAATACAAAGTATGAACCTTTATCTTTCAAACAGTACAGTTTTGGATTTATAAGTGTGAACTATGACGTCGTAGCATTGTCTCAAAGTAAGTACACTTGGGACACTACTTAATCAGTTATTTGGCGGGAAATTTGAATTATTTGTATGAAACATGTGATAAGAAGATTGCATAACATGACACCAGAAGCAGGTAAATCCCATTTTTTTTCACGTAAGTATGATAAAAAGACAATAACTTAAATCCCTGTGTGATTTGATGTATGTAGTATATGAGTAAAAAGTAAGGAGAGGCAATCGAATAAAAAGTATACAAATATCAGTATTTCAAATAGCCAATTTTCATTGAAAAATGCCCAGTCAGCGAATCACTAATATTGCGGAAAATCAAACAATTTATGAAAAATCCAAGCAATTAACCAGTTTGGGAGATTCCATATGATAGTTAACTAATTTTCTGAACTTATTCGCATGAAACCTGCAGAAAATGTGCGCATGCGCAGACGGCAGATCATTTTGAACAGGGCCACAAATGGCTAAAATCAAGAAATTTACCAGATAAAAGCTTACTGTGCCTTCAAATTCTAATCAGAAATAATTAAAAATGCTTAAATCAATGTGTTTAAATATTGTGATAGTCAAAATAAAGATATACATGAATGTATCAATCAAAGATGGCTGCCACAACCTCTCTTATTACTGTTATCTTTAGAGCTACTATATATGTATTGTTAAAGTAATCGTCACATAATTTCAATGGTTTGAGGAAATTTTATGAACAGCTCCTTCTGAAATCCCCACTATTATTGCTTTACATCCCACACAAATTTACTAAATTATAATCCCTCCATTGTTCTTTATCCTTTGTTGTTTTCAAAGGTATATTATTGCGGATTTTGCTAAATAAAAGCGCATTTGAGATGGTCCCTTCTTATTTGCGTTAAGGAATTCAGGTCTAAAAAATAATGTCAAGCGGAGATAAGTGTGTGTTCTAACTATGTGCCAAGTGTTATCTGTTTTTATGCTTGCATTGCCGAGATATACGCAAATGTATCGATCAACCCATTTTCAACATATTACATATCCAGCCAAATAATTGACAGATTTCAGTCAGTGTCTGAAACCTATTGTGTTTATGTTAATGACATTACATAACCAAAGGTATCTAACATTCCAAAAGTGTATTGTTTGAAAGACAAAGGTTCATACTTTGTATTGATCACATTATCCCTCAATAGAATCACTCATGCATCCCATACCATGATCACTTTCATTATTTACTGAATGCCCCTCGTACTCTTCCTTCGCATCCAGTGGACATCAGACCTGCTTGGCCTGAAGCAGTTAATTACCAAGTGTTCACACGCTCAGTGTTGTGAAGTTTTCTGCAAGTCTTATCTTGTCGTAATGTGGTTCAATTTTCTCAAAACAATATCTGCAATTGTATGGAGAAAGGTTTTATTAGTTGCAATGAGCACAAAACAAAAAATGTGTATTTGAAAGGTTATTTTTGTATTCCACACATAAATTTCATTATCTGATATTGGTCACGACTTTAAGTACAATGAATACACATTTCATCCACATCACAATGTTTATCATTTCTATTAGTCATCCACTTAAGGGGATGTGCACCTTCGTACAGCCTCCGTAAAACTGCCGTAACTTCTTCATTATTCATTTAATCTAGATAAAAGTATACATTTTTTGCAGGAAAGGGTTCAATGAATCCAACTATGATCATGAAATTGACCATTTTGGAGAAAATTATAAAAAACACGTTTTTGACCCATTTTAGGTTTGGAAAAGATAACTCAAAATATATTTTGTCAAATTTTGTCATACTAGTTTTATTATATTCTTCATACAATTCCCTAGGAACAGTTTTTTGGCACTTTTTGGTCTATAACAAAATTTGACAAAATATATTTTGAGTTATCTTTTCCAAACCTAAAATGGGTCAAAAACGTGTTTTTTAATAATTTTCTCCACAATGGTCAATTTCATGATCATGGTTGGATTTATTGAACCCTTTTCTGCCAAAAAATGTATACTTTTTAACCGCGATGTATATCGAGGTTCTTGTGACGCACGGCATCACTAGCTTCGTATCTGCGGGCACTGTTGTCATTGTTATGCATTCCGTTTTTTGTGTGTAATTTTAAAAAGCTAACTACTTTTTCGTTAAGGTATGGTTATCACTCAAAAATCGCGAGAATACTGTGAACCATATTTACATAGATGTGTAGGAACAAATGTTTCGAAAATCGATTTGGATACATACGCAATGTGAATTTTTGTTATGAAATACGTTATATCCTGGACTGTGCTGATATTGAACGATATTATACAAGCACGAGGCTATAGTGATCATGTGTGATAGCCGCAGGAGACGGCTTAAGTGGTATGCCTTGGTAAATATTGGATAAACCATAGACGGTGGATAAACCATGGACTTATTTGATCCGATGGATAAACAAACATATCTTCGAAGCAGTACAGACGGTTGCTGTTCAGTCGAGATTAATACTACAACAATAATAACACGCAGATAATAGTTAATTGGTAGCAGCCTTGGGTAAACCAGAGAGATGTTATTACTATACACCTCCCTGGGTAAACTCCTTGGTAAACTCTCAGAAATCCAAAATTAACAAACCACGAAACTATTTATTAAGCCAATTGAGAAGACAGTATTGTAAGGAAATAACTAGTAAAGTTTCAACTGTTTAAAAATTGATTTTGCACAAATAAGTCTCATTTTCCATCATCACCAACAGCAATTCATTAACTCATGTGGCGGCCGGCCGCCCTTTCCCAAAAACTTAATATTTTTTTTATTAACCATTCATATGCTATTTTTGGGTAAGTGTACAATGACTGAGATTGCATTCATAATGGGCCTCTAAATTCTGATTTTTAAAATACTATTTGTCCATAATATTACTCTATCTTGCTTTCATCACTATATTTGTTTGTTCATTAAATGTGCTCACAAATTAAGATTAAAATACTATTTAGTATTGTTAAAATAATATGTTTATGCTGTCCACTCGCGAGCGCGATCCTGACATAGCAATTGTAATATAGTATGCAATGTGTTAATACTGATTCGCACGTGTTTCGTGTGGGCGATGGTTCACGCGCGCTGTATAAACTTCCTCGAAGCATTCGCTAATTAATGAATAATGGAGCTGAATCAGTAACGGGAATTCAATACAAGGGTTGGCCATTGTGAATGAGGGGTGAGATGCCATGTGTTTTTGGTATAGAAATCCTACAGCTCCGCTATATCTATGGTTGAGTTTTAAAAAAAGTTCGCGCCGCCTACCTCTGCTCTGGTGCTTAATATATATTAATTGTGCTACACTTAAAAAAGGGAATACCATAATTATTTAGTTTGTTTATATCACGGATCGGCGATCACGTTCGCTTGAAAAGAGGCTATAGGTTCATTAACACACTTTGGAGTTAAAAATACACAAGCACATGTATGCAGAACACACAGAAGACCACGTGACCACTTGGCCTAGATAAATACTAATTAGGATTATACCATTTCTCAAGGGGTGTGTCCTCATTTTATTATTCAATTTCTCAAATAGTGTGTTCTTAATACGAACTTAAAATTGGGGTTATTAAAGAGGTGAGTAGGGAGTTACCGTATTGGGGGCTGAGAATATATGTGTCTCAGATTGGGGTAGGGTGGGGTTGGGGGCGGTGAGCAGGGGAGGGGAGATACGTGATACCCATCATCTCCATAGTTTATAAACATATTTACAATGATCTAAAACACTAAAATGAACTGAACTTTTGTTGATTATAAATTGAGAAGTGGATTAGGTAGGGAGGAGAGGGGAGGTTTGTTTAGTCAATTAAATTAAACAATATACATTTACTGTGATCTTAAAAACCTAGAGAGGGTTAGGGGTAAAGGGTAGGGGAGGGAGGGGCCAGGGGGAAATAGAGGTAGATAGTCAATTAAAAATGTATATTTACGGTGATCTAAAAACACTAATTGGACTCAACTGAGTTCATGATAAAGATAGTCTGGAGAGGAGTAGGGAGGGAAAGGTGGAGGGAGAGCGCATGTTACAGGGGATGAGATTGACTCTGGAGGGAGGGACAGTGGGAGGAGCATGGATGGGGAGATTGTCTCGGTGTGAGAGGGGCAGGAGGATTATCTCAAGAGGTTGAACACGGATTTGATTTACATAAGGGGGGGGGGGGGGAGATAGTTAGGCCTATTCAATACCCAGTTGATTTGACAGTTTTG
>CM069446.1:51077850-51153009 GCA_035610835.1 Ophiura sarsii
TATCTTGATGTGATTTGGTGTAGGGAAGGAGGTTGGTGTGTTCTTTTTGTTGATTAAATTTTTCAAGGTATTACATCCCTTGCATTAACTACAATGCATACCTCTGTGACAGTGCTACATTGTATCATATGTTTCATCATCATTTTTTTCAAGTCACTTTTGATGAACAGGCGAGACGCGCCGTTCGAGAACCGCCTTGTTATGATTGACGACATCGACAAACCTCCAACAATGCATTAAGGTGCGGGATTGTAAAGTGCGGGATTGTTATGCGTCGTTCTTTAAAAAACGTTAAAAAACGACCACACTCAATGCATCATGTGTCAGGTGAATACACAAAAGTTACAATACCGCACCTAACTCCAACAATGGGACAGGCAATGGGAACTTAGAACAGAATTTATGACAAATAATAAGGGCCTCCCCTCACCAACTTTTAAAAAATCCGGACGAGTAACAGGGTTTTTTTTTTTACTTGGCCTTATATTAAATACTGAATACCCTTTACCTTGACCGCACCCCCCCCCCCCCCCCCCCGCACCCCCCCCCCCCCCACCCCACCCCACCCCACGTCTGGTCAAATCATTCTACATTCAACATTTCATATTTGCATCGTTTCACCACAGATGACTATCTGTGGTTTCACGCATTCGCCGGACAAGTCGAGTCACGATATGGATGAGTGTGTGCCGAAAATAGATGTACATCTTGACCTATTTAAATTCTCCATTTAAAGGCCACAGTTCGCACGTACACAATCGTACACCACTCCATGCGGCTGTATACGAGCGTGCATGCACAGCCTAATTAGCATAATTTATTACGGCATGTTACAACAGGTGATGAGTCTGGTATGAAAATAAGTTTAGGCCAAGTAACAAAAATAATGTGTTTCTCGCCCGGACCTTTTTTTAAATCAGTGAGGACGGCCCTTACTATTTGTTGTTGGATTTTTTGTTATTTTTTTAATTTAAATTACAAGCTTTTGCAAGAATTGTTTCGATATTGGTATCAGACTATCACTATCTATGCCAACGAGTGTTTCTCGCGTCTTTTTCATAGAAATATACTTTAAAATGATGGACACACTCACACACAACAAAGACAGGTTTGATTTTTGATTTTTTTTTTCTCGAACTTTTAATGAATTTTGAAGGATTTTTTGAAAATAACAATTAACAAAAATATTGGAGCGGCGTCAAAAATCGATGCGGGCGGTGACGTGAAGCACGGCATTTGTGTTACTTGGCCTTAGCAACATCTGTCAAAATATAGGAAAATTATGCCATGGGTCTCCGGTTAAAAACATGGGTCCATTTCCCCCGAAAATGGGTCAATTTTCGTTTTGCTTGCGGCACATCTAACAAACCAAAAATCCTGAGTAGGCCTACCCTCCCCACCCGAATAACCAGTGTGTAGCGGCCAAGGACTATGCACAGTTCCCGGCACAGTTGCATATGAAAAAGATGCCTCATTTATAGTTTGGACAAAAGGTTACGGGAAACATAACATTGATTTGCATGTGCCAATAACTGGGTGGGGTTACGGCTTGCCGCACGGACGCCCGCCGGCACACATTTATTTCATGAAAGAGGGGATTTCCCACGATAGGGAGTTGTCTTGGGCAGCTCCTGAACCTGCGAATACAAAATGTGATAGTGTCATTATCAATAATCAATTATGGAATATAAACAATGCGTCATAATTATGAGTAGGCCTATGATTATGAATCCAGAGAAATAAAAGGTAGGTAGATCCGACCAAAGACTTTGATCCGACAACCTTCCTAGAACCTGAGACGAATATTCGTCTCAGCTAGAACTGGAGTGGAATTCGGTCGCTACATTAGCGCTCGCGGCCCGGGCTCATCTGCTCATCATCACTGATTGTACGGTGGCGGAGACGGCGAGACTAAAGGAAAATTAACTTGAACTAACTTTCATCTTTATTGATTTGATTGGCAATTATGTACCAAGCACTTTATTCATCATACACTGTGTAATGTGTAACAAGTGGATTATCGATTGTAGTCTTTGTAGTTCCTCGCCAAAATAATGATAGCCACGCACGCAAGTTAACGCAATTCGGGTTGGTTGTCTACTTGTTTTTGGGTTGATTCTAAAAAGTTGTGATATCAACGAACTATCGTCGTATTGTCAGCAGCGGGATGTCATTGCGCTTATTATAGGACTATCATCGCAGTTAATACGTGGTGCAATTTATTTCGATCTGCACTTTAACTAAATCTAAATCGCCTTTGACCAGTCGATTTACACAATTCCAGCGCGTACAACTTTCCAAATTTAAAACTCAATTGAAACCCATTAAATCCAGGGGAAAACTCAGCCTAAATTGCTCGTAAACAAAATCTTAAACTTATCCCGCGGTAGATTTTGCCAGAGCGAATGGAGATCTGGAAATCGTAGCGAAAAGTGAAAATAGTCGGATCGTAGATTTTGATTTTTAGAATAAAGCCAGGGAAAGGTGCATAACTTGGGCAAACTCTTCTTTATTTAAATCTGAGACATTATAAAATCATAATTGTCTAGCAAGATTGACTATACAGTATTAAATGAACTAGCAACTTAAAATACCGTTATGCACCGTTATAACTGTTTTGCATTGTTGGATAAATCATGGAAGAATACTTCCATGGATAAATGTGTTATTTTGAAGACTTATTTACGGCAAATCCCATCACATCACTGTCAAGTGAAACCGGGGCAATAATTACCCATTCAATACTGCAGCGATCGAACAATATTATCAGATACAGGATCTTTTTGGACAAGGCAAACTGCAGTTGTTTACAAAATATACAATGCAGAAAATAAGAGTCTATTTTAATCATCAATAGAAATGTACCTATCGTGATCGGGTGTAACGTTTTATGATAATGGTCTGTCATCTATAATCAAATCCATGGCCTCAACACTTGACGTTAATGAGATCGATTGAGTCATGGTTCACCACGAACTAGGTTGTTTTATAACACGACCCTATCGACGCACTTGTGAAGATGTTTTACGATCGGTTTGTATTGATTTATACCACTTGACAAACAATGGGCTAGTAGCCGAGGAAGAAAAGAGATTTTTGTTATTGTGGATTCAACAAATTATCGGATTAAGGGTTTGAACGTTGCAAAGGCGATATTATCGGGTGAAAAACGATGGCCCGTTATATTCAGTAACTTGCCAACAGGACTTCCAAGGATTATGTTTGGAAAAAATCAACTCGATTTTCGCGATTTAATCACAACGCGATTTGCTTCGTTTAAATCGCCTCACTCAGTTATGACATCATGCCTTATATTTTGCACTTCTGCACATTACAACAGTTGAACAAAATGAAACGCACAAAGACGTTTCCACAAAAAGACATTTTCCACAAAAAGATGTTTCTGAAGAATGTATACTCTCTAAAAGTAAAAGAGTGAACAACTCATTCTCCAAAAGAGTGAGGAGAGTGAAAATCACTCCACTATCCACTCTTTCAATGAGCCATATAAGTGACCATTCAAACAAAGAGATCTTTACTCTTTTTGCACACTTTTGAGTGAACTCTTTTTGAGTGATTTTCACTCATTTTGAGTGATTTTCACTCTTTTTGAGTGATTTCCACTCTTTTTGATTTAGAGAGTAAGTGAATACAAAGAAAGACAAAGTCTGGCATTTTCAATACACAGAATAATTTATATTTTGCGGAACCCCAGAAAACAGTGCAAACAAAATAACCTCTTTTAACACATGCTCCCATGTGGCAGACCTCTCCATTAAACACTTACATTAGTTTTCGGTACTGAATCGATGAATAGCTAATAAATAGTTAAAATGGTGTATGGTATCTTCATCTCAAAAGTGTTTGCCCAAAACTGTATGTAAAAAGCTTACGATGCGTATGCTCTACTTTATTTAGGATAGAGGCTATGCAATATTTCACTCAGACACCAACATGAATGTGATATTATTAAAAATGATCAATTTTCATATTATTTTTGAAAGTACACTGTTCATTCAATTATCTATGAGTGAATTATCAATTGAGTGTTTTCCCTCGTTTCAAAGCAGGATATTTTCAAGTGCCCCCTTTTTTTCCCCCGCTTGCTTTCCTTCCTGTTAGCTACCCCTTCAATTCAAATGATCAAATAAATACATAAATAACACGTTCTCTCCAATTGCAATTACAGGAAAATCTTCAGATTAAAGGTGGCTGTTCTGATCACTGTAACCTTTTTTTGCCCATCAACATATTTTGATATCAAGAACC
This sequence comes from Ophiura sarsii, assembly GCA_035610835.1. NCBI lineage: Eukaryota > Metazoa > Echinodermata > Ophiuroidea > Amphilepidida > Ophiuridae > Ophiura > Ophiura sarsii. Next base: position 51,082,120 of record CM069446.1, read on the forward strand.
CCCATATTTTTCTCATTATTTCTGTTCAAGGTAGATGACCCGATCACATTTTCGTAACACAGAATTATTTCAAACATACGGAGATTTTCATATCATATGAAAGCTCGTATTTTTCTCATCATCATACTGAAATTTGACGGCCTAAATCGGTATAATTACGGAGAAATCGATGAAATAACGTCGAATTACCGCGAATGGTGGTAACCACCGATATAGTTTGTGTACTACTCAATGGGTACAGTTCACAGCATCTTGTGCGTCTAAAATAAGAACGATTAGAGCTATGCAACTCAAACTTTGGAACACGACTTTTTTAAGGATGACCTTTCATGTAGAATAGAAAACTTCAAGTTGAAAATCGGAACATCTACCTTTAAATGGTCGGTGTAAGAAATGTTCTATTTAGATGTTATAGGCCAAAATGCAGTGAATTACTTTGGAATAAGACTTTTCAAGGATGACCCTTCATGTAGAATAGAAAACATCAAGTTGAAAATCGGACCAACAATCGGAAAACCTACCTTTAATACACGAGCCACACAAATAACTTGCGCTTATGGGCTATAAAAGCACTTCAGAGACCATCTCTTCTTTTTATGCATTACTCATTACAGGGTGAAACAAAATAAATTGTGTTTGGATTGGAATGCTATGACCTTGATCTGTGCATTGAACCATGAAATTGTTGCTCTTTGTATAAAGCGTATTTAATCTATAATTTGATCGGCTCTTAATTGGCGAAGCCTCCTTACATCAGTGAATCGGTACAGGGCTAATTGGCGAAGCCTCCTTACATCAGTGAATCGGTACAGGGCACAAGGGCGCGTGTGAAGGTAATAATTAGCCCATTGTGTATCATATGAGTGCTGCGTGGTGCATCCAAACTCACGTGCCTGTTACCAACATCGTTTGAGTGCAACCATAATCATGGGCGTACGCTTGGATCACTTTTGCGCGCGAAGAGATGAAAAAACAAATATTTCTTGCCAATTTGGAACTGATTAAACTATAGATAATCCGTCCAAAACAATGAAAGTAATCAACTGAAAAATACGCAAAATGTGACAGGTCTTGTATAAGGCCAAAAAAAATTTGTTTGATTTTCCATAGATCACTTTTAAAAGTTGGGTAGGTCGGTCGGGAAAAGTTTTTTTTCTTCTTTTTTCTCACTTGCCCTTTTTTCAGGTACCAAAAGTAAAATGAGATGTACATGTTGTGGTAACCAAAACGGGGAACAAAATCCTGAATATTTTGATGAATATTTTTATTTTCTCAACACTTGAAGAAAAAAAATGAAAATTTATTTTCGACTAATATTTGTAAAAAAAAATAAAAAAAAATAAAAAAAAATTTAATAAAAAAAATAAAAAAAATATTTGGGTCGGAATGATTAAGAGGGTCGGGCGGACGAGGACAATCAAACAATTTGTTTTTGTTGGCCTAAGCTGACCCATTTCCCCCCATTCCAATGGGATTTACTGTACACAGGTGAGACATCATGTGGCATGATGAAATGGAGTGATAAGTGTTCACTACATGGCATGTATCTATAATTTATCGTGATACTGGCACATATTAATCGAGGCAACATTAACACCTATAAGTGTTTAAAACGTTGCATAATTTAATGGTTTAGGAGATTGAACTTCAGTTCTTCAGTAGTATGTGTGGGTACACCAGTGCCTAACAGAGAAAGAGGTGCTTTCGGGTAGGTGCAGGGTTGCCATGCACGCAGTCTTGGATGGGCTAACTTCGGGGGCATACATGTCCGTAGGTCTAATTAATTAATTATGCATTCTTAATTTTGAATATTTATTATTCTACAGAGAGAATATACATAGTGTTTCAAGCCAGAAAGACTATAATCAAACGAGGCAATATTAAGGCAAAAGTGTTTAAAACATTGCATAGTTTAATAGTTAGGAGAATATAAGACACTTGTTTCTTGATCAAATTGCGCTTAAAGGCATATTATGTGATCTTTTCCAAGTAGCGCCTCTATCATTGATTTTTACTATGAAAGCAGATTTTCTTGCAGATTTGCATTTTTGATCATAAATCATTAAGATCTTATAAGTTACAGATCGATACGATTCCTAATTACTTCAAAATCATGGTTTGAAAATAGATTGTACCGAGCGGTACAATCTATTTTTCAAATTTTACTCTAAATTCACTCTAAAAACTATGATTTTGAGGTTATTAGGAATCGTATCGCTCTGTAACTTGGAATATATTTATGATTTATGATCAGAAAAGTAAATCTGCAAGAAAATCTGCTTCCAATTTTTTTTCAAGGATTGAGGGCGTCCCCTGGAAAAGATCATAATATACCTTTAAGTATGAAAGTCAGTCACATTTGAGAAGGAAAATACTAGACAGGTTTACATATGATAAGTGCCGAGTCCATCATGTACATTGCTTCTTAACTGTTAAAGGGGCATTGAGAGATACGTATGGGAGTGCGCCCTCAATTATCCTGGAAATCAAGTTTTTTTGGCATCAAAGTAATACTTAGGCATATACTAACTACCTTCTGAAACAATTTACCAACATTCGCCGTTTATCATATAAAATTTCATGATTTTCTTAGTTTCTTAGTTTCGATATGATCATATCGAAACTAGGTGCTGAATTCAGAAGTTATGCTATCGTTTTACTCACGGACCTTCGCGGCAAATCTCAACCCAGAAGTGCCGTTATTTGCTTATTTGGCATGAAGGCGATGTCGGAATTGTATGACATTTTGGATTTGGGCTATGTTGATGATTATCTTTACGTTATTTGCTCATTTAGTATATCGATACATCTCTCAATGCCCTTCAAAGTTTTGTAACATGCCATTCGCCATTGGATATGTGCATACTGTAAAATACTGTAATTTTGTGGATAATTTATTTTTGCAAATTTATAATTGCTGCTATTTTAACTAGCATTTAATTTTCACGTATCTGGAAAGTTTACTGTTGCTTTCAATGCTGAATTATCAGTTTCGCAGGTATTTAATTTTGCGAATCCATATCCTTCTCAAAATTCGCGAAATAAAATTCCTCATGAAATGAAGTGGTTTTACAGTTGTTGATGACTCCTTGTGGGCAGGAGCACATAAAGTTGCTGTTCTGTCAAAACCTTGTATCTCCATCCGGCCCTTCAGCATGTATAAAGTAATTACCTACTATTGTTTAACCTTTGGGCAGTCTGTTCTAAACATGTTCAAGGGCAAAACACACATCTATCAAAACCTTGTAAGTGCTCTTGCCCCTAAACATGTGTAAAGTAATACTTCTTATGCATAAATGTTAGGCAGTTCAACTTCATACATGCTGAAGGGCTGATCATGCTCTGCTTCCACTTTGTATTAGTTCCAGGTTCACTCTAAGGCCATATGCACTATATATTTTCAATTTTAGGTCCCCCTATGAAAGACCATTTTTGGTCCCCAATGAGAGACCAATTTTGGTTCCCTATATGAGAGACCATTTTTGGTCCCCAATGAGAGACCATTTTTGGTTCCCTATGAGAGACTTTTTAGGTCTCCTATGAGAGACCATAGTACTTTTTTGTACCCATTTTTGTAGTCATTTTTGTACTTATTTTTGTACTCATTTTTGTACTCGGTTTTTGTATACCATGTCCCCTATGCCTGGTTGTTTCAGTCAACATTGACTTTGGGTACGCATGATTGTTCCAAAAATCACGGAAAAGGGTGTGTTTTTGTACCATGCCCGCAGAAACTTTTGGAACCGATTGAATATTTTCGGATTTGAAATAGTCTATTCCAAGAAAGGAAGTAGTAGTGCCACAAACATTATGTCCAAGCTGCTCCAGGCGTCAGCAAGCCACCTTGTTAGTCGTCTCAAATTCATCTTGCCTTTCGCTTGGCGGATGGGGTGGGCATGAAACCAGTGCCATGTGGGATGAGATGGGAAAAATAACAACAGATGAAGTCACACTACTTACTTCTAATTTTTCCCTGAAATCTTCAACTTTATTCCTAAGTTCATACACTATTGACGGCGTCTCTCCCCTGTCCACCATCACTTTCTTTTCCAGTGTTTCTATTCTGTAAACAGTAAATAAAAAGAATTCAAAACAGTTAATACATAATTCCACACTTAAATAATACACACAGTTACAACAGTTCAATAATGTTGAAAACAACCGAGTCAAATAAAATCTTCATTCTTTCCCTAAGTCATCATAATAGACTAACTCAAGTCAACTCCAACTTATTAGTTTCCTCAATACAAGTGGAGTCATAGATTTATTTATCAAGCCAGCCACATATCAAGTCACTGCTTTGATGAGGCCAAATTTAAGACTTCTTAACACTTTCCACGCAGCTATTGGTTTGACCATGTACAAAACAGATTTTTCATAAACCTTTCCCAAATTTCAAGGTCTATCTCAAGGATTTCTGAACCAATACTAGACATGTACTTATTTCAATGTACTCATTTCAATGTATTTCTCATGGTGATTCCAAATATGGTAATGAAATTCAATAATTTTGACATTTTTGAAACATTTTGTGAAATTTTGAAATGTTGTCTGCAGATGCTTTGCTAATATCTCAAAATGCACAAAATAGAGGTTGGTTAAAAAAAAACGACCCATCTACTGAATGAAGAAAGCACTAGCATAGCATTAGGGTCAATGGTTTATTTTTTGCTATCTACTGAAGATAGCACTTACATAGCATTAGAGTCAATGAAAGAATTTTGCTATCTACTGAAGATAGCACTAACATGGCATTAGAGTCAATGAAACAGACTTGCTATATACTAAAGATAACATAAGTATAGCATTAGAGTCAATGGAACAATTTTGCTATCTACTCAAGATAGCACTAATATATTACTACAGTTATACCAGGTCAAGTTGTTATTTGTTTGCATACGGACCTATATGTTTTGTTTACAGCCTTCTTTGCTAACAACCTTGTTGTATTAACCACATTGACTCAGGGTTCGGTTTTTGCCAGGTTTTTGCCAGTTTCTGCCGGATGGCAACAACTGGCAAAAACTAGGAAAAACCCATACATGGCTAGGAACATATTACTAATACATCAACAAACACATCAACAATATTTAGTGAATCATTTCAGCCAACATTTGGTTTCACTAATTCCCTGAAATTGAAAACAAATACATGAAATGTATATAACCAATTTGAGTCAAATGTACTGGTACCGAAGAGCTTGCGATAGCAACTGCCAGCAAACTTAATCCTTTAATCATGGAATAGTTTCATCAGGAATTCAGAAGAACATGATAATAATTTTCGTTAGAAAATTCCAATTAGGAAACTTACTCAATTTTCCATACGGGTTTCAACAACACATCGGTTGTCTTCCTCAGTAGATTGTGTTTGATCCAGAGCTAGTGTTTCTAGTCTGTTTATTGATGACGTCATCGGATGATGACGCCCTCTGGATCACTGAGTCGTAAAGATGACTGAGTTGGTAAGCCCCCTCGAACATCTTGTTGGAGTGCAAACCGCGCTTCTTCAAACGCTACGTCGACGATATCCTGGAAATTATCGCCCGCGGCAAAGAAGAGCAGCTGACAGAACATTTAAACAATGTCGATGACACTGGCAGTCTCAAATTCACCTACGAATGCGAAAAGGATGGCCACATTCCTTTCTTAGACACACTCATCGTTAGAAAGCCGGACGGCAGCGTGAAACTCCTCATATACCGGAAACCTACACACACTAATCAATAAATAATATATAGACTCGGACAAACTGGCGAGAATTAAATTAACAAAGACCTTAAAAATACACAGCCTTGAACCCGGTCCCTCTCGCTATCGCGGCGATTGGTTACTCCACTAGGCTACAGGGACTGTGCTTACATGGATACCAGACGAACGAGCTATTATGTATACAAAGTCTTTTGTTGAAAGCCTCTAGCAGCCGAAATACATGAGTAAATAATAACAATTGATGATGGCCTATAAGCATGATTCTAGCAGAATCTATGGCGAGCGAAACTTAATTAAATAAACGCGAGGATCAAGCAAATGATACCAGCCGAGTAATTGAAATGAATAAATAATATATAGACTTGGACAAACTGGCGAGAATTAAATTAACAAAGACCTTAAAAATACACAGCCTAGAACCCGGTCCCTCTCGCTATCGCGGCGATTGGTTACTCCACTAGGCTACAGGGACTGTGCTTACATGGATACCAGACGAACGAGCTATTATGTGTACAAAGTCTTTTGTTGAAAGCCTCTAGCAGCCGAAATACATGAGTAAATAATAACAATTGATGATGGCCTATAAGCATGATTCTAGCAGATCAATACCTCAACTTTCAGTCGGCCCACCCGCTCCATCACAAACTTGGTGTGATAAGAACTCTCCTTGACAGAAAAGACAAGGTGGTAACTGAAGAGGCGGACAAAGTTCTCGAAGAAGAGATTATCAAATCTGCTCTCAAAACGTGTGGGTACCCGGATTGGTCCTTTAATAAAGTCAAGAAATCAATGTCAAAACCCAAAGCCAAAGTCAACAAAAAGATGAATGCCTCGGACAAAAAATCGGTAACTTCGGTCACTCGCCCATACATCCAAGGTGTCACTGAACCGGTTCAGAGGATACTGCGCAAACATAACATCAGCTCGGCAGTCAAACCACACACCAGTCTCAAAAAAATCCTCGTCCACCCCAAAGACAAACTTTCAAACGAGAAGGCTGGCGTCGTGTATGAGATCCCGTGTGCCAACTGCGAAAAGACTTATATCGGTGAAACCGGCAGGAAATTCGGCACACGCAAGAAGGAGCACAAAACGGAAGCTGATAAAATGGGCGCTCAGAAATACACTCGGTCCTCAAGAAAAGAATCCGAGAACACAGAACTCAAGTCCTCTATAGCCGAACACGTAGTGAAAGAGAACCATGTCATTAAATGGGATGACTCAAAGATCATTGCCAGAGATGATACTAGAAATACTAGATGGATACGCGAATCAATTTGGATTCGTAGCAAAGGAGGCGTAGACCAACATAAGCACCTAATGAATGGCGACGAGGGGGCTTACCAACTCAGTCATCTTTACGACTCAGTGATCCAGAGGGCGTCATCATCCGATGACGTCATCAATAAACAGACTAGAAACACTAGCTCTGGATCAAACACAATCCACTGAGGAAGACAACCGATGTGTTGTTGAAACCCGTATGGAAAATTAAGTAAGTTTCCTAATTGGAATTTTCTAACGAAAATTATTATCATCTTAATCCTTTAATGTTTTACATATCTTATAATCTTATAATACACTCAGAAAAAAATATTTATGATTTTTTCATTGGCTTTTGAAATGAATTCAGTAATTTTTTGCATTTTGCCACTACATTTGTTTAGTTTTTGCCATTTTTGCCAGACGGTTAGAACTGCGGTTTCAACCATGGTTATAACCGACTGCGGCAAAAACCTGCGAACCCTGCATTGACTTGACTTAACTGATGAGACACTATCTGTTATATTCAACAGACCTTTGACCATATCTGCAACCCTTTTCTCTACGGCAAAGTATCAGTTTACACCCATTTTTATTGCCTATCCTGTGGCTGCTTGACCAACAGACTTGCATTATTTTTCTTCCCTGCTGCAATATACGATCAAGTAGCATGTGTAAACCATATCAAATCACTTGAACACTTGTTTAATGGTCGGTTGTGCCAGTCACCGAAGAAAAGTTGCTCTTCTGTCTAGGAGCTCTAGGCTAACGCCATTTCTCGTACTAGTCAAATTTTAAGAAATCTATGACCATGCTTGTTAATAACCTTTGAAGATTATTGTTCAAAAGTGGAGTATATCTTCTTTTTATTTCCTTGATTTTGGGGCGATTGCATTTGCAAATATCTCTCAAAATATCTACTGAAGATAGCACGAGCATAGCATACGGTCAATGAATCAAATTTGCTATACGGAAGATACTTATACAGCACTTTTAAACATAACATTACGGTAATTGAATCAATTTTATTTTTTTATCTACTGAAGATAGTGCTATATTACTATAGTTAGAACACGTCTAAGTTGTTTTGTACACACACTGTAAATACCGTGTTTAGAAAACGGAGACAAGTGGTAGTGTTTTACGTCTAAGCACATAAATGTGAATTAGCCAACATCAAAGCACCTGGTCAGGGACTTTATGTGCTAGGTGCATGTGTTTTATTTACAGCCTTCATTGCTAACAACCTTGTTGTATTAACCACATTGACATGACTTAACTGATGAGTCACTATCTGTTATATTCAACAGACCTTTGACCATATTATCTGCAACCTTTTTCTCTATGGCCAAGTATCAGTTTACACACATTTGTATTTCCTAGTCTGTGGCTGCTTGACCAACAGACTTGCATTATTTTTCTCCACTGCTGCAATATATGTTCAAGTAGCATGTGTTAACCATATCAAACACTTGAACACTTGTGTAATGGTTTGGCAGTGCCAGTCACCGAGGATGAGATGGTCTGCTGTCAAGGAGCTCTAGGCTAACGCTAGTCAAATTTTAAGACATCTATGACCACGCTTGTTAACTAACACTTTGCATGTGGCTATTAGTTTATACCATTTCAAAACAGATTTTTTAGAAACCTTTCCCAACTTTCAAAGCCTATCTCAAGAATTACTGAACCAATACTAGGAATGTTTGTACTTATTTTAATGCATTTCCCACAGTGATTCCAAATATAGTAATGCAATTTAAGTATTGTGACATTTTTAAAACATTTTGAGCAGACGCCTGCCGCATGGAAAGTGTTAATATCCGTTGAAGTTTTTTCCCCTTATTTTGGAGCGATTGCATTTGCAAATATCCCAAAATGCAATCAACAGAGAGATAGGTCAAAACATTTCTATCTACTGAAGATAGCACAAGCATAGCATGCGGTCAATGAAACAAAGTTGCTATATGGAAGATACATGCAGTACTAACATAACATTATGGTAATTGAATCAATTTTGCTATCTACTGAAGATAGCACTACATGTAGCATTACTATAGTTGACCAGGTCTAAGTTGTTTTGTGCACACACTGTAAATACAGTGTTTAGAAAACGGAGACAAGTGGTAGTGTTTTACGTCTAAGCACATAAATGTGGTTGCGATGCGACGTTAAACACTTAGATTACTAGAAAGCGATAAAATGCTAAACATGGACCTACCCAAACACTAATCTTGTCTCTGTTTTCTAAACACTGAATGTACAGTGTACAGACCTTTATGTTTTATGTACAGCCTTTATTGCTTACAATCTTGTTGTATCGATCACATTGACTTGACTTAACTGATGACACACTATCTGTTATATTAGACAAATCTTTGACCATCTCCTACAAACCCTTTTCCCACAGCAAGATATCAGTTTACACCCATTTGTATTGGCTACATGTAGTCTGTGGCTGCTTGACCAACAGACTTGCATTATTTGTCTTCCCTGCTGCAATATACGGTCAAATAGCATGTTTAAACCATATCAAACACTTGAACACTTGTTTAATGGTTTGGCAGTGCCAGTCACCGAGGATGAGATGGTCTGCTGTCTAGGAGCTCTAGGCTAAAGCCATTTCTCATACTAGTCAAAATCTTGAGACATATATGACAACCACGCTTGTTAACACTTTCCACGCGGCTATTAGTTTTTACCATTTCAAAACAGATTTTTTAGAAACCTTTGCCAACTTTCAAAGCCTATCTTAAGAATTACTGAACCAATACTAGAAATGTTTGTGCTTATTTTAATGCACTTCCCACGGTGATTCCAAATATGGTAATGACATTTAATTATTTTGACATTTTTGAAAAATTTTGTGAAACAAAATTTTGGAAAGTGTTTATAACTTTTGAAAAGTTTTGTTCAAAAGTGGAGTATATCTTCTTTTTGTTTCCTTGATTTTGGAGCCATTGCATTTTGCAAATATCCCTAAATGCACAAGAAATCTACTGATACTAACATGAGCATAGCATTAGGGTCAATGAATCAAATTTACTATATACTGAAGATATTATTAACACGGCATTAAAGCCATTGAAACAAATTTGCTATCTACTAAAGATAGCATAAGTATAGCATTGGGGTCAATGAAACAAACTTGCTATCTACGGAAGATAGCACTAACATGGCCTTAATGCCATTGAATCACATTTGCTATCTAAAGATAGTATTAGTATGACATTTTTATTATGGAAATAAATTTGCTATCTACTTAAGATAGCAATAGTATGGCATTGGAGTCATTGAAACAAATTTACTATCCACTGCATGGTATTATGACCATCAACAAATATTTTAAAGAAAGAACTATATAGTAGCCATAATGCACAGCTGTTTGATCCCACATAATTTGTCCGTTTTATTCTGAGAACAACGTAACTTGCTGGCCCAGTTCTGGTTTTAACTGATTGAAGTACCTGAATATACTGGCCATCTTTTGTAGAATTTTCAGAACATTTGTTGGTGCCAGTTCTGAGAAATAGAGCTTTGAATATTATTATTTACTATAATAGCGCCCTCATCGGCCACATTTTTCCTTCCCATAATTTTAATTATAAATAGGACAGTCAAACAGCCGTGATTGATGTCTGTGAAACTGTTCAAATCTGTCAACCCTTTTCCATGACGTAATCAACCCAGCCTATTAGTGAGCGCAGTGTACTGCACGAACGAGTAGCTGAGGGTTGTGGCTTTGTGGGTTGGATGACGTGCAGACGTGAAGACGTGCGGAGGGCCCCAGGATCGATTCCTGGCCGGTCCCTGGCAACTTAGTTGGTGTTTTCTCTTCCAAAATTGTGATCCTGGTTAAAAACCCACTTTAAAGGGGTTAGGGTTATAGTAATACAGAATTATGTTTATTTGAATCGAATCAATTACTAAAGATAATATAAGATAAGGCACTAGTAGATTGCTATCTACACTAATAGATTGCTATCTACACTAATAGATTGCTATCTACTTTATATCATAGCACTCAAAAGGTATGGATGGAGTCATTGCCACAAATTTGCCCTATACTAACAAGAGCTTCTTAACAGCATTAGGGCTATCGGAATGAATTAACAATAAATGAACCTGCCATCCACTGATTAGCAATTAGTACTCTCATATAAAAAACCAAGACAATCAATATGTGAAAAATAAAAAAGTCATGAATACTGTTGTCAAACCATGATTTACTCAAATAGAAAAGTACATTAAACTACTGGCTTAACACATTTAATCTTTACCAGTTTTGTACTTAGGCTATATTACAAAAATCTTGTCTCAAAGCTCTTCAGTTTTTCAAAACCTAATGCGGAATGTGATTTTTTAAGTGTTTTTTTTATAAATATAAAATATTGAAATCCTTGTAAAAGTGAACTTTTGTATTTAAAATGATGTGATCAATGAAAATCTATAATAAAAAAAAATCATAATTTTTTTCTGACGCGCATTAATTAACTAATGCGCCCGGGAGCTTTGAGACAATTTTTTTTTAAATATAGCCTTATATCATTAAACTGTGTGAAGAATGCAGGAAATTGTTGTTGGTACATGAGGAAACGAAAAATGTTTATAATAGTCAGTGTCGTAATGCTATGGACAAAATTCCACAATGCGTGCGTATGTGCGTAAACCTGAAGTGCGTACCGGAAGCTTTCACAAAATGACCACGCGTCCTGATTGGTCAAACGTCAAATCACCACACGCATACATGCATAGTTGTTTAGGGACGCACCATTTGATTTTCAGGGGGGGTTACTGAGGAAGTTGGGTTCGGGGGAGAAATTTTGTTTTGGCCGCTGCAAGGTGGGAATTTAAAAAAAAAAAAATTAATGTATCCATTCATATTGAGTTGGTTGGGAGTAGAATTCTTTTCTTTTTTTTACTCATCAGGGGTGGATTTTTTTGTTGTTGCCTGCATAGAGGGGAATTTTTTTCTTCTCCACAAACTTCCTACCCCCGCCCCCCCTGAAAATCTAATGGTGCGTCCCTTATTTCATGTGTCTTCCACATATCATGCATTTGGACACAGACAGCCCCAAGAACAACAACAAATCACGCTCACATGAAATAGCTTGGATTTTACGTCCATAGCATTATGACAGTGATTTGTAATTTTGAGTTGCAGAAATCATAGCCCAAGGCAATGCATCATGATGGTGCATCACATAGTTACTATAAAAAGCCAATAAGATGCTGGGAACCTATTACTCAATAGAACCATGGTAATTGCAACGGTTACCATGGAAACCTCACAGATGTTGTTGTCGTTTGTCATTGTGCGAGTTACAATGCAGGGGGTGTTTACCTTCCTATTATAAAGGTCTAATCGTTCATTTCCTCCCTTAAATTGGAAAGATACAAATATGCAATTAAGCATTGTGTAAAAGGTATTTAACAACATGGCTAGAAGCCAAGGTTTCTCGGGAAGCATTACAATTTCATTAAACCAACAAATCATTTATCACGTCAGTGGCAAGCCAAGATAGTATTTGATGAAATACCTGGAAGCAAAGTTTCTACGGATGCATTACAATTTCACAACCTCGCAAATTCATTTATCAATTTATAACTTGTTTGACATTGTGCGAGTTATAATGCCGGGGTGCTTACCTTCATATTATAAAGACCTTATTGTTCATTTCCTCCCTTAAATTGGGAAGATACACAGATGTATTTAACGCTTTCCACGCAGCTATTAGTTTTACCAGTTCAAAACAGATATTTTAGAAACCGTTCCAAATTTTCAAAACATCTCAAGAATCACTGAACCAAAACTAGGTATGTTTGTACTTATTGTAATGCATTTTTTGCTGTGATTCCAAATATGGTAATGACTTCCAATAATTTTGACATTTTTTAAATATTTTGTGAAATGTTGGAATGTCGTCTGCAGACACATGCCACATTGAAAGTGTTAAGCAATGTGTAAAAGGTATTTAACAACATGGCTCTAGAAGCCACAGTTTCTTGGGAAGCATTACTATTTCATTAAACCAACAAATCATTTATTGTCAGTGGTGCAGCAAGATAGTATTTGATGAATAACCTTAAGGCAAAGTGTCTACGGGATGCATTACAATTTCACAACCTCACAATTCATTTATCTATTTGTAACTCGCAAAGATTGTTCCAGATATGTTAAAGGGGCATTGAGAGATGTATCGATATACTAAATGAGCAAATAACGTAAAGATAATCATCGACATAGCCCAAATCCAAAGTGTCATACAATCCCGACATCGCCTTCATGCCAAATAAGCAAATAAACAGCACTTCCGGGTTGAGATTTGCAGCGTAAGGCTGTGTGTAAAATGATGCATAACTTCTGAATTCAGCACCTAGTTTCAATATGAACATATCGAAACTAAGAAAATCGTGAAATTTTATATGATAAACGGTGAATGTTGGTAAACTGTTTCAGATGGTAGTTAGTATATGCCTAGTATTACTTTGATGCAAAAAAACCTGATTTCCAGGATTATTGAGGGCGTACTCCCATACATATCTCTCAATGCCCCTTTAAGGAAACCTTACAGATGTTGTTACCTTCCTATTATAAAGATCTAATGGTTCGTTTCCTCATTGAAAGCTATACAGATGCAATTAAGCATTGTGTAAAAGGTATTTAACAACATGGCTATAGAACCAAAGGTTTCACGGAAAGCATTACAATTTCATTAAACCAACAAATCATTTATCATCAGTGGCAAGGCAAGATAGTATTTGAAGAAAAACCTGGAGGCAAAGTGTCTACGGGATGCATTACAATTTCACAACCTCACAATTCATTTATCTATTTGTAACTCGCAAAGAATGTTCCAGATATGTTAAGGTCACATTTTTTTACCTCGGCACCCATAAAAGGTGGTTTTGTTACATTCTAATATTTTTTTTGTACTTAGGCTGTTGTATTGTGTAACCCTCTACGCGATTGACTTGTGTTTGGACTTATTTTAAAGGCAATTTAATCCCCTTTAATAATCTGAAGAGAGAAAAAATCTATCACCTTTAATCAAATTAATACAGCTCGTTAAAGCATAATTTGTCAGGGTGGTTGAGGAAGTGGAGGAGGAGGAAGTGGAGGAGGAGGAGGAGATAATTGTCTAATAATGGGTGAAAATGGACCGTTTTCCTGTATAGAGCATTCTAATTCTTAGTATTATGTCAGTTAAGTTGTAAATGATGCAACAATGCTTTACATCATTTACTTAAAGTGTCAATTAAGTTAATTAACTAATTTTCAAATCTAATTAACGAAGTAGGATGAACCATGTGCACATAGTCACACATCCGTTTTTGTCAATGCTTCAAAGTTTTTCCTTGCAGGAAAATTGGAAAGAGTTAACAAGGCTTTGATTTTAATGTAAAAGCAATGAGCTCTAATTTGTATTTGCATAATTTAGTTATCTTTTCCATTATCTAAAATTTCGTATTTTGACCACCCTGTATATATATTTCCTAATAAGCTGAAAAATTATTTTTGTATATGGCTGGATGGGTAATTTACTCAATTACAGCAAAAACATTTCTAGCCTTTGAATAGGTCCTGCATTTTTTATACAATGGAGGAAAAAAAGAAAAATCATCATTTTGTATACAATTTTAATTGTTAGACCCTGTATAATGTTTAGGTCACCCTGTATATTTGATTTTGAGTTACCATATTTTCACTCCTTAGATTATAAGCTTTCCAAATATATATGGTTTCATACACTTTAGATGTAAACATGTTGATATATTCTACTGAAACTGTGAAAGGAGGTATATTTCATGAAATAGACTCATGTAACACAAATGTAGCCCATGTTAAAAAATCCTCATTGAAAGCTATACAGATGCAATTTAGCATTGTGTAAAAGGTATTTAACAACATGGCTATAGAAGCCAAGGTTTCTCGGAAAGCATTACAATTTCATTAAACCAACAAATCATTTATCATCAGTGGCGCGGCAAGATAGTATTTGATGAAAAACCTGGAAGCAAAAGGTCTACAGATGCATTACAATTTCACAACCTCACAATTCATTTATCAATTTGAAACTCGTGAAAAGTTATTGTCCCAGATAGGAAGGTGCCTAGATACATGAAACCTGATTTCACACGGTGTGAATCGAAGGCACAATCACCTATCTTTCACACTTTTTACAAGTCTGATTTCACCTGTATATACACATGTTGTATGAGAAATATAGTGTACATCTATGTCCAAACTATTTGTTGGGGGAAAAATGGAAAGATATATAAAATAAAGAAAACCAAATAAAGTAATATTAAGTTTGAACAAACAAAAAAAGCCATTCCATTAACATTTAGAGCAGAAGTTAGATTGACAAATCTGGATTTTGTAAAAAATGTTAAGTCAGATAAATCTCTACCAAAATGTTTTACTCCGATCAATTGCATCGCTCAGCTGAAGAAACCAGTAAATCACAAAGTTTCATTGATTTGCGTCCCACCTGAATTCATCTTCTGCGCAACTTTGTTGTTAATTTAACCTGCATGCCCCTACATGTACATGTTGCTAATATCTGGTTTTACTCGCATGTTTGTGCTACTTAGGCCATGCAACAACAACAAATTGTTTGTTTGGTCATAGATCCCTTCCAAACGGTAGGATTGGTAGGTCGGATTTTTTATTTTATATAAATCACATTCAAAAGATGTGTAAAGTTGCTAGATAAGATGTGAATGGGAATATTTTATTATTAAAATCACTTCATTCATGTTTTAAAACAGTTTGGAAGAGTAACGAAACGTTTTTTAAATATTTTATTTAGCATATGTTTGGAAAGCAAAATTCTAAGAAGGGGGAATCGTAACAAAATGTAGGCATCCAGGGCTGTAACTTCAGATTTTGTTCAACCAGCCAGTCGGGCAGGTAACTCACAAAAATACCTGCCCAACAGAAATTCCCCCACCGGAGTAACTCACTTACACTGTCAGTGTGAAAATATTTATCAGCCAGTTGGGCGGGTATTTTTGTGTCTTCATCCGCCCAACGCAAAAGTTACCCACTATGGGCAGATGGGGAGCTATTTCCAGGCCTGTATGCATCAATATGGATCTTGAACCTATATTCTCATCAAGGATAATCAAAGATTAGACAACTTATCTTTGCCTTAAATTTTTGATGTGGTGAATTTTGAACTAATTTATATTTTAGATAGATGAATCTGTGACAAATATTCAACTTTAAATCAACTTCTCCCATACCATAGAAACAACACATTGCACTGGGTGAATCTTCAACTGACATGAATGCATCTTGACCTATTTTTTCTGAGGGAAGGTGAATTAAGGATAAGGATTGAGGAGGGTAAGTTCAAGATTAAAATTGACACCTACATAAACAAGGAAGGGGTGAAATCAATCTTGGGTCTTCGGAGGAGTTTCTTATCTCACGGCGAGTCAATTCCCACCGAATCAATGTTTTGCCCGTTTGATGCATTTTGCGTATTTCTCATCTCAACAATGAAACCAAAATCTTTGGGGAGGGCGGATTTTATGCTCCGAGCAATTCAAAATATGTTATTATAACTATAAAGCTCTGCATTATACAGCTTAAATATTACAAGTGTGGACATTAAGTGGTGTTGAAAATTTTAAATGTTTAAAAAATTTACTTCAGAATTCAAGATGAACATTAAAAATTGCCATTATTGTTGTTTCTACTAACTAATCCCAGTTTTTATCATAATTGAGGGCGCAGCCTCCAACACATCTCTTAGTGTCCCTTTAAGGCGAAAAAAACCCCAATGCTGTTCTACGGGCAAACAGGCTTCTCAGCTAGGGTCGGTCGGCCATTTTTGTTTGTTTTTGTTTTGTTTTCCAAAAGATTTGTGAACATTTTGGCAAATTTCTAAAATTGCTAAAAATTTCAACAATTTTCACAAAAATTCAATACAAATTTCAAAACAATTGTAAATAATATATAGGCCTATAAATATGCTTAATTTAAACAAATGGGTCAGTCGTGCCCTTGGAACATTTTTTTTGTCACTTAACTAAATAGAACAGTACCGTAGGCAACACTGTGACGTACCCCTTCTATCCCTACCATAACAGTATCAGTGCGCTAATGAAATAAGCAACGTCAGATATCGACTATCGAATTCCCAAGACAGCTGTACATACTTCGTGGAAAAACAAAATATATAATCAAAAACTATACATCAACAAGAGAGATGGGTTCATGTGATCTATTTTTAGCAGATATGGGAACTTATTATTTATCCAAGGATGATCTTTTGAAAATTTACTGTTAAGCACGCTTCTTGCTCTTATAAAGTTTTATAAATCTACTGTTTCAATGTTTTCTATGTTTTCCCTTTTTTCTGATGAAAATGTCATGATTTATGGCCCATGGAACAGAACTGATTGCGTACTTGATCAAGCCAAATGATGCGAAGTAATTATAGCTTTATAGTTAATCATGACAACATTTCTTAAAAAGGGGACCTGCGGCTATATATACTACTGAACGAAACATTCATTCTAGACTATCGATACAAACCTTCTTTATTCTGTCATAGACCTGTTTAGAGTATCATCATTTGCATCAATGTATGTTGGAATAAGTTTGTTGAGCCTGACCCATATAGCTCAGTCGGTAGAGTTCCAGACTTGCACACACGCAGCCCTGGTTCGATCCCGGCACATGCAGAGACTGATTTCCCCTCAAATTTGATTCGTTTTTCTCCCCTGATAGTTTAATTCACAAAAACATGCCCGGGGAGTATAGGGTTTAATAACGCAACCAACATTTGTCAAAAATCTCCTAAGAGTGAAAAAACACTATAGTTTGATCATTTCCAAATAGGCAAGAAATATTCGTTTTTTATTTCTACACGCGAAAAAGTAATCCAAGCGTACCAGAGCGATTATGGCAACACGCACATGGTTTTGGCTGCACACACATTTCACGCATATGACGCACAGTACGCTCGTTGCCTTCATCGCGCCCACGTTCTTCTGTATTCATTCGCTGCTGTAACAGGGTTTCACCCAATCTACATTAACACTGGAAATCAAGACCTCTTCAAAAGACAGCCCAAAATATTCTTTGTCAAAATCAGAAAGAGACAATTGTGCTTTTGCTTTATCATTGCTTCCGAAGTAAGCAATGAGTTTGGTATCAATACACATCAAGAAGTGACATCAGTGCATAATCTAATCATAAGCGCAGCAATTCGGTGCACCATGACTGACATTCTTCTTTGATTGTGCGGTTGAAAATGTCATGACATCGGAGTAATGCTCACGGGATATGATGCGATGAATTGTATACGCATAGACGTCAACGCCCAACTTGAGGTGACACAAAGTTAGTCATTAGTCAGCTTCATAATGATATGGACCCAATTCCACCAATGTGTGCGTGCTTTCGTACGAGCGTAGTGCGTAAAACCGAAAGTGCGTACCGAGCGGTTTAAAAAAATGACTGTGCATCCTGATTGGTCAATCGTGAAATCGTCATGCACATGCAAGCATAGTTGTTCCCGCATTTCATGCATCTGGACGCAGATCTGCGAACAACAACAAAACCTGCTCGCGTGAAATAGCTTGAATTTTATCCATAGCATTATGACAGTGACTATATAGACCCTAAAATGTGAACGAAGAAAACCAGACAGTCCTGAGTTCAGACTTAAATACAGACAGCCTTATAAGTGGAATACACACAAGGCTACAAGCTGACAACATCCAAACAGCTATGCAGACAGTGGAGTGTGAATAGCCAATGGGGAAGTTATATGTGGTGTCAACATTTCTGCATCGGAAGCTTAGATGTTTGGGTATTTAGTCACAAAATATGATGAGTGTATTTTAACATTCAACAAGGCCAAATGACAAACCTTTGGGTTTAGTTAAATACAAGGCCAAATGACAAACCTTTTGGTTCACTTAAATACAAGGCCAAATGACAAACCTTTGGGTTCACTTAAATACAAACAGTCTTAAAAGAGGAATACAAGGCTACAAGCTGACAACATCCAAACAGCTATGCAGACAGGGGAGTGTGAATAGCCAATGGGAAGTTATATATGGTGTCAACGTTTCTGCTTCGGAAGCTTAGATGTTTGTGAATTCAGTCACAAAATATGATGAGTGTATTTTTACAATCAACAAGGACAAATGATTAGTGGATTCATAAACAATGTAATGCAAAATTGTCTTTGCATCGTGAGAATGAATTTTGATACGGCTGGTCTTCTTGAAATAAACCTCAAAATGGCACAAATGAGACTTCAAACTGATGACAACGTCCACATCACACATCTAATATGCAGACAGGGGAGTGTGAATATAACCATTTGAAAGAATGTGGGATCGACGTTACTGCATCAGAAACTGACTGGTTCCGGAATTGAGTCCCAAAATGCAATGAGTATACTTCAACATTCATTAAGGCCGATTGATAACCAGACTTCAACATTCAACAAGGCCGATTGATAGACCTTTGGCTCATAACCATTGTATTAAAATAAACCGCAAAACCTCTAGATTACTCACGACGCATTTAAATCGAGAAATGGTACAAAGAGCAACCAGTGTTTACGCGTCTTGTCCTCCAGGCAATTATTTTTTCTAAATGAATTGAGTGAAATTCCGTTTTAATACGGAATAATTAAAGCAAACATCACTAAATATAATAATTTTTAAACAAATCAACTAATTTCACTCAACTCATGCACACACAAAAATTACATCCAGCAGTGGTCATTTCACAGCTGTTTGATCCCACATAATTTGTCCGTTTTATTCTGAGAACACCGACACTTGCTGGCCCGGTTCTGGTTTTAACTTATTCAAGTACCTGAACATACTGGCCATCTTTTGTAGAAATTCCGGAACATTTGTTGGTGCCATTTCCGAGAAATAGAGCTTTGAATATTATTATTTACTATAATAGCGCCCTCATCGGCCACATTTCCCATAGAGTTACATGTAAAATGTGTGTAAAATTGAAAATGCCGATAATTTAAAAATGGCTCAAACATTTTTCGTGACATTTTCACTGTATACTCATGTTCATTAGCGCTACCTAAATCAGGTCAAACCATAACTGGGCCACTATGTAATCTTTTTTTATTCCATAATTTTAATTATAAATTGGACAGTCAAACAGCCTTGATTTGTACCCATCGCTAAGGGCCAAAATCCTTTCACTATCTGGTTATCAATTAACAGCCCATCGAGGGTAAAAAGGTTGAGCAACCCTCCAGTTCTTCATTAGAAAAAGTTTTCTGGTCAATTCACGCTCATCAGAGACACTTTTGGACAGAGTGATAGAGGTCAAGTGATCATCAGCCATCTCTTCCTCAGATCTTCAATACTACACATCTCTCTATGAATGGTAACTGTAATGAATGTGTGCAAGTTTGTGGAAGAGACTGAGAGGCTGGACACGAGGGCGACAAAATGCTTCATTTGTAATCGGTGGCTCGAAGGCAAACAGTAAGTGAATCTCCCTGGTGGATTCCCGAAGAGCAAAAAAACCTGAGGTGGACGCCATTGGTGTTTAGTTAATAAAACACTACATTTCGTTATACTGAGAGAGGTGTTCAAGATACCTTAAAAATTTGCGCGTATGTTATTTTTTGCGCTTTGTAAATTTTGAACAAATTTGTTTTGCTAAAATGGCTTAAAAACGCCCTCAGAGAGTATCAAAATTTAAAATTTTCTATGCCCCACTAGGTTTACTCGAAGGGGAAACCACCTTTGATACCCAGCTTTATTTAAGCAAAATGCAAGGTGAAACAATCCTGGAAAATATAGAGTTTGTGAGCCTTGAAACGGCTTAGAAATGCCCTCAGCGAGCACTGAAATTCAAAATTCAAAAACCCACCTTTGACACCCATCTATATTTAAGCAAAATGATAGGCAAAATGTCAGATCATAATTATATAAGGAAAATAATAACAATAACATTTGTGAGCCTTGAAACAGCTTAGAAATGCTTTCGGCGAGCATCCAAACAAACATCTTTGGGGCCCTTATGTGGGAACACCCCACACCACCTCTTGACACCCACCTGAATGCAATTTCTAGGAGTCATTATGCACTTATCAATTGCATCCCTGGCCCAGGGGGACCAGGGGATAGCGGGATTAGGGCTGGGACGTACAAATTGCTGATGTGATAGCCCGGGTACAGTCGTGTACGGTCCCCGCATGGCGGGGCACTATTTTTTGTATGTCCCCCGCTACAGTCCTGGCCCCCGAGGCCGGGACAAAGTGTATTTTGTACATTCATGTACAGTCCCCGTATGGTCCCCGCCATGTCTCAAGTCCCGGGGGCCAGGCTTGCAATTGATAAGTGCATTATAGCAATAAACATTTTTTAAATGCCTGAAATGTAAAGGAATTAAATGCCTGAAATGTAATGGAAGATATATTATAATTATTAGGTCTGAAATGGCTTAAAAACCCCTCAGAGAGCGTCCAAATTCTACAAGATGCTCAGCTCGCTACGCTTACATGGTGTGACCCCGTCAACTTTTAATAACATTCTGCCTAAAACAACCCCTTGAAAAAATAATGTGTACGCGCCTGTGTGTCTGCTTATATTGTTGTGACTGGATTATCATTCTTTCGTCTAAATACGTTCATTGATATTCGTAATCACCCATTGCCCTTAATGAATCCAAATTAAATGGCAGTTCTTCACGGATAAAGTGAATCAAAGTGGTGTTTAGAGAACACATTTAATCCAATCCAAGCACACCCGCACATAATGCACAGTGCAGTGCGTCTGTTGCAAGCCTGTTGCATTCATATGTGCCCACGCTCTTCTGTATTCATTTGCTGCCTATAAGGAGCCTTGCCCTTGGCAATTAGGAACTGACGAAACCACAGCCAGGAAAGTACTAGTACTATATGATGTTCCCTTAAGTGTCCTTATTGAACCATCAACAAGATTTCCTCCTCTGGTCTTCTGCATATTTACATAATTCATTCACGAGGAGGGATATCAAGTTACCATTATGCATCCTTGTCCTTAACACTTTCCACGCGGCTATTGGGTATTTGGGATATTTTCAAACGCTCCCCCTTTTTCTTCTCTTTTCCCTGTTTGGTTTTCTTCCTGTCAACTCAAATGATCAAATAAATACATATAAATAACCTGTTCTCTCCAATTGGAATTACAGGAAAATATTCAGATGATAACCTTTTAAGGTTATCATCTAAATATATTCGTGTAAAGTGTTAAAACACTTTACTTTCCATGCGGCTGTTGGTTTTACCATTACAAAATAGATTTTTAAGAAACCTTTCCCAACTTTCGAGGTCTATCTCGAGGATTACTGAACCAATACTAGGTATGTTTGTACTTATTCCAATGCATTTCTCATGGTGATTCCAAATATGGTAATGACATTTAATAGTTTTGATATTTTTGAAACATTTTTTGAAATTTTGGAATGTCGTCTGCAGACGCCTGCTGTGTGGAAAGTTTTAATACAGCATAAGGCAACAACAAAAAAGTCTGTTCTACGGGCAAACGGTAAGCGTCGTTTTTGTTTTTGTTCTTAACATTTTTAGTGATCATTTTGGTGAATTTTCAACCATTTTCCACATAAATTACAACCGTTTTTTAAAATTTCAACAACAAAAAAATTAAAATTTTCTCAAATTATAAAAACAATTGTTTTTGTTCTTAATATTTTTAGTGAACATTTTGGTGAATTTTCAAACCATCTTCCACATTTTCAAACACTTTCAAAATGTCAACAACAAAAATGAAAATGTTCTCAAATTAAACCAAAATTGGTCGACCAAGCCCGTAAACAGGGAGGTCTTTTATCGCCACCTTATTGCACTTGGGGTCAAACACCTGTCTATAGAATCAATTATCAATATATTCATATATGGATGCAATTCAGTCAACGACTTCAGCACCCACAACCAAATCATGTAATATGAGAACCAACGTTGGAAAAACATTTTTTTAGCACAAGGGTATTTGAAGAGACCATGGAATAGTTCTACCCTGCACTCTTAAAACAATAGGATCATATTGTGCACATAACTTAATAAACAGGATGATGTTATTCCCACAAATTTGTCAACATTTGACCTTGATTTTTAGGTTGTGTGCATATTAGATGTGATCTTAAAGGACATTAAGTGGTGTTGAAAAGTTTAAATATTTAAACATTTAATTCAGAATTCAAGATGAACATTAAAAATTGCCATTATTGTTGTTTCTACTAACAAAAACACAGCAAAACTTGATTAAAACAATATCATCGCTATTTATTGAAAAACGCCCTCTATGCAAATATGGTTCGCGTTATGTATCACACGTACTGCAGGGGGATACTGTCGGATGTAAAATGCTCGTCCCGGCTGTACGAGCATTTTTGAATCAACGTTTTCTTGTACAAAGAGGGCTGATTTTTCTTAATCCTTATAGGTGTAAGTTCATACATACAATTATAAAAATATACTAATCCCAGTTTTTATCATAATTGAGGGCGCAGCCTCCAACACATCTCTTAGTGTCCCTGTTTCTTTATGAGTGTACTTATATTCAATGTTGTCTTTCTTGGCTCACTGACATGATATCAAGCATACTATACCCTAGAGGTGTTAAGAACTTACTGATATCATCAAACTGTATCAGGGAACTGCATTTCTCTAGTCATTTCTGCCATGTGTTGGATGGAAATGAGCTGCACTTCCTCTCAGACAAGATAGGAGTGTTCAGAAATACTTTGGTGGGTGGCGGGAACTTGTATTTTTGGTGTCTTAACTTTTTTTACAAACTGGAGCACTTTTTTGAACCCTTCCCTTATGCACTTATCAATTGCAAGCCCGGCCATGGGGAACCCGGGACTATCGAGGACCGGACGTACAAACTGCAAGTGTGACGTCCCCTGTACATCGGGGCACCATTTTTTGTACGTCCCCGCTAGAGTCCCGGCCCCCTTAGACAGGTCCAATTGTAAAGTCCCGGCCACCCTTAGCCAGGACAAAGTTTAAATGCCCTGGCTACAGTTTCTTCATTTCTTTCTGCAACCATAACAGGATGCATTTCTATGTGTTCCCTGTGTGTTGGCTTATTCCGTCACACGCATCGCATATATAGCTTATTTATCTAGCTACGCCCGGTGTATATTTATGTACCCTTAACGTACATCCCCGCTACAAGCCCCGGCTAGCGATGGGCACAGTTTGTATGTCCCCGTACACTCCCCCGAATTCGCGTATAGTCGCCGCATGGTCCCTGCCATGTACCGGGTCCCTGGGGGCGGGATCGCAATTGATAAGTGCATTAACAAAGTGAAACACTTTTTTGAAAAAACGTGCGCAATATTTTTCAGCTTTAAACTAAATGGTCTAGAAAAAACATTCCTGAAGCCATCTTGTTAAGCTTAAATACTGAAACATTGAAACTAAAACGCAATTAGCAATTTTAACACTACATACAAAGTATGACATAACTTTTTTGACACCTATCCCTCCCCCTTTGAGTACCTAAAAATGGTTGGTCCCCACCTCCTTTCGGAAACTTCAAACTTGTCGTCCCCCCCCCCCTCCCACATTTGCCGAGCCAGTCCCCATCAAACTATTTCTGAACACTCCCTAATGCTCAGTATTTGCAGTGGTCCCTTTTTTGGAGCACATCTGAGTGCTTATTACTTGCAAAGCATAAAGTGTTCTTAAGAAAAGGAAAAATATTGCTATTTTGACAGTTTTGTCTTTAGTTAAACCTAATTGAAATCCCTAATGCTTTCTTCTATCTTTTCTTACACATAACTCAACAATATTCTTAGCATGCTTTTAATGAAAATCTGACCAATTTGCGAGCCGATGAAATAAATTTTCATATATTGACCAAATTTCTAACACGCAATTGTCTGAATTTGTTCCGTCTTACTAGATCGGCTAACGCATGATTAGCCCACTTGACATTGTGATGGATGTGTTGGCGGTCAGGTACGTTTTGAAAATTATTAACTGTAGATAGTGTCCCACACCTAAATCGGCTATAGTTTGATCAGTTCCAAATTGGCGAGAAATATTCGGTTTTTATCTCTCTGCGCGCAAAAGATATCCAAACATACGTGTGAAATTATGGCAACACGCACCCAGTTTTGGCTGAACGCACGTGTCACTCATGATGCACAGTGCGCTTGTTGCCTTCAGCGCGCTCGCGTCATTCTGTATTCATTCGCTGCTGCAAGAAGGTGTTTGCCAATTTGGAACTGATCAAACTATAGGACATTGATACAGATTATCAGAAGAAACCCCATTTAGGCTACAACCAAAATAATGTTTGATTGTCCACATGGAGTTTTCCATCACCAGTTGATCTCAGTTGAAATTCCTATAGCGTTACACTACCGATAATAAGCTAATTGATATTCATGAGGTGATTTACTACAGCGATTTTACATTGGAATTTTGACTTGCTCGATAAATTCATGAATTGTAATGCTTTTAAATCATGAATCTGAATAGGAAACATGAATTCATTGGTATAAAATGTACAATGAACGCAATGAAATGGTAGTTGGGTCTGATGGTTTAATACTTTGTCGACAACATAGTGAAAACTTGCAAGTTTCCAGGGGTGCGCGGCAGTGTATATACAGTGATTCTATGTACAATGTCCCTATATGTTGATTATGATAAGTTGTACTAATGTGTAATTTAACACTTGTTCCATTCCGGCCGAGGCATTTTTTTTATCGGACACAGTGTATACATCACAATGGGATACACTCGGGCCAAAATCAGTGGCATTTATCAAATTGTGTTGTATATATATAGGTCATATCGTTTGCTGGATACAGATGATTGTCAGAAAGGTAAGTGCGACAAAACAGACCTCTCAGGTAGGGTAGGTCCGTCAGGTTTTTAAAAAAGATGCGAAACAAATTTCTGGAATTTTGGGGGCATTTAAAAAAAAATCAAAAATGTCAACAACAAAAAATGGGTTTATCCTTCATGTAATTCTGCACGGAATTAGCCTAGCATGAAATTTGTGTTAAACTGTGTAAAAGGATTAAAGGATTAGACAGCTTTATTCAGTAATAGAGTCTTAACATTAGTCTAACTCATAAATGAATTACACCGAAGAAATACCAAAAAAAAATTCAGAATGTTTTCAAAACAAATGTCTAAAATATTAAAAAATTTGTTTGGAAAATGCGAAGAAAAAAATAGGTAGATCGAGCCGTAAAACAAGGTTAGATTTTGTCATTGCCTAACAGGTCAGAATAGTTATCTTTGTGCAAATTTATAACTGTACTCGACTTCATTTTTCAAACTCTTCAAGAAGGACCAACATTGGCGGCATCTATGAAATTGGTTACGATCGTATTATTTTTTTCCTTGCTATACAGCTATACAACAGTTTGCTATCTACAGTAGATAGCAAACATCACTAAAAGCTCTCATATCGATATAGTTTGTAGTAAATCTCAAGCAAGATTTGGCACGGAATCGAATACTGTTAAACACTATAATTTCCCGGATACTTTATTTTGTGAATTTAAAATTACTGCTATTTTTAGTGGTCATTTAATTTTGCAAATTTTGAAAATTTCACTGTTACTTTCCATGCAAAATTGTCTGTTTTGCGGAAATTTAAATTCGTGAATCCACATCCCTCACGAAATTCACGAAACCAAGTGGTTTTACAGTACTGCTAATCTATGTGCTATCTACCGTAGATAGCAAATGTTTCATTTCTTATCGTTTAATAAGTATACTTCAATCTCATTGGTTAACACGTATGAAATCTGATCCATATCGTGTAAACGAGAAAGTCAAACCACACAATATATTCCATATCGTCGATTCACCGCGTTACCAGTTAACCGTGTAAAGCGATTGCTTTGTGTCTGTGGAAGAGTTGCTTAAAATATGAGACGTAAATAATAAACAAATAAAATGGCGGATGATTTAAACGCAAGTGACTCGATTTCTGTTACATTCTGAGGCCGAAATAGACCGCGAAAAGGTATAATCCACGCCGAAAATAAATGATCTGCATATAAACATAACCAGACATATTTTTCGCGATGATTCTATGGACAGAGGTGCGGCGCAGAGCCTGTTAAATGGTGGTTTACTTCGGAGGATTTTACGGAGGTAGGAAGGGAAGAGAATTCAGTGCCTTGTTTGTTGAAGGGAGTTTCGTTTTCCGCGAGTGTTTTAAAAATACTTCTTTTTTGTGGGCCTTTGGACTAAACGGGAAAAATACCTATGGTTTGTGCCATATCACATTCGTGTGATATGACGTGCCAAACCATAGGTATTTTTCCGTATTGTGTGAACATGCAGGGGATAACTAATAATATTGTGTGTGTGTGTGCTATCTACAGTAGATAGCAGATGTTTAATTTCATATTGTGTGTGTCTGCTATCTACAGTAGATAACAGATGTTTAATTTCATATTGTGTGTCTGCTATCTACAGTAGATAGCAGATGTTTAATCTCATATTGTGTGTGTGTGCTATCTACAGTAGACAGCAGATGTTTAATTTCATATTGTGTGTGTGTGCTATCCACAGTAGATAACAAATGTTTAATTTCATATTGTGTGTAGGTGCTATCTACAGTAGATAACAAATGTTTAATTTCATATTGTGTGTAGGTGCTATCTACAGTAGATAGCAAATGTTTAATTTCATATTGTGTGTATAATCTGTTATGAACAAAATAAACTTTGCTATCTATCAACAGTTGATAATCAATTTTGAATATTGTCATTTTTCTTCGATAATTGCCTAACTCATTTTTTCTAGTTCTATAGAAAACAACAAAAGTATAAAAGGTGAGTTAGGCAATTATCGAAGCAGGCTGACGATATGTTAAATAGCATCATGAATAGTGCAGGTGAATTCCAACAGGAGCAGTAACTGTTGGATAGAATTAGGTTGGGGATATACATTTAAATGAAATGGGGCTTGTTATATACCTAATAGAGTTAATATGACCCATTTTAAACAATTTTAATCATTAGTACAATCTGCCTAACTCACAATGCTGACTTAGGCAGAATTGCAATTGTGCATTTATCAACACTTTCGATTGGTCAATGACTTAGGTATTATAACAGCATGTGCATAATGTAATGAAGTCATGATTTATGCAAAAAACTCAATTTAGCTGAAAAGTGAGTTAGGCAATTATCGAAGCAGGCTGATGATATGCTCACATACTGACTCATGCCGATATCAATTTGCAATCTACAGCAGCAGGCGGTAAATAATGCTTATGGTACTGCACTGGGGAGTTAGATTAATAACGTGAAGGAAGGTATATCACAGAGCATTCTTTCATATAGGTATCTAATGATTTTCTATCATTCACGACCGAAATCTCGTGGGTATACCACTTCAATATTAAGGGAGGAGAATTGCTAAGTAATTGATGGATGTACTTTCTTTAAAGCCATGGTGCATGATAATGTGCACCATCAACCTGGTTTACTTTTTCTTGGAAGGAAATGAGAAAAACAAGCCTGTTGCTATGAGAGACAAACCTGTTGCCAGGCCTGTTGCGCATGAAGACAATCCTTGTAAGTAGCCTTTGCAATCAATCCAGGCTTTTAGGAGGGATGTTTGACGTTCTTCTTGAGAATGTTGGCATTTTTTTAAGGATCGTATTAGGAACTCAAACTAAGTTTCAAAATAGATAAATATGTCCATGTTAAAATTTGGAAATTCTAACTGCAAAAACTATGCGACAATAGCATTAAAATCACAGTATAAATTATTTTAAAAACCCTACAAGTTCCCCTTGAGAGTTGAACAAGCAATAGATAAATATGATTGAAGCTCTCCCAGGCCGTTCTTCGCTTCGGTCCCAAGTACGATCAAAACAAATTAACCTACGTAGATGAGAGTATATGCACTTTTTGATGTGATCATTAAGACGACTTAATGCATGATTGCCATGATGCACTTCAGGGAAGAAGGAGTCAATACAAATGTACGGATATAGAGACATTCCATTACAGAAATATGGGACGAAAGATTTGACCTGTAATATCATAGCAATGTATAGTTAGTTGCACTTTCTATTAAGAGGGCATTTTAGTGAGGTTTATAACTCTTAGACCGCAGGGGAGGGGGGGGGGGGGGGGGGCGTCTATGGGCCTGACTGCCTGCCCCATATTTTGAGATCGTTTTTTATTTTCAACATGTTTTTAAACATTTTTGAAAAAAAGATTGAATTTGTTATCTTTTTAATCTACAACCATATTCAGAGAAGAAAAAAATGTTGTAGAAAAAACCCCAAATATGACTGACCGACCCTACCTAAGTCCGTATAGACACGCTGACAATGACCTAGCCATCTATGATGATCTGCTAACGTTGTAGAAAAAACAACCATGTGACTGACTGGCCTATACCTAAGTGCATATAGATGTCAGGAAGCAGTAACATACCTGCAAGACACGCTGACAATGACCTCCTTGTCATCTATGATGATCTGCTATCAGAGGATTATCCAAAATGTGGTCATGTAACAAAGGACAGTGTAATAATGCTGGAAGGGGCCTTAAAGGTAGATGTTCCGATCACATTTTCATAACACAGATTTTTCTCAAACATATGTAGATTTTCATATCATATGAAAGATCATATTTTTCCGATTAACATACTGAAATTTGATGGTCCAAATCAGTATGATTACGAAGATATCGGTGAAATAACATCGAATTACCGCAAATGGTGGTTAACCACCAATATAGTTTGTGTACAACTCAATGGGCACATTTCACGCCATCTTGTGCGTCTAAAATAAGAACCATTAGAGTTATGCAACTCAAATTTTGGAATCCAACTTTTTTAAGGATGACCTTTCATGTAGAATAGAAAACTTCAAGTTGAAAATCGGAACATCTACCTTTAAACTGAACAAGAAAGCCATGTCTTGTTTTTCAATTTCAACTAACGAAGTATCTTATTTTCTAGTATCAATATGAATAGAGTCTTATATAAAACTAAATCAAAGGTGAAAGTACTCTTTTGTCTACGAGGGCAATTTTGATCAAATTCTGCTCAAAGTAGCCTTTTTAGTACATTTTACCCTAGTCCAACATTTTCTCAGAGGGTTATTTTGTGTAAACTGGGGGCTAATCGCCCTTCGCTATTTTGAGCCCTGAACTAAATGCTGCAGAACAACAGAATAAGAACATATTTAGATTTGAAATTACCAACTGTACGACGATGGCTTTAATAGTAGAACTGTATCAATCATTGACAAACTTCAACAGCCCCCGGAGATGTTAACAAGCAATACCTACATTGATAGTAAGCTCTCCCGTGCCGTGCTTCAATCCCCAAGTACGGTCAAAACAAATTATCGATATGATCATTAAGGTGAATTAATGTGTGATTGCCAGGATGCACTTCAGGGAGGATGAGTCAATCTGAATGTACGGAAATAGAGGCATTCCATTACAGAAATATGGGACGCAAGACTTGAAACGTCATATCATAGCGATGAATAGCTAGCTATGCACTTTATAAGAAGAGGTCATTTGAGTGAAGTTTTTTAACTAGGAAGGACATGGGGGGGGGGGGGCGGGGACTGTCCTATGGCATATTTTGAGATCTTTTTATATTTTCAAAATGTTTTTGAACATTTTTGAAAAAGGATTGAATTTGTTTTCTTTTGAATCTACCAGCATATCCAGAAAAATGTTGTAGACAAATACCCATGTGACTGACAGACCCTATTTTATACCTAAGTCTGTATAGATTTCAGGAAGCAGTACATTTTACCATAGGCCAACATTTTCTCAGGGCTACTTTGTAAAAACTGGGGGCTAATCGCACTTCGCCCCCATGTATTTTTAACCCCGGCACTAAATGCTGCAGAATAAGAACGTGTTAAGATTTGAATTTGTCGACTACAAACTGTGCGGCGATGGCTTTAACGCTTTCCATGCGACAGGCGTGTGCAGACGACATTCCAAAATTTCACAAAATGTTTCAAAAATGTCAAAATTATTGAGTTTCTTACCATATTTGGAATCCCCATGAGAAATGCATTGAAATAAGTACAAACAAGCCTAGTATTGGGTTAGTAATCCTTGAGACAAACTTCGAGCATTGGGAAAGGTTTCTGAAAAATCTGTTTTGTATGTGGTAAAATTAATAGCCGTGTGGAAAGTGTTAATAGTATAACTGTATGAATCATTGACAAACCTCAAAAAGTATCTTATTTTCTTGTATCAATATGAAAAAAGTCTAATATAAAACTAAATCAAAGGTGAAAGTACTTTTTGGCTGATCAAATTCTTCCAAAAGTTGCCTTTTTACATTTTATAATAGTCCAACATTTTCTCAGAGGGCTATTTTATGAAAACTGGGGCCCTTCGCAATTTTGAGCCCTGACCTAAATGCTGCAGAACAACAGAATATGAACATATTTAGATTTGAAATTGTTGGCTACAAGCTGTACGACGATGGCTTTAAGAACTGTATCAATCATTGACAAACTTCAAAAGCCCCCGGAGATGTAAACAAGCAATACCTACATTGATAGTAAGCTCTCTCGTGCCGTGCGTCAATCCCCAAGTACGGTCAAAACAAATTATACTACGAAAAGGATATGCACTTTTTCCGATATGATCATTATAAGGTGAATTAATGCGTGATTGCCGGGATGTACATCTTCAGGAAGGATGGAGTCAATACAAATGTATGGAAATACAGGCATTCCATTACAGAAATATGGGACGAAAGATTTGGCCTGTCATATCATATAGCAAGGTATAGCTATATGCACTATATAATAAGTGGGCATTTTAGCAAGCTATTTATTCTTGAAGGCCAAAAGGGGGGGGGGGGGGTGGGACAGGCCTGACAAACCCATATTTTGACAAGTAGTGGTAAGAGTACGACTGGCATTAGCCAGGAGTACTCTCGCCAGGAGTACTCTTATTTACCATAAAGTTTTCACATACATTTTGAAAAAAGGACACCTGTAGAACAATGTTTTTTTGCCTAATTAACACTTTCCACACGGCTATTAAGTTTACCCTATACAAAACAGATTTTCAGAAACCTTTCCCAACTTTCAAAGTCTACCTCAAGAATTACTGAACCAATACTAGGCATGTTTCTTATTTCAAAGCATTTCTCAAGGTGATTCCAAATACGGTAATGAAATTCAATAATGTTGACATTTTTGAAACATTTGGAATGTCGTCTGCAGCTGCCTGCCGCGTGAGAAGGGTTAATACATATTTTTCAATCCAGTTGAAATCCATACACCCTATCGAAGACTTGACCTTAATCTCTCACACACACACAGGGATTTCAAATGGAGTCACCCATCCAGGTAGGAGTTCTTGGATAATAATCCTTACACTACACTAAATAGGACACCCCCTACCCTTAAGAGCGTTGCTAAACAAGAATGGCAAAGTATGCATGACAAAATCCTTAATTCAAAAGTCTTGACAGTAAGAACAATTGTGTAAATGCCTAGGATTTTTAATTAATTTTGATTAATGGGACATCACCTCCATGCACACTGACTATAAAGTGTACATGTCATCCTAGGTAAATATTTTGAGAGATCTTTCAAATTTGTCTATTTTACTCGAAACAAGGGAAACGTCTGACATGTAGTCTCTTCAGGACGGTCATTTGGAAAATCGAGCAGGCTACTCTACCTACTGTTTTTATTTTTTTGGTGAGAAAAAGTAATCATCTTCAAACAAAATTCATTCTAAAAAGTCCCATTTTAAAATATAGTGGTCTAAAACAGAATTCAACAGAAGCACTGCATCAGTGTGCCCCATCTCATTGTGCAATTTCAAAGATGTTTGTCAGGGGTGTGATTGAGGTTTCAAACAAATCCTGAAGACCCTAACCTATGTCCGGGGTCCAGGGGCACGCTTTAATAGTTAATCTTGAACTTTTCTGGGTACCAAAATTCACATACCGTAAGTTATTTCACGTTAAAAATGCAATATTTTATCTATTTTGTAAAGAAAACAAAGAAACACTTTTTTGTCATTTTGTTTTAGGCCAAAAATCCATAAATCCAGAGAAATCTGGAGAATTCACACCTCCTGACTTTTTTTTATCTCTTCGTAAGTAATCCAAGTGAACTCACGCGATTATGGCCACACGCATATGGTTTGGTCACACACACGCATCACGCATATCATGTACAGTGAGCTTGTTTCCTTCATGCGCAACCGCATCCTTCTATATTTATTCGCTGCTGTAAGGAGGCTTCGCCAATTTGGAACTGATCAGACTATAGAATTTTCTTCACAGCTTGCTCTTCATGTAAATTTCAGCTTGTAAATGAGCGAACTAAATTTCATTATTCATTATCTTCAAAATGTCGTAAATTCTGTTCAAAATTACAACTCCTTGTAAAGCCAAAAATAGCCGTATTTGAATAAAGCATGTGTAATAATTGCAAAAAGGGTATCTGCAAAATACCCTTTGCCAATGGTATCCAGTTATATTGTTCTCAAACTCTGTTTCCATTATTTCCTGGAGTGACCATGCAGTCTATTATATTTCTGACAAGGCGGCTGTGGTCAAGTGTTGTTCATGCAGTTATTAATTTTCAGATGTTGTCGCCAAAATTTCCCGGAATAGACAGTTCATATCATAATACTGACAGGGCTATAGGTTAATATGTTGACCTACTTTTTGTATTAATTCTTCCATATTTTGTAGCTAATATTTCCCACAACAAACATGTTGTCATATTGATCGACGTGGCTTCCCAACAGTGTTGACATTTTAGTTTGGCTGACACGTGATATTTATGAATGGTCACTTATAGGTGTTCTATTCCAGGTACAATTGAGTTAAACTGAAGTCAAATCCATTCCCTACTTTAAGGGCATCTGAAATTGTGATTCCCAAACTTTTTCAAGGGTCCGTCATCTTTCCCATCGACTGAAACTGGGTGAAGCATTTCAATATGTTCCATAGAGAAGCTTAGGAAAATCACTGCAGTGCAATTGAAGCACATATACAATTGAGTTCAATTGAAGTCAAATCCATTCCCTATTTTAAGGGCATCTGAAATAGTAATTCCTTAATAACTTGTTTCACAGGGTCAGTCATCTTTCCCATCGACTGAAACTGGGTGAAGCATTTGAATATGTTCCATAGAGATGCTTAGAGAATTACTGCAGTGCAATTGAAGGACACATACAATTGAGTTAAATTGAAGTCAAATCCATTCCCTACTTTAAGGGCATCTGAAATTGTGATATCCCAACTTGTTTCAAGGGTCGGTCATCTTTCCCATCGACTGAAACTGGGTGAAGCATTTAAATATGTACCATAGAGATGCTTGTAGGTAATCATTGCAATTGAAGCAAAGAATTCTCAATCAATTTTCCACATACACACGCAGGCTGTGCGCGTCACCAGGCATAAATGCATGAATCGTCAGCTGCACACCCCCGAACAAACCAAACCCCGGATGCACAGTGCGCTTGTTGCCTTCATGCGCGCCTCGCAGGAGGCTTCACCAATTTGGAGCTGATCAATCTATAGTGCATATTTCTGTGGTGCGTTTTCTTGTATCGCTCTGTAACTTGGAATGTATGTATGATTTATGATCAGAAATGTAAATCTGCAAGAAAATCTACTTTCTAAAAAAAATAATGAATAGAGGGCGCTCTCTGGAAAAGATCACATAATATGCCTTTAATATAATGTGTGGAGTTAAGATGAAATTTTTCACTCAAGTAGAATTTTTTTTTACTGGCCTTCAAATCCAAAGTCTGATGCAAATTGTTAAGTCACGTTCCACACTCAACCAAAACTGAAACGAACACAGTTTTGCATGAACCTGTATTGCATTTAGGGCTAGGAATTTCACACAAATATCCGGGTACCTGACTCATCTTTTCGGACGGGTACCCGGGTACCCCCCCAAAAAAAAAAAACAACAACCAAAAAACAACTTTTTTTTCTTCATTTTTTTTCTTCAATTAAACAAAAATATCGGAATACAAATGTTGTTACCT
The DNA here is from genome assembly GCA_035610835.1 of Ophiura sarsii. NCBI lineage: Eukaryota > Metazoa > Echinodermata > Ophiuroidea > Amphilepidida > Ophiuridae > Ophiura > Ophiura sarsii. The sequence continues at coordinate 51,117,124 of CM069446.1, forward strand.
AAACGACCTCGATTGACTCCATACATAAACCCCATATCATTTCCATGTAACCTCTATCTTGGTGTCACAATTAATTAATATATATTTTCATTTTTCTAAACAACAAGGGCATACATTTGGGAATGATAAAAGGGTTAACATTGATCAACCCATGAATCTGTCTATGCTAAGTACTGTTAAAAAACACAGAAACCTCACTTGATAAGATGGACAGGGTCCCTGCAACTTTACAGGTAATGGAATAGATTTGGTAATATACATCTGCTGAGCTCGCTATGTCATCATTAAGTAACGCGGAGAGAACGCACCACCAAAATGAGATGATCGAGGATCAAGGACTTATATTAAATTGTTACATGAGAGGGTGTTATTAACTACAAAATGCCAAATACCGTTTGATCACACAGTGACCAAAGCCAAAGTTTATCAGTGCTCAGCCTGTGAGGCCATTGATGAGCTCCCTTTTTACCCCGGCCGTAATTTGGCAAAACGCTGTAACTCAAAAATGACGTTTTTGAGATTTGAGCACTTTAAAGTTTGAGTGTTTGCATTTTCTCTTTTATTTTACAGAGGAAATTGATTTAGAAATGAAAACGTGCATTATGTCTAATTTTTTCAATTTTTAAAAACATAAGTAAAGTAAACTATTTTTACTCAAGATACAGTTGATTTTGTCCAGATACGTGGGTTTGCCAATCCGACATGTAATTATACGCAAAGTTAATCTTGCAAAACAGAGCACCCTCGATTTCCCTAGAAATGCATGTAACTCAAAAAATCAATATTTCGAGTTACGCTGTTTTGCTAAATTACGGCCGACCTGTCTTGTTATGCAGTGCTGACATTCCTTTATTGGAGACACATCACTTGCCAAGAAATAGAACCCTTTTAAAAAAGTGCCGCCTTGAAATAAAAAAGACAATACAACAGCTATGATTTCAAATTACAAGGCGGTTCTCGAACGGCGCGTCTCGCCTGTTCATCAAAAGTGACTTGAAAGAAATGATGATGAAACATATGATATACAATGTAGCACTGTCACAGAGGTATGCATTGTAGTTAATGCAAGGGATGTAATGCCTTGAAAAATGTAATCAACAAAAAGAACACACCAACCCCCTTCCCTACACCAAATCACATCAAGATAGGCCTTACAGATCTTATTTGACCCCAGATGACCTCTGATGACCTTGAAAATTTAATCAGCAAAAAGAACACACCAACCCCCTTCCCTCCACCAAATCACATCAAGATAGGCCTTACGGATCTTATTTGACCCCAGATGACCTCTGATGACCTCGACAAATTAATCAACAAAAAGAACACACCATCCCTCTTCCGTCCACCAAATCCCATCAAGATAGGCCTTACGGATCTTATTTGACCCCATATTTGACCCCCAATGACCCCGAAAAATTAATCAACAAAAAGAACACACCACCCCCTTCCCTCCACCAAATCCCATCAAGATAGGCCTTACTGATCTATTTGACCCCATATTTGACCCCTGATGACCCCGAAAAAGTAATCAACCAAAAGAACACACCACCCCCCTTCCCTCCACCAAATCCCATCAAGATAGGCCTTACTGATCTATTTGACCCCCGATGACCCCGAAAAATTAATCAACAAAAAGAACACACCATCCCTCTTCCGTCCACCAAATCCCATCAAGATAGGCCTTACTGATCTTTTTGACCCCATATTTGACCCCCGATGACCCCGAAAAATTAATCAAGAAAAAGAACACACCACCCCCCTTCCCTCCACAAAATCCCATCAAGATAGGCCTTACTGATCTATTTGACCCCATATTTGACCCCCGATGACCCCGAAAAATTAATCAACAAAAAGAACACACCACCCCCCTTCCGTCCACCAAATCCCATCAAGATAGGCCTTACTGATCTATTTGACCCCATATTTGACCCCCGATGACCCCGAAAAATTAATCAACAAAAAGAACACACCACCCCTCTTCCATCCACCAAATCCCATCAAGATAGGCCTTACTGATCTATTTGACCCCATATTTGACCCCCGATGACCCCGAAAAAATAATCAACAAAAAGAACACCCCATCCCTGTTCCGTCCACCAAATCCCATCAAGATAGGCCTTACTGATCTATTTGACCCCATATTTGACCCCGATGACCCCGAAAAATTAATCAACAAAAAGAACACACCATCCCTCTTCCGTCCAGCAAATCCCATCAAGATAGGCCTTACTGATCTATTTGACCCCATATTTGACCCCCGATGACCCCGAAAAATTAAACAACGAAAAGAACACCCCATCCCTCTTCCGTCCACCAAATCCCATCAAGATAGGCCTTACTGATCTATTTGACCCCATATTTGACCCCCGATGACCCCGAAAAAATAATCAACAAAAAGAACACCCCATCCCTCTTCCGTCCACCAAATCCCATCAAGATAGGCCTTACTGATCTATTTGACCCCATATTTGACCCCGATGACCCCGAAAAATTAATCAACAAAAAGAACACACCATCCCTCTTCCGTCCACCAAATCCCATCAAGATAGGCCTTACTGATCTATTTGACCCCATATTTGACCCCCGATGACCCCGAAAAATTAATCAACAAAAAGAACACACCACCCCCCTTCCCTCCACCAAATCCCATCAAGATAGGCCTTACTGATCTATTTGACCCCATATTTGACCCCCAATGACCCCGAAAAATTAATCAACAAAAAGAACACACCACCCCCCTTTCCTCCACCAAATCCCATCAAGATAGGCCTTACTGATCTATTTGACCCCATATTTGACCCCCGATGACCCCGAAAAATTAATCAACAAAAAGAACACACCATCCCTCTTCCGTCCACCAAATCCCATCAAGATAGGCCTTACTGATCTATTTGACCCCATATTTGACCCCCGATGACCCCGAAAAATTAAGAACAAAAAGAACACACCATCCCCCTTCCCTCCACCAAATCCAATCAAGATAGGCCTTATGGATCTTATTTGACCCCCGATGACCTTGAATGACCTCTGATGACCTTGAAAATTTATTCAGCAAAAAGAACACACCACTCCCCTTCCCTCCACCAAATCTCATCAATATAGGCCTTACTGATCTATTTGACCCCATATTTGACCCCGATGACCTCTGGTGACCTTGAAAATTTAATCAACAAAAAGAACACACCATCCCTCTTCCCTCCACCAAATCCCATCAAGATAGGCCTTACTGATCTATTTGACCCCATATTTGACCCCCGATGACCTTGAATGACCTCAGATGACCTTGAAAATTTAATCAGCAAAAAGAACACACCACCCCCTTCCCTCCACCAAATCCCATCAAGATCGGCCTTACGGATCTTATTTGACCGCATATTTGACCCCGATGACCTTGAATGACCTCCAATGACCTTGAAAATATAATCAGCAAAAGAACACCCCACCCCCTTCCCTGACATCAAGTCCCATCAAGATAGGCCTTACGGATCTCTAGATATCGCGTCACAACGCGTCTCAAAAGTTTTAAGCATATTTGACCCAGATGACCTTGTGTGACCCCCGATGACCTTGAAAAATCAATCAGCAACAGAACGCACCACCCCCCTTCCCTCCACCAAGTCCCATCACGATAGGCCTTACGGATCTCCAGATATCGCGTCACAAAGGTATTTCTTAGCACACGGCGGACGGCATACGGCATACGGCATACGGCATACGGCATACGGCATACGGCATACGGCGGACAGAAATAGTGATAACATAGTCTCTTTCTGATTACATCAGGCGAGACAAAAATCAGTCTAGAGGTTTCGGATGCCCTTAATCTTAAAGTGGCTACCTGTCAGAAATGTTTAAATTTGATTTGAAATCAAATTCCTTGTCAGATATTTTGAGGCTTTTAGGGTAAGTAATGGGGGTCAATGCTATTCTATTGTAATTGTTATTGATGTATAGCTTGTCCTGGCACACTCCTGCTTTAAAACTGCTCTACCAATCATAAAGACCTGATTTGTTGTTGATCAAATTAGCAAGTGAGGCAATCTTAGCAGTGTATTTCTAAAAATAAATACAACATGTATAAAAACGTATTCAACACCATAATGAGCATCACATTTGCCTACGATGATAAATGGAGATGACCTGCTTTAAAGAGCTGTGAATGAAATATCGCTAAATTGCTTTGACACAATTTCTTATTATACTCATTAGACAATGAAAAAATAACATCGAAACCCTGTTCTACGGGCAAACGGATCTCTCAGTTAGGCAAACAAAATGTTTGTTTGTCCATAGAGGGTCCTCAAAGTTGCTAGTGGTTGTTCTGGCCCATTCCTAGCCAGTACGCCCGAAATTTTCAAATGCTATATTCTATTGTAATTGGTACTGATGTATAGATTGTCCTGGCACACTCCTGCTTTAAAACTGCTCTACCAATTGTGAAGATGTAATAATAAAGACCTGATTTGTTGTTGATCAATTAGCAAGTGAGGCAATCTTAGCAGTGTATTTCTAAAAATAAATACAACTTTGTATAAAACATATTCATCACCATAATGAGCATCAAATTCGCCTACGATGATAAATGGAGATGACCTGCTTCAAAGAGCTGTGAATGAAACATCGCTAATTGCTTTGACACAATTTCTTATAATATACTCATTAGGCGATGAAAAAACAACAACCATACCCTGTTTTACGGGTAAACGGATCTCTCAGGTAGGGTAGAGGTCGGTCAGGCGGTTTATGATTTGTTTGTTTTTTAGGTGGGGGGGGGGGGGGGGGTCAAACATATGGAAAAATATTGGGGAATTTTTTTTAAAACAAATATTTTCTTTCTTAGCAATTATTTGTCACAATTTTAATTTAAAAAAATTATAAGTACAGAAATAGCATCACTACTACATGTACAATCTTCTGCAACAGATTTGCATATGATGTACAGTGTGCTTGTTTCCTTCATGCGCGCCTGCATCCTTCTATATTTATTCGCTGCTGTAAGGAGGCTTCGCCAATTTGGAACTGATCAAACTATAGAATTTTCTTCACAGCTTGCTCTTCATGTAAATTTCAGCTTGTAAATGAGCAAACTATTTCAGTATTCATTATCTTCAAAATGTCTTAAATTTCTGTTTAAAATTACAACTCTATGTAAAGCCAAAAATAGCCGTATTTGAATAAAGCATGTGTAATAATTGCAAAAAGGGTATCTGCAAAATACCCTTTGCCAATGGTATCCAGTTATTTTGTTTTCAAACTCTGTTTCCATTATTTCCTGGAGTGACCATGTAGTCTATTTTCTGACAGGGCGGCTGTGGTCAAGTGTTGTTCATGCAGTTATTAATTTTCAGATGTTGTCGCCAAAATCTCCCGGAATAGACAGTTGATATCATATTTACTGACAGGGCTATAGGTTAATATGTTGACCTACTTTTTTGTATTCTTCGATTATTTTGTAGCTAATATTTCCCAGAACAAACATGTTGTCATATTGATCGACGTAGCTTCGCAACAGTGTTGACATTTTAGTTTGGCCGACACGTGATATTTATGAATGGTCACTTATAGGTGTTCTATTCCACATACAATTGAGTTAAACTGAAGTCAAATTTATTCCCTAGTTTAAGGGCATCTGAAATAGTAATTCCTTAACTTGTTTCAAGGGTCGGTCATCTTTCCCATCGACTGAAACTGGGTGAAGCATTTCAATATGTTCCATAGAGATGCAATTGAAGCAAACAATTCTCAATCAATTATCTACATACACACGCAGGCGACGCTTCGGCATGAATGCAGTTTACCAAAAACATATGTGTGCACTTGACTCCGCTGTATAACTAGAGTTTAATCGGTTCCAACTTGGCAAGAAATATTTGGTTTTGATCACTACTTTCAGTTGTAAACTCGCCAAGATTCAACTTCCTGCATTGATGAGCTCCCTCATTAACTGTCTTGTTATGTACAGTGCTGACATTCCTTTATTGGATACACATCACTTGCCAAGAAATAGAACCCTCTTTAAAAAGTGCCGTCTTGAAATATACTGACAATCCCCCGGATTTATTTCAAATTAAAATCAGTCTAGGGGTTTTTGAAGCCCTTAATCATTAAGTGGCTACCTGTTACAAATGTTTAAATTTGATTTGAAATAAAATTCCTTGCCAGATATGTTGAGGCTTTTTAGGGTAAGTAATGGGGGTCAATGCTATATTCTATTGTAATTGGTATTGATGTATAGCTTGTCCTGGCACACTCCTGCTTTAAAACTGCTCTACCAATCATGAAGATGTAAAATAAAGACCTGATTTGTTGTTGATCAATTAGCAAGTGAGGCAATCTTAGCAGTGTATTTCTAAAAATAAATACAACTTGTATAAAAAAGTATTCATCACCGTAATGAGCATCAAATTTGCCTACGATGATAAATGGAGATGACCTGCTGTAAAGAGCTGTGAATGAAACATCGCTAATTGCTTTGACACAATTTCTTATAATATACTCATTAGGCGATGAAAAAACAACAACCATACCCTGTTTTACGGGAAAACGGATCTCTCAGGTAGGGGTCGGTCGGAAATTTTATTTTACTTTCCTAGCAATTATTTGTCACAATTTAATTTTTTTAAATTATAAGTACAGAAATAGCATCACTACTACACTCTTCTGCAACAAATTTGCCTATGATGATAAGTGGATGCCCTGCTTGCAACACAGTGAATAAAGAAAACCTCATAAATTATTATGTGACACAATTGTGGATGAAATCATAGGCTCTTTGGTAATATTTCCCATTTTTTGTATAATAAAAAACAAATAAAAAAACTAGAAACCCCCATTGCCACAAGACTTTGGATCATATTTGCCTTTGATGATAAGTGGATGCCCCGAATGCAAACATTTGAATAACCATCACAATTTACTTTTTTGACACCAATTTTGTATGAAATTATACGCTCTTAAGCAATTGTCTGTCACAATATTAATTGTCACCTATTTTCTGCATCAAATTTGCCTACGATGACAAGTGGATGCCCTGCTTGCAAAACTGTGAATGAAATCTGTGAATCATTGATTTGACACGATTGTGGATGAAATTATATGCTCTTTGGTGATTGTTCACATTTTCTTTTCAAAATGAAAGGAAGTACAGAAACACCCACTGCCACAAGACTTCGCATCAAATTTGCCTTTGATGATAATTTGATGTCCACCTTGCAAAACTGTGAATAAGGCATCAAAATTTACTATTTTGACACAATTTTGGATGAAATTATACGCTCTGTAGCAAATTATTTGTCACAATATTAATTGTCACCACTTGCACTTTTCTGCATCAAATTTGCCTATGTGTTTGCCCTGCTTGAAAAACTGTCAATGAAACCTTGTGAATTATTATTTGACACAATTGTGGATACAATTATATACTCTTTGGTGATTGTTCAAGTACAGGAACTCTGTTGCCATTAGACTCCGCGTCAAATATGCCTTAGATGACAAGTGGATGCCCCGCTTAAAAAACCAGTGAGTGAAATATTGCAATTTTGATTAAATTGCATGATCTTTATTTAGCAAATCTTCACAATTTGATTAACATTTTGAGTAAGAGCAAACAAAATGTCAAATTTAAATTTCCTCCACTAGATTTCATATGTAGGCAGTTCATTTCCTAATTTCCTTTTGCCCGAAACTCTTTGCATAGTTCACCCCCTAGAAGCATAACATTCTTATAAAGATATCATGAAATCACTGTAGAACACAAACTTGCCAAGTTTTAGCGTGTATAATTATCTGTTTTAACTCTAACCCTGCTAAATTTTACAAAATCTTACAGCCAGAAACTATCTCCAAGCACGTGCTGCTGCATTGTCTCGATGACGTCACCTACCGCAGGCATATGTGGGCAGGAAGTTGCTACCCGCATATGCGCTGGGAGTTAAGCTCAGTCGGTAGAGGGACAGACTTTGGTGCGGATGGTCCTGCAATCGAATCCCGAGGGAGGGGTTTGGTTAATTTTTCGGGTCAAACAAATAGTACTTTTTCCTTCCCCTCCCCCCTCGATACGACCAAAAACATAGCCACAGGGGTTAGGGTTAATAAATATACGTCTGACAGAGCACAACATTCTACAGCAATATTGTTGCTACAAATTTGATGATGATTGATCACGGATGAAAAAACTCTATTTTTAACGCTTTTCACGCAGCAGGCCTCTGCAGACGACATTCCAAAATGTTTCAAAAATGTCAACATTATCGAATATCATTACCATATTTGGAATCATTTTGAGAAATGCATCGATATAAGTACAAACATGCCTTGTATTGGTTCAGTAATCCTTGAGATAGACTTTGAAAATTGGGAAAGGTTTCTTGTAAAATCTGTTTTGTCTAATGGTAAAACTAATAGCCGCGTGAAAAGAGTTAACGCAGTATCTCAAACAACACAGTCCAAACAAACAAACATGACAGGTGACCCATATAAACAGGATACGTGCAACTGCTCATGTAATTGTCACATGAAAAGGCTTATATTAAGTCTTCCAAAATGAAAATTGAGATTTTGTTTTTACACAAATGTACTTTTTAAATGCTCCAAAATGATACTTTTAGTGTGAGAATCGGTCACTGCAATCAGATTTAATCGAGGAAAAAGGGTACACATTTCTTATTGTTTTCTTTGTTTTTTTCATGCTTAATTTGGTCGATATCTCAACCGCATCTTTGCCGACATAAGCCCCCTTTTGATGTGACTTGACACATATATATATACTGTCAGGCCATGGTTATTAACTAACCCACACACACATACAACTCGGACAGTCGAGCCATGACGACGTTGATAAACAAGAGTCGTATGGCTATTAATCTAATAACAAACAGGAGTTGACTTGAAGTGAAATTGACACTATAAGGCTATTTGTTGAATACAAAGCGACACATGGTCGGGTCTGTATCGATACTTTATCCGCCAATAATGCACATGATCTCCGGGTTAAATTGTTAATAGAGCAATTCAGAGAGGAAGATGCAACAAACATAAGAAGAGATCGGAATTGTTGTTACCAAGTCTTTAAAGTAATATTAGGCCAAACAAATTTAATACTTTGTCTCAGCGGCCCACGCGCATTGATTTTAAAATGGGATTTCGCGGGGTGGGGGGGGGGGGGGGTCATTTTTTTCTTTTTTTCATTTTTTTTTCCTTCAATATTTTTTCTTTCCTATTAACACACAAAAAAAAATCAGTTTCATACATTCATTGAGGTGTTCAGGCTAAACCATAACATTGCAAGTTGTTATCTTCAGTAGATAGCAGAGGATTACTTCTTTGTAAAAAGGTGAAGGTTTTATACACAGCTGCAGGGCAAGGGAATTTGAAATAAGCTATATTTTTTCTTTCCTATTAACACACAAAAAAAAATCAGTTTTGGTGATACTCTGCAACCTTGTGACTGAGAACACACATTCAACTAACTTTGTGAAGTTAGGAGATAAAGAGAACACAAGCATATACAATGTGCATTGATAATATCTGATTACTTTTATTAAAAAGAAAAAAGCACAACTATTGACTATATTATTATTTTTATAAAAAAACAAAAAAATAGAGTGCATAGACCATAGCTTATTTAGGTAAAAAATAAAATAAAATCACATAGCACATAGCTTTTTAGCCAAAAGGCGCGGACAAAGTATTTAATTATTTTGGCCTTAGTGATCTTTTTACAATTTTATCACACCTATTTTCCCCCTCGTACTTAGGCCCCCAAAAAGAAGAAAAAGGTTACCTTGCCCTTTACGACCACGACCGACCCTACATTATGTTTTAATATATTCCATTGATGATAAACAATCCACCATTAGATTTATCAAAATGTAAATCTCACAATTACAGATATAAAAAACCTTTACGCATTTTGCATCCAAACCAGCAAGAGCCCTAAATACTTTCAATTCATACATTCATTGAGGTGTTCAGGCTAAACCATAACATTGCAAGTTGTTATCTTCAGTAGATAGCAGAGGATTACTTCTTTGTAAAAAGGTGAAGGTTTTATACACGGCTGCAGGGCAAGGGAATTTGAAATAAGCTATATCAAACTGCTTCTTTATTGCTGCTTTATTATTCCATGATAATTATACTGAGCTATAAATATGTAAATACACATTCACAGATTTACATATTGATTGCAATATTTATAGTCTTGCAACCAGTGATGCAAAAAACACTACATAAATAGATATAGCCTACCAACCTGCGGCAATGTTTAGGCCACTTACAAAAAATAATTTGATTCTCGTAGCCATCCCTCCTTACAATTTTAAAAATGTATTGTGTTTTTCTAATACTGAAATTTTAATGATGGTTGATAGGCCTTATGTATTTGTCAACTACAGAGCTCTAAGGGTCTAACCCTTATAAATTTAAACATAAAAATAGCCTCACCATTTTCCTTATACTATTGAAAGATGCTGGCAATATAAATTGTGCATGAAAACAGCCATATGCATGTGTACATTTTGGTTAGAAATAAGAATTAAAACGGCCATCCTCTTCACTTTTCGAAGGCCAGTACAAGAATCTAAAAATTAATTTTACTTGGCCTTATTTTATAGTCACTAAGATAAACCAGCAGAGGGTGTTGCTTCCAAGAATTCTATTTTTTTTGTGTTGAGTAAATGCACATCCATGCTATCAAAGCATTAATTTAATGGTAATCCAACGCTCGAGTGATGCCACGCGTGTTTCAAACCCCATAATATCGTAAGTCAGAAAAAAAACATTGTTTAGATCCCAGTGGCTGCCAACAAACTGGTGAACAATAAATGTACTCAATCACGATGTTGTGTTGACCATCCACACTTTCAGGCGATGACTGTATTATTTGCCACCCACATTTTGCCAGTAAAATACAAACCTGCCCGTCATAATAAGGCCAAGAATAATACTGTAAAACTACTTAATTTTGCGAGGGATTTAATTTCGAAAATTACGCGAGGGATGTGGATTTGCGATATTAAATACCCGCAAAAGTGACAACTTTGCATTGAAAGTAACAGGGCATTTCCAGATTCCCAAAAGTAAATGCCCGCTGAAATAGCAGTAATTATGAATTTGTGAAATAAAGTATCCACGAAATTATAGTGTTTTACAGTAGGCCTGTTAGGTAAATTTGTGAACTATTCATTTTAGTTTAGCTTTTTTTCCCTCTTTTTTTCCTTTTTTGTGTGCGTGTTTCATTAACCCTAACCTAACTGAGTACTACAAATTACTTCACCCAAACTCGAAGTGCATGTGCGGATGGTTTTTGATGATGTAATCAACCGAGCCTATAAAGTGAACGCAGTATACTGCGCGAATGGGTAGCTGAGAGACATAGCTTGCCTATGGGATCTGGGGTTTTTAGTGCGGGAGGGTCCCCGGTTTGATCCCGTCGGGTCGCTGCGATTTATTTGTAAATTTCTCTTCCGAACTTGCGATATTAGTTAAAAACCTGGTTTAGGGGTTAGTGTACAATTGAGTGACGTTTAAGGCAACAGCATATATTTGCTAAGCTGACCAGTTTTTACTCCAGTTGAAGTATACATTTTACTTGTAGTGTATTGAAACTTCCTTCAAACCTATATTGCATCCTTATAACCAGCCAATAACCTCAATGATCCAAATATTACCATCTCATCTTCTCCTTTAAGAGGCAGGATATAACTATAAAGCTCTTTAAGGCAAGCATTATGGTAACACATACCATCAGAACAATCTATCCCCTAAGGGGACACCAATAGGACTATTTGCAGATGAATGACATTGTATACAGCCATTACGGTAGAGTTCAACCTCTCTTTGGATTATCATAAATCATGTTTTACAATGGATGTGCGAGGGTAAATTAATGAGGTTACATTCACGATCAGCTAACTTCGCATGCTTTACTCCAGGACTAAGTCATCTTTGATGCAGGATATCTTACTATAATTCACCGTATGTTGTATGTATGTATCCAAAAGGCTCTCTCAGTTTGTAACTAAACGCCGTGAACTTTGCACTGATAAAAGATGATTATAATGTGAGTGTTATAAACTATAAATGGCTGAAAACCGTACAGAATTGACCGAGATATGAGTAAAAAACCATGAAAATCCATGGATACGGGCCGTGTTTGTTTTGTTTATCTTCATGCGTATTGAAACCATGCATTCGGCGCCTAACACTAACGCGTCGTTGTGCGCCGTGCAAAATAAACGCTCACACGCACTACACCCACGCGCGCACGCCTACACACGCGAGCGGGCAAATATTGGAGAAATACGCTGCGCTACGGGAGTTAGTTAATTTAGGCCTTGAATGTTTATAAGCACAGGGCGGGCGGTAGGGGCGGGGCGGGGACGGCGGGCAAGAGACGGCAGGGGAAGGCCCCGGGGAGGGGGGGGCGGGCCTGAGGCCATGAAGTAATGAGGTTTGGGAGGCAAGGGGTTACTGAAGAACGCTACGGGAGTTGGTTAATTTAGGCCTTGAAGGTTTAGATCGCACAGTACGGGGCGGGCGGGCGAGGGGAGGCCACGAAGTAATGAGGTTTGGGAGGCAGGGAGTTAATGAAGAAATGTGATACTAAAGTGCGTAACACTAACAGGGAGAGTCACGAAGTGGAAGGAAATAGTGTGGTTAAAAGTATAAACCAGGGGATACAGCTTGGGGAGATGGTTAAGGTTTAGGCCCTGGGTGTTGAGATAACCACGGTGCGGGGGCGGCAATTTCAGGTAAGGAAATAGGCCTATGCATTATATGTATTCTTACCAATTTCGAGACAAATTTTCGTATAGCTACTTATGTGTTATTTCACCGGGGTTCTGTCTGATAGGCGCTACTTACTAGCGGGAGCCCGTTCGAAGAACGGGCGTCCCGCTAGTAACTATAAAGCTCTTTAAGGCAAGAATTATGGTAACACATACTACCATAACAACTCATTCCCCTAAGGGGACAACAATAGGACTATTTGCAGTTAAACGACTGCTGATGAATCCATTAAGGTAGAGTTCAACCTCACTTTGGATTATCATAAATTATGCTTTACAATGGATGCATCTATTTGCCAAGCTGACTAGTTCTTACTTCAGTTGAAGTATACATTTGACTTGAAGTGTATCGAAACTTCCTTTAAACCTATATTGCATCCTTAACCAGCCAATAACCTCAATGATCCACATATTACATGTATTACCATATCATCTTCTCCTTTAAGAGGCAGGATATAACTATAAAGCTCTTTAAGGCAAGCATTATGGTAACACATACCATCATAACAACCCATTCCCCTAAGGGGACACCAATAGGACTATTTGCAGATGAATAACTACTGATGAAACCATTAAGGTAGAGTTCAACCTCTCTTTGGATTATAAATCATGCTTTACAATGGATGCATCTATTTGCTAAGCTGGCTAGTTCTTACTTCAGTTGAAGTATACATTTTACTTCACTTGAAGTGTATTGAAACTTCCTTTAAACCTATATTGCATCCTTAACCAGCCAATAACCTTAATGATCCAAATATTACCATCTCATCTTCTTCTTTAAGAGGCAGGATATAACTATAAAGCTCTTTAAGGCAAGCATTATGGTAATAAACTGCTCACAAAAAGTATCGAAACACTTAGAAATGATCCAATATATAACGGCTCAAAAGGGTATGCATTAATTGAAGCAAATAACCAAGTGCATATTTTTGTTCTGCGTATTTTGACACCTCGATCGATGAGATACGATGTTGCGGAGCAGAGTTATTGTCATTTCAATGATCGTGGGTCCAGTTTCAAAAGTGACAATCATCCTATAGAAAGAAGAGGTTTGCATTACTGTTTAAGATGATCAGATTCGTGATTTTCAATAGGGATGAGTGTCACTTTTGAAACTGGACCAACGATCTTTGAAATGACAATAACTCCGCTCCGCAACATCGTATCGCAACGATTGAGGTGTCAAAATATGCAGAACAAAATTATGCACTTGGTTATTTGCTTCGATCAATGCATACCCTTTCGAGCCGTTATGTATTGGATCATTTCTAAGTGTTTCGATACTTTTTGTGAGAAGTTTACATACCATCATTACAACCCATTCCCCTAAGGGGACACCAATAGGGTTATTTGCAGTTAAACGACTACTGATGAAGCCATTAAGATAGAGTTCAACCTCTCTTTGGATTATCATAAATCATGCTTTGCAATGGATGCATCTATTTGCTAAGCTGACTAGTTCTTACTTCAGTTGAAGTATACATTTTACTTGAAGTGTATCAAAACTTCCTTTAAACCTATATTGCATCCTTAACCAGCCAATAACCGTAATGATCCAAATATTACCATATCATCTTCTCCTTTAAGAGGCAGGATATAACTATAAAGCTCTTTAAGGCAAGCATTATGGTAACACATACCACCATAACAATCTATCCCCTAAGGGGACACCAATAGGACTATTTGCAGATGAATGACACTGATACAGCCATTATGGTAGAGTTCAACCTCTCTTTGGATTATCATAAATCATGTTTTACAATGTATGTGCGAGGGTACATTTACGAGGGTACATTCACGATCAGCTCACTTTGCATGCTTTTACTCCAGGACTAAGTCATCTTTGATGCAGGATACAACTATAATTTTATAAAGCTCTTTAAAGGCAATCATTATGGTAATACATACCATCAAAACAACCCATTCCCCTATGGACACCAATAGGACTATTTGCAGATGAATAACTACTGATGAAGCCATTAAGGTAGAGTTCAACCTCTCTTTGGATTATCATAATCATGCGTTACAATGGATGCACGCCACCCATCCTCCTGCTAAGTGTCCCGCCTCGATGAAAACATTGATATCATATTGAGATTGCGATAGCCTATATATATACTAACACTAATCCAAAATGTAACATAAGGATGGCATCGGTGTATCAAATTCACAGCATCCAAGTCCGAGTCCAAGTCTGAGTCAAACCCAGTCCCAGTCCAGGTCATAGACATGCAACTCTCAATGATTCCTCATCATTCAAGTCCAAGACTGAGTCTGTCGAGTCCTCAACGGACTCACTCCATATATTGCATCCGAGTCCATACACAAGTCCATTTTTGTCCATATGTAAATTCCAATTCCTCAACATTCAATTTAAGTCAGAGTCCTTGAAAATGAAAAAGCACTACAGTCATTACTCAGTTTGAGTCCTTTGAATGAGGGAAACACCTTAGCGTATTGTAAGTACCTTATACACCAAATTTAGTTGAACTCAACCATTACAGCACAACTTAATATTGAGTTAATTAAAAAGTATGATATTGATCGTGGTACTATTAAGCCATCACTGCCAGCCATTCACGTTTCTATGCTAGATCAAGGTTGAAATCTCTAGGTTAAATCAATCGGTTTATTTTTAATTGAAGACTCTCCTGGAGTCATTATATCTTGTGGAAACGGTGATTTCCATCCTATTTGACCCATTGATTATTTATCACCCCCAAGACTGCTGCCTGGACATTGCATGGTTTATTGATGTAAGCTATGTGTTCTTTGTAGAGCGCTATATAAATGCGATTAAAAAAATAATTAAAAGACTCAAATTTTGTTTTTCATTTGTACCACAATAAAATCTCAGTTTCCAATGTATGGGGTTGATCAAATTTGGAGAACAACACTTGACAAGCTATTATTGTGCGTGTGTGTATAGTTGGGAGGGCTAAGGGATATATGGTTCAGATTCTTCTTAAAGCACCAAATTAGGTCCATATCGTCAGCCTGCTTCGATAATTGCCTAACTCACTTTTCAGCAAAATTGAGTTTTTTGCATAAATCATGACTTCATTACATTATGCACATGCTGTTATAATACCTAAGTCATTGACCAATCAAAAGTGTTGATAAATGAAGAGCTTTGTTTTAAAAGGGCCACCAGACCACTCCAACATGTTACTCATTTGGCATTATTGAATTTGTATTGACAAATCCATGGAATTAATCAAATTATTGTATGGCTGTGTTCATCTGTTTCTATAATCCTCAATTGGCGTGCATGGATGCACTAATCCAAGTCACATCAACAAGACGAGCCTAACATCATCAATACAAGCGTCATTCCACATAATGAATATCCATCCATCAATAATGCAAAATGAGTAACAGGTACACAGGTAACAGGTTTCATACTTTGATGTTTCTAAGAACTAGAAAAAATGAGTTAGGCAATTATCGAAGCAGGCTGACGATATGTTGCTCATGCTATACTTTTTTGATTTTTGATGGATGCAAAAATTTGAGCCTTTTGGGACTGTCATAATGGCCAATTCAAATATGGCCGCCACACTGGGGGGATCAAAATTCAAATTGCTTTAATTAAGCTGAGAAGCATACCAAATTGTTTGTCAGAGCACAAGGATTCTAAAATATATAGTTTGCCCCCACTTCCGATGCTTTATGTCTTCATTTATGTAATTCATATGTATACCTTTTTATTATTTGTATAAGGCCTTTTTTAAACCTGGTTGCTAAGTTTTGGCTCCTGGTGTTTTTCAAATTTTGTAGGAAGTATAAGACCATGAGCTACTTTTATTTTAAAAGTTACAAAGTAGCTCCTGGTCCAGGTATGCATAAATTGAGGCTTTGGTGCTAACCTCTCCCTCTCCCTCCCCCCCCCCCCCCCCCCCCCCCCCCCCCGGAACACATTTCCGGACCATTTTAGTTTTAAAACTGAAATTGTTAGCACACTTATTTTTTTAATATGTTCAACTTTACAAAACAAAATGTGGGCGCGCCCTCCTAAATGTTTTGACTTTAAAAAATGCCTTTGAAGGCCATCAGTCTCCCACAGAATATGCGATAAGAAAAACCCAGCAGACCCACCTTAAAAATGTCATCTGTCAAGAAAATGTTATTGTTCATCCATTGCTTGAGCCATCATAATGTGAAAAGGCAGACTATTTTCCACTACGAAAAGGCTATCTATATATGGCTCTGTCCAGGGTAATGTTTTCCCCCTTCGCTTAACACCTTCCACGCGGCAGGCGTCTGCAGACGACATTCCAAAATGTCACAAAATGTTTCAAAAATGTCAAAATTATTGAATTTCATTACCACATTTGGAATCACTATGAGGAATGCATTGATATAAATACAAACATGCCTAGTATTGGTTCTGTAATTTTTGAGATAGACTTTAAAAGTTGGGAAAGGTTTCTGAAAAAATTATTTTGAATATGGGAAACAATAGCTGCGTGGAAATTGTCGAGCTGTCATTTTCCACAGACATGTGCAACATAATCTCTAGAATCCCTGGATGAAAGCTTTGAAATGTTATAGTTGAAAAATACAATGTTTGACTGCGAAAGGAAATGGCTTAAGTTACTTGTTGGAAATGTCACGATCCAAATACAATGGGGTCGTTCAAATTGTTCAGTCTCCACTATCATAAGAGAATAAACGTGTCGAGAGTTTGAAACACACAAAAAATGTGCACATTTGAGTAGTATATTTAGCATTTTGTCAATTTTTTTGGAAAAACCCACCACATTTTGAAAGCGAACACACTGTCCCCATCTGCAATGGGAGATCATAAATTCCATGAAGTTTTTACTTTTACAACGTTATTGGTAATGAACATTGCCAGGTGCTAGAATAGTGCACAAACATAATAGGTCAACTCCCAGGTTCACTAACATGTTTCTCAACAGGTTTGTACTCCAGTACTTGCTGTTAGCAAAAACACTTGCCATCAACAATAACAAATCACATTGGTCTAAGCAGTATGTAAGCTATCAAGTGCCACTCAATTAACAACATTTGCTATCTACTGAAGATAGCACATTGATTAACACAGCAAGTGGCATGATGAAATATGAACAATATACACAAAATTCAATCCCATTTATATAGGGCATTTTGAGCCTTTTATTGTGAGATATACATGAGTGTGTACAAGTGTGGTTATATTGGGCTAAGAATAACCCTGTTCTACAGGCCTGTTCGACCCTCTTTTTCAAATATATTTTTGTTTATTTAATTTTTTTAATTTTTTTTTAACATTGTTCAGTTTGAAAAATAAAACATTTTTGGAGATTTGATTTTTTTTTTGACAATTTATAAATATGTATCAAATTGTTCATTTTTTTGTGGACAAACAAACATCAATATTTGTTAACTACAGACAATACTAAATTTATATTTACAAGATGAATATGTACAATTGCATGTTTCAACACCATTTGCTATCCACTGAAGATAGCAAATTTTAAGTGAGCTATCATCAATAGTTGATACCCACGAAAGATAGCGAACTAATTTAGCAACAACATTTCCTAGATGCTGAAGATATCGAATTGGTATAAGCAATATGTGATCATGCAAAATATGATCATCAAGAACATTTACTATCTACAGAAGACAGTAATTTTTTATAAGCAGGGCCCGTGAAAATGTATAAATATAATACCATCAACTAAAGTCCAAACCACCATTCCTTTACAATTTAGCGTCGATGTTAATGTAAATTGTGTACTGCTTGGGGGGGGGTGACCTTTTGGGTGAATTTTCTCTGTTGGAAAAAAAATCTGTTGCCGTGTGGTGTTATAGAGTTTAAGGGGGTGTTAACCCTTTTTAAAGTTTATCAAGCGCTGTAACTTTTGAACTATTAATGTGATGTATATACAAGTTTACATTTTTGGAAAGAATAGGAGTCAGAGAATCCATTTTTGCCATCAAATTTCACTTAAAAATTCAGATTTTATAAAAAAATTGACCAACATTTTGTTTCTGTTTTGTGTAAAAAATGCCAAAATTACATCAAAATCATTAAAAGCCCTTTTTAGGATCAATTTTGTTTAACAATTTTCATAGAAATGTTTATTTTTTAAAATTTTGACCACATTTTTTTTGACACTTTTTGGTCAAAATTAAAAAAATCAAACTAAAAGAATGGTGCTGTTAGTAAAGTATTATAAACCTGAAATGGTTTCATTGTCGCAACCCAACTCTTTTTAAATCAATTATGTTGAAAAGAAACACAGAAAAAACTCTCAGTTTATACTACCTCATTTTTATTGTGATAATATTTTTCCAAAGGAAAAAGAAACCCACCATTTTGCTGAATTGATTTTTAAGTCTGCACTTTTGGCTATTCCCCCATGATGGATATTATAATAGACCAGGAATTCTCAACTTTCCTGAATAGACTAACAGACTATGGCTGGATTCAAATTTCCCTTGTCCCGTTTTATTTACATCAGATACAATCCTAGTATTGCCAGACCAACCCATTTTTTCTGAATTTTTTAGACAAGTTTTGAAAATTGTTTGAATATTTTTGAAAATTTTGAAAATAGCTTAAATTTTTTTGGGGGGAAACAAAATGCCCTATCTCATGGATATTCTAATATTCTGACGCTACATTTTTGGGTAAAATATTTGGATTTTCTTTTGATATCAAAATATGTTGAAAAAATATCTAAAGTGATCGGAACATACACCTTTAAGTGGAATAATTGTTTATTAGTAGTCTTGGCTGATGTAAGAAAAATAATTTCAATATAATTTTGTGAATGGAACTCAAGCAGTTAAAAAAAACATATGCCTTCGAAGAATTCATTCTCAAAAAATTCAATTGGCCTATTATCCGTTTATTGATTTTTGCCTTTGTGCACAATTAATCTACAAATAAAAACATAATTAGACAAATGCATTTTGCAAGTTTTTGAATGTCCACAAAGCAGACCTTTTTGTTTAGCCTTGACCTAAATGAAACAACTTATATTATTACCTAAATGGATTGGACTCATAAAAAGCAGAAACCATAAAATGATTTCAATTAAAGTGAAAGCTTTTCTACCAATCGGTCTCATGAACTGAATTTGTAACCAAGTCTTTATATAAAAGAAATATCCATATGCCGCTTAATGACTTAGGCAACAACAGAAACACTGTTTAAGGGCCCCACAGATCCAATTTTATTGGAATTTGAGAATCTCTTGTTTCTTTACACATGTTTTGAACACATTTTGAAAATCTTCATTATTTGGAAATTTGGGATTTTTTTAATTGTTTGAAACATTTATATTTTTTAAAATTCACCAAATTGTTCATAAACATTTTAAACCCCTCCCCAAAAAAATAAATAAATATATAAATAAAATAAACAACAACACATGCCCGACCGACCGTTGCTGAAGGATCCATTCGTCCATAGAACAGGGTTGTTTTTGATGCCAAATGGGCTGTATATAGATCAGTTTCTTCCTATTAATTCATGAGCTTGGTGCTCAGAACAAATTTAGCAGAAAGAAATCTAGATATACACTGAAATGCTTTCCCTTAATATGAAGTTGCCAATTAGGTCCACAGAGATCCAAAATCTCTTTTCACAAACACTTTACATCCACCCAGTTTTTCATTACATATTTCGGACAAAATCCATGGACTAGGATCTCTACTTGGCCTCATCATCCCAAGCAATGAACCCAGATGTCACCAAGACAGAGCCCAATCCCACCTTCTTTGTACCTACTTTACAGTTCATATCACTTTAAGTTTGTAGGTGACATCCCTGGGGGCACTCATGTATAAAAGATGTAATCACACGTGTAAATCCACTCTAAAAAACAAACCATAATGCGGATTCTCAAAGAAGGAAAAGTGACTCTTAACAAATAGATGAAATAATCATACTCATACAAAGGATGTAGGCCCTCAAATCAGAGTTTAGACTGAAATGAATGTATATGAAGTAAGTGTATGATTCAATTTGGTTACTTAATTTACCTTAAAGGTCTATAACCAGTCAGATGAAGACTCCAGCTCAGTAAGGAGTCGAAACGTAACTAGTAAGTACGATTTATTGGATTCGTCAAAAGAACATTTTTATCACATATTTATGAACAATCCTGATGAATCTATATCAAGGTCTATAACCATTTCGTTGTGATATTATTAAAAGATCTTTTTGACCTGGATTTGAGAAGCAACCACTTACACCTAAAATGTATACGTCCTTCAGTTTAATAGCTGCCTATATTAGCCTCACACCTCATTGTCATCCAAGATGTTTCATCCTGGCCGAATGGTGTTGCAGTAAACTGTTAACAAACTGACTCATTGGTTATTGACCTATAAACGATGATATCATGACGTCAAAGTAAAAGCCATCTAACGATATTATGTTATGGCTGTCTTGAGTCCCCAACCCCGTTTTTTAATAGTGATGTTGTGACGCTCATTTTATAGCATGTCATACATCTCTCTATATAGGCTCAAAACCACTAAAATTCGTGAGAATTCAAATGTTCTCAAAACTATTGTAACACCTAAAGAATTAAAGATAACACTTTGAATTTTGACTCGGACAAATATGAGCATGTAATATTCTCAACTTTTTATTTGTTCAAATGTTAATGTTAAAATTTATTGATAAAACCTACGTAACCAATGGCTCAAATGTTAGATTGGCAAGCCTTAAAGTCAGAAAAATATGCCTAATCCATTGAAAAATGTACGTTATCGTTTTGTCTACTTTGTATTGTATATCACATGCTTTAAACACAATATGTACTTATAAATTCTACCATACAAAGGTAAAGGTGAAATTGAAACCTATGTTACAATTGATGCAACCTATGTTACACACGGTCCTGTGGAAGAAGCTACATGTTGCAACTATTTTTGTTTCCAACCTCCCCTAGACGCACTTGCTAGGGGGTGATCGTTACAATTTTACTAGAATAAGTTGAGGTGTAAGAAATGGCCGTCTCGTATGTTTCGGTAACGGATGTTTCATTTGAACTTCACTGTGACCCAGTAAATGATTTATGGTCGCTGATGAAATAAAATAATTTCAGTTGGATAAGGGTACCATGTACTCATGTTTAGTTTATTCCTTGTGTATACACTCCATTGTTTAATTCTGAAAATACTGGTAATGTAGGTTACTTTTCTTAACTATACGGGTCACATATAAAAAAAAAGGTTTCTGGCTCCTTCATTTCTTGGTGATTTCAAGAACTTTTTGATACCCCCTCGTACTACAGCTTTGTCCCTTGTATGTTTTTCTAGCGTGTATTGTCACTACCTCTCCGCCATGCGAGTTCCCAAATGCATGTCATAAAAGTGAAATGACTTTTCCTCATGCCGAAAGTACATGTACTTGACTGCCTCCTTCATTACCATTTCAAATCACTTCTGCTCTCCATGGAGTACCAACACATCCCTATATCTTTAATTAACACTTTCCACGCGGCTTATGGATTACCATTATATACAAAACATTTTGTCAGAAATCTTTCCCAATTTCAAGGTCTATCTCAAGGATTACTGAATTAATACTAGCTATATTTGTACTTATTTTAATACATTTCTCATGGTGATTCCAAATATGGTAATGAAATTCAATAATTCTGACATTTTTGAAAATTTTGTGAAATTTTGGAATGTAGTCTGCAGACGCCTGCCGCGTAGAAAGTGTTAAATGGACAAATGATCCCCAAGTGGCTGGGACCTCTATGCAAGGACAGCCATAAACAGTGTCCCGAAAAAGTTACACTATGGAACAGGGATTCAAGAACTCAAGAAGAGGCTGATTAGATTGATTGATTCAATTTTACTATGAAGCATGAAGGAATAAAAAGTAAATGTAATCCTCTTTATTAATTGACTTTCAACGCATACCAAACCAAGACGCGAACGGTGCCTGAGTGCGAACCTTTTGAGGATACTCTGTATCCAGGGAATAACAAGGGGGTGTCAGGCACCTCCAAGGACTTTCAAAAAGCACCCTAAATAAAAGTGATTGCATTATTATGTGAAAAAGCATCCCGCTAAAACAAGCATGGAAAGTTTTTTACATTACCCTAAAGCAAGTAATATCAGTATTTCCAATACCCTAAACAAGTAGCGCAAATATTTTAATACCCTAAACAAGTAGTAAAAATATTTCAATACCCTAAAGCAAGTAATTTGTATAGTTTAAACCTCTTAACAAAATATGATACATTTAAATCCTTTTATCCGTCCCTAGTAATTATTATGAAACAGATTAATGCTGAACTGATCTAGATCAGATCACTTAAGCGACGGATACATTTTCAGAAATATGTCCCTCCCGCATATCGCGGGTATCTTCGGAACAAACGACCCTAAACACGAAGACCATCGTATGAAATGTATACCATTTTCCCTAATTTGGCTTGTTTTGATACCCTATATTCACGTTACGTACGTGCAAGGTTTGACAAACTACCCTAATTACATAACTTTTTGGACGGGCCTAGAAACCCCTGTTGTAATGACCACTGAGCGCTCCAGGGTCTATATATTATGCATATTGCATAGATTGTTTTAGTCTCTAGTGCTTTAATAACTGAAGGAAGGTCCATTAGCCGCATTTTTTGAGGACAAGGACGGTTTGATACTTCACAGAGATAACTGTTGTTTTGATACTTGATGAATCAATGAGTTATTTGGATTTAATTTAAACATCAACCGAAATAGAATGCTGATTAGTCCAACAACAAAAAATGTTATGTTGCCCTCAGCGACCGAGCCTAAAATCTCAAAAAATTAGGGTTGCAATTTGTTTGAATTTTATTTTTAAGATTTAAATTTTACCCAAATAGTCAAAATAGTGTACAATTTTCTGCTTGAAATTAATAGGTTTGCTTGAATAAATAGTTTTAAAATTATCATCATACTATAAAAATTAGTAAAATTAACATTTACCAATTTTGTCTTGACATGAATCATGAAAGTCAGTGATATTTTCAGGCAAAAAAAAATCGACCGACCGACCCGATTTCAAGATTTTTGCCAATTGAGGGCAACACAACAATTTTTTGGGTAGTAATCCGTGGACAAGGACTCTCACGTGAGCCCGAGGTCCTTCTACTTTGTTTGATACCTGCGGCAAGCCTCAATATAATGATTAGTGACTTGCCAATATCAATGACGTAGTTTGCAAAATATGGCCATTCCCAAAACAATGTTCAAAGCCCTGGACAAGAGGAGAGAGCGGCATCATGGTTCAGACAAAAGGACAAGTATATGGGGAGTAGGGGGGGGGGGGGGGGGAGTGAGTGTACTCTATTTCTTTTAAATACAAGGGCATATCCAGGGGGATTTATAGGGACCCAACCTTCAGGGAAAAATGAAATTTTATACAATTAATTTTTAAAAAGGCCTACGCAAACATAAGCTCGAGAAGATGCCTCCAAATTAGCTAAAATCCAGGAGCTTCAGGGGCCCTATAATTTGTGCAACTATTTTAATAGCGTGACATCTACTTTACATTATCATTGCATCTTACATCCTATTCTTGTACCTCAGGTGATTATTATTGCTGTCATTTTCATTATATCTCTGTATGTTTAGGATCTTGGATCATGTAAATAAAATATTATGAATGACTGAAAAGGTCACTGCATTGCATCAAGCCAGATAAAGCGATCTTCCCATAATGCATTGCTTCCATTTCATTTTCTGAATTGGGGAGTATGTATCTGATTCATACACTCTATGTAGTGTTGAACCAATCAGGAAGCAGGAATTACAAATACGCGGAGTGCATTGAAAGTGTCCACTGCACTCCGCGTGTGCGCCATTCAAATCACGCAGTGCGCGTTTTGTTTTGATTCGTTGTTCAAGATTCGCGGGTTCGCGGATTTTCACTGCGGGTGTTAGCAAACTTGTTAAGGTGTTTTTAGTCGTTTTACATAGATCAAAATTATGCTTAAATTGTGAATTTTTATTTGTATAGTGTCGTGTATGAATTAGGTCAATGCATGCATATTTTTTTGTTTCTCGAAAAATTAGACAAATCAATGCACTTGCGCAAATGTTGATATGCTCACAATAGCACTCCCCCTTCGGGGTCGTGCCATTATTCACACATCAACATCAGCGCACGTGCATTGATTTGTCTCATTTCTCTCGAAACAACACATACGCATTTATTGACCTATAATTAACCCCCTGGGCGCTGCCTTGTCTTTCGTACACAAATTCCCATTGGTCAATTACGTGATATAATCATCTTGATAACCAATTACAATTTTGCTCATAAAATATTTTACCCTAATCTTTTTTGTCGCAAAAAATTAACTACTGTACCTGCAAAATTACTTTATCACTGCATTTCCAGATTTGGAAATAAAACCTGATTTCCAGATCAGGTCATTTAACTGGCCTGTTTAGGATGGCATGGTCCAAGGCGATGACAATCACTGTTTCAATTTTAAAACTTGATTGATTTCGAGGAGTGCTTGTTTTGGTCACACAATTCTCTTTATACTCTTCTTTAAATGTCTGCTTGCCTTCAAACTCAACCCCTCTAATCGATGTTTGTCTTTTTTAAGACTCTTCTTGTTTAAATTGCAATTCCAACAATGTCCCTGATTGGCACAATATTTGACACATCTTAAATCTCAACCAATCAGCAGGTAGTTCTCATGGGGTGAAATGATATGTTGCAAAGGATTATGGATTTGGTAAACTATTTTCTTTGGCATCAAGCTTATAAAGACAATCACAGCCATCTTTAAATTGGTTGACTTTTAGCATTTGTATGAACAACGTGAAACAAGGCATCGTATGACAGGAACCTGTATTGGCTTACAATCTTAGAAAAAATTATGTTTCTTGTCAGGCGAGCAAATTTTGTACTTGGATATAGTCAGTGTCATAACGCTATGGAGATAATTCCAACAATGCGTGCATATGCACATCCGTGTGTATGCACATCCATGCGTAAACCCGGAAGTGCGTACCGTAAAGCTCGCATGCAAGAGCTTGAATTTCGTCCATAGCATTATGACAGGGACTATACCATTGCGCAATGTGCATGATCATGTGTGCGCATGCTAAAATCACATGTGTATGGTATGCTACGATTACTTTTGCATGTCAAACCGACTAGTTATATAGTCAGTAGGCCCTATGAATAATCCAGGAACCCTTAACAATTTCCAAGAGGCGGGCGTCTACAGACGACATTCCAAAATGTCACAAAATGTTTCACGAATGTCAAAATCATTGAATTTCATTACCATTTGGAATCACCATGAGAAATGCATTGAAATAAGTACAAACATACCTAGTATTGGTTCAGTAATCCTTGAGATATACCTTGAAAATTGGGAACTGTGTCTGAAAAATCTGTTTTGTATTGTCAGACCAATAGCCACATAAAGTGTTAAATTGGCATAATTTGTATGAACAACACGAACCAATGTGTCACTTTACAAGGTGTTACAGTATTAATCCAGAATAGCGTTTCTGAAAGAAATCATGTTTCCTTTTTGCCAAACAAATGGCAATGTCCCCCCCCGCTGAAAAAGCAGACACATAGAAAATGAGATCGATTCTAACAATTTAAGCAAAATGCAGATAGTGAGATCAAAAGAAAGGCAAACAGATTGTTCAGTCAACACAAAATGTCAACAAAGGGTTCACAAATCCACAGGTATGTATATCGCAAACAAATACAATTTTTTTAGTAGCCCTCGATCCAATATACTGTAAAACACTATAGTTTCGTGAATTTAAAATAACTGCTATTTTAGCGGGCATTTAATTTCACGACTCTGGAAATGTAACTGTTATTTTCAATGCAAAATTGTCAGTTTCGCAGGTATTTCATTGCGTGAATCCGCATCCCTCGCGAAATTAAATCCCTCTCGAAATTAAGTGGTTTTACAGTACATGATTGAGCATTCACCATCTGTGTCCAACCCTTAATAGAAACGATACAGTTGTATAAATATGTGAAATTTGAGATTTGTTTACCGAATGAAAAGTGAATATCAACACTGTAACAAAGATCAAATTATTCCGCAGAAGTGCACATGTCTTATGAATTAATTCATAAGACATGTGCACTTCTGCGGAAAAATTTGAAACCCATTATACCTCCTCTCTGATGGGACGGGCAGCAATTTTATTTAGCATTTTCAATTGTTGCTCATATCTGGAATCCTAACATTAAAATAATGTTGTTATTAATAGCTATCTACTGAAGATAGCAAGTTTTAGAATGAGAGCCATGAACAACGTTTATTATATCATTGACATTTGCTATCTACAATAAAATAGATGACAAATTCTTTTATGCAGTATGAAACATAATATACACATAAATTATTAACCCGACCCCGACGGTTTTTGATGACGTAATCAACCAAGCCTATATAGTGAGCACGGTATACTCCGAAAACGAGTAGCTAAAGGCCGTGGCTTAGTGGGTGGGGCGATGGGCCAGAGTCCGGCGGGTCCCCGGATCAATTCCTGTCCGGTCCACGGATCAATTCCTGTCCAGTCCCCGGCGATTTAGTTGGTGTTTTCGCTTTGAAAATATTGTGATCCCAGTTAAAAACCCTAAGCCGGGGTTAGGGTTAACAGGGTTAACATAGCTGTTTACTATTTACTGTAGATAGCAAATTAATGAGCAGTATGAACATGTATGATTATGTATAAATTGTGGCATGTGTTAGCTATGGTAGATAGCACGTTTTAAAGCAGTGTGGAACCTGTTCTTCATATCAAAATAGTAATTTGCTATCTACTGTAGATAGCAAATTAATGAGCAGTATGTACACTGTAAAAAGAAGCGTTTATATTTCTGATAACCCTTAATAAACAGTTCAACACGTTTATTTTTATGTTTTACGTGTAAAGGTATAGGAGGTATTTGTTGTATAATTATTAACACCCCAAAATGTTTCTTATTGCTGATATGAACATGTTGGTGTGTTAATAAATATTACAAAATTACCTCTATAAACGTGTTGTAGTGTTTATGCAAACGTTTATCGTATGCAATGCCTCCTATACATTAACACGTAAACATAAAAATAAACGTGTTGAAGTGTTTATTAAGTGTTATCAGAAATATAAACGCTTCTTTTTACAGTTTATGATTATGTATAAATTGTATACCATTGGCATATGTTATCAACTGTAGATAACAAGTTTTAAAGCAGTATGGAACCTGTTCTACATATCAAAATATTAATTTGCTATCTACTGTAGATAGCAAATTGATGAGCAGAATGTATGATTATATATAAATTGTGCACCATTGGCATATGTTATCAACTGTAGATAACAAGTTTTTTAAAGCAGTATGGAACCTGTTATTTAGGGGTTCAATAAGGTTTCAGAGTTGTTTATCTTGAATCGACAACGGTAAGACGGGTTTATTTTGCGAGGGCAGCTTTAGCTGCCCGAGCAAAATAAACCCGTCTTACCGTTGTCGATTCAAGATAAACAACGACGAAGACCTTGTTGAACCCCGTTCAACAACGACCAAACATATTTACATCATTCAAATGTGAATATCGTTTTGGATAATTAATGAAAACAAGTACAAAACTTGTTTTAATAGGCTTAATTTGACATAAAAAAAATAGCTGCTCTTTAAAAATCGAGAAAAAAAAGTTTACGTTTATTATAATTAGGCCCTTATTTGGACATCGTCCGATCCCCGTAAATGGGCGATCAAACTTCAGAATGGTTACAAAAGGTTACAAAAGGTAAACATGAGAGAAGACAAATTATTTCGCAAGTTAAATTGTGAAATTAAAAATATTTTATAAATAGCATTTTATTCACACACCACCTTTAACATTCGGAGAAAAATTAAATCAAGAATGCGTTTAATTTACACAACACATTTTGATACATGTTTATAGAATATTACCCCCAAGCTACAGAAAGAGCTAGATGGCTGCTACACCAGAATGCTGCGAGTAGTACTCAATGTCAACTGGAAACAACATATACCAAACACCCAACTGTATGGTGACCTCCCCAAAATAAGCCAGAAGATCCGGAAGAGAAGAACAAGGTTTGCTGGCCACTGTTACAGAAGTGAGGAGCCAGTATCCAAACTGGTGCACTGGATCCCCAAACATGGCAAAAGAAAGCCGGGACGACCTGCCCTGACATTTATCGATCTACTCAAGCAAGATACTGGACTGGAGACGAGTGACATAAAGACAGCAATGAACGACAGAAGAGTGTGGAGAAACATCGTAGATCGG
This sequence comes from Ophiura sarsii, assembly GCA_035610835.1. Taxonomy (NCBI): domain Eukaryota; kingdom Metazoa; phylum Echinodermata; class Ophiuroidea; order Amphilepidida; family Ophiuridae; genus Ophiura; species Ophiura sarsii. The sequence goes on from CM069446.1 coordinate 51,146,177, forward strand.
GGACACGACCCGAATTAAGTGTAAGTGTAAGTTGTATAAAATCAAAACACACCCCTCCGTTTCAATAGTGATACGGTCCTGGAGATCAAAGCGAACACATTTCGCCGCGATGATGCAAAAATTGCGATTCTCTTGCGCTCAGGTAGCGACGGTTCGGCTAAAATTGTGGCTTTAGAAGTGAACCTTTACATATGGCCCTCGCCAAGAATATTTTCCTCAGGGGTATAGCTACATTTTGGTATATAAAGCTATTTGCTAAATTTAAGGATTTCATGGCGAAATGCATTTATACGCCGAAAAAAGTGAACAAATTTGTGCGAACATTTTTGTTTGTTTACAATTTTGCGGTTTCCAAATAAGGTTCGCTATCCTAGTAATTTGCATATGAACAGTGGGTTTATCTCAAATCAACAACGCTTTGTTACTGTACTTAAGGTATGGGGGAGTTGTTGAAATATATATCAAAATATTAATTTGCTATCTACTGGAGATAGCAAATTGATGGGCAGTATGTATGATTATGTATAAATGTTAAACCATTGGCATGTGCTAGCAATTGTAGATAGCATGTTTTGCAGCAGTACGGAACATGTTCTTTATCAAAAAACTAATTTGCTATCTACTGGAGATAGTAAATTGATGGGCAGTATGTGATTATGTATATCTTTATGAATACCAATGACCGTTGATAGCATATTATTTTAAGCAGTATAAAACATGTTACATACAACACATCAAAGCACTAATTTGATATCTATTGGAGTTGGCAATTTGATGAGCAGTATGTGATCATGTATAAAGTATTGATACTTGCTGTCTACCGAAGATAGCAAACATATTGATAGAGCAGGATATGATCTCGCACACCCATTATATCATAACCAGTGTCTGCAATCTACTGTAGATTGCAAATTGTCTTTTTAACAGTGCTGAGCATGATACATTGACCAGATGTATAAAGCTAAGTGTTGTTTTAAAGCTTACGAAAAACATGCATGAAAATATAATCTCAATTTTTATTTTGAAAGACAAAACCATGCTTTTGATGTGTTTGACAAGGTACTATGGCAGGATGGCTCCACTGCAGCGTGTAAACTTTTATCCCACAATACCACAAAATGTATAATAGATAGGGTTTTTCTTTTGTACAGATCCGGCGATGCTAACTATGAACAGCCATATATAATGATATAGGTTGGTTAAGGAATTGAACCAAGGATTCCTGCGTGGGAGCCCTAGAGCATGGCTGTTCAATCTCTAATCGCTCCAGTATTACGTCCGCTAGGTCTGTGAGAATTGAGTGCAAAATGTTGCAAGTTGTACGTACGGTGGTTCCATGTTTAAAGTGGTAACAGGCAGAAATGCTATTGCGATACAGGAAGATTATCAGGGCTCTTGTGGAACGGTTCCAAGCAATGGTCAAATCAATCTTGATCATCACATGGCTCGTTGGATTACGCCTACATGACAATATGCCCAGCTGTTAATCTCCTGCAGCAAATGTTATGATAATTTTGTTTGTTTAGAATGGTACAAATATTATGGCACTTACCTTGCTTCCATTTCATGTATATCAAATCCCAGTTGTTCTGCTAATGTACCTGTAAACAAAACAAACAATAAATTACATATTTATTAATTACAGGTACTCAATAAACAATATGTAAGAGGTGTTTTTTTACAAATAGATTACAGACGCCAAAAAAACCCACCCCTTTTCAACCGGTTGACGGACCTCTCAGGTAGGGTCCAAAGAAGATTTAAGGTCTTCCCACAAGGACCTCTCAGGTAGTGTCCAAAGAAGATTTAAGGTCTTCCCACAAGGACCTCTCAGGTAGTGTCCAAAGAAGATTTAAGGTCTTCCCACAAGGACCTCTCAGGTAGGGTCCAAAGAAGATTTAAGGTCTTCCCACAAGGACCTCTCAGGTAGTGTCCAAAGAAGATTTAAGGTCTTCCCACAAGGACCTCTCAGGTAGTGTCCAAAGAAGATTTAAGGTCTTCCCACAAGGACCTCTCAGGTAGGGTCCAAAGAAGATTTAAGGTCTTCCCACAAGGACCTCTCAGGTAGTGTCCAAAGAAGATTTAAGGTCTTCTCACAAGGACCTCTCAGGTAGGGTCCAAAGAAGATTTAAGGTCTTCCCACAAGGACCTCTCAGGTAGTGTCCAAAGAAGATTTAAGGTCTTCTCACAAGGACCTCTCAGGTAGTGTCCAAAGAAGATTTAAGGTCTTCCCACAAGGACCTCTCAGGTAGGGTCCAAAGAAGATTTAAGGTCTTCTCACAATGCATTGCGCGAACGCCAGCCAACTAAAGTGTTTTTTTCACACAATGCATTTGTCGAGTTCTTAAGTTTTAGAAATAATAAAAAGGAAAACTGATAACTAATTTATTCATTGATGTAAACTAGAACCTAAAGAGCTCCAACTATGAACGTGTTATGAAGCCATGATTGCGTGCATATGTCTATGGAAACCGAGACAAATTGGAGACAAGAAATAGGGCATTTTACAAAAACACAATGTATTGTGGTGGTGTCTTTAAAATCACACAATGCATTTGTCGAGTTCTTAAGTTTTAGAAATAATAAAAAGGAAAACTGATAACTAATTTATTCATTGATGTTAACTAGAACCTAAGAGCTCCAACTATGAACGTGTTATGAAGCCATGATTGCGTGCATATGTCTATGGAAACCGAGACAAATTGGAGACCAGAAATAGGGCATTTTACAAAAACACAATGTATTGTGGTGGTGTCTTTAAAATCTTCTTTAAGTTGGGTCGGTGAGTCGGTCCGTCAAGCTTTTTATTGTTGTTCTTTCAAAATGACACAACAAATTTAAAAATCTGTAAAATGTTGACATTTTTTGACAAACTGAAAAAACAAAATAAATCCCAAATTTCAATTTTATTTAGTCGGTATTCATTTGTACAAGAAAACTTTGCACCCAATTTGACAAAAGTGTGTGGTCAGGCCGGTAGAACAAAGTGTTTTTTCACAACCTAAACAGGAAGTAGCACAGGTTCGGAAGAGGCCATTCTGATGAAATTTGGTGATAAAGAATAAAGCTGTCGGACGGGATTAATTTCTTTGGTTTAATAAATTGGAAAAAAAAGATTTACAATTTCCAGCAAAAGGGGATGTACGAGTTTGATCTTATTCTGTGATTGCCTGGTCATGACGTGTGTGCCATGATAGGATGTTATGGTTCACTCAAGGGTACTGCTTGCTCTGACAAAGTTTCAACATTATTATGCAGTTCGAATCTTCCGTCCTATACTTGCAATGCATTAGTAAAGACCTATTATTCTGCAGATTGTGTCACTGGAGCGATATTTTGGTTGACCAATATCCTTCCAACTTGGTCAGTTGGTTACCTGCACTGCATGAATACACTTTAAGCATGTATTAATATGCCAATTGTATATGTAGCAGTCACAAAATGCAGTACAGACTATTATTTTTGAATTTTGTCTTTTTTAATTTTTGAAATATTTTGATTTTTTTTTTTAGGAATTTTTTTTTAGGAATTTTTTTTAAAAAAATGCAATTTCTTGAGAAATTTTTGGGATTTTAAAAAAAAAAATAGAATTTTTAGGAAAAAAAATTAATTGTCTGTACTTTGAAGAAAAAAATGTTATTGATATTTTTACAATATTATGGTGATTTTCTTTTTGATTTTTGATTTTTTTTTGTCAAGTCAGATTCTCACTGCATAATAATGATAAAATTGGATGGATTTTTTCGCATGATACACAAATATATTGGTCTCGCTATGAGTTTTAAAAATATTGTGCTCGACTACGTCTCGCACAATATTTTTTAAAACTCATAGCTCGTGCAATATCTTTGTGTATCACGCTCAATCCATCCAATTTGATATCAAACCAGTTAAATGGTTACTGAGCTGCGGATCTTTTGCCAGAAGAGGGGAGTGGAAGAAAGAAAGATAGCTAGTAAATACCAGACCTGAGCTGATGCTTGAATAAGAAAAAACTGATCGCAGTTGGAGTTGGAGTAATGGCCGCAACTACTGAATGCGGCATATATACTAGACACAAATTGTAATGGTTTATAACCCAAGTCATGGTACATTCAAGGGTACTTGTTTGACATAGCTCTGCTTTAGTGCCTCTCTTCAGTCCCCCTTCATCAATCCCCCCTCATTAGCCATGCACACGTATACATTATAGACCGTGGATACACAGAACCTTAGGCTCCTTAGCCGAAATTGGTGACCACAGACCAGAGGCAACTGCTCAAATTACTAATTTTGCTTGTACACTAACAAAGCGAAGCAGATTGCCAAACGAGAGGGAAACCAGCACACACCAGTATGGGGTACGGAATGACTGCATACAGAGAGAGTGTTGGTAGGTAGTTCATCTACATGTGTTTCTACCACTTGGATTCATAAAAATAAGCATGGGAAAATACACACTATAGGCGAGGAGAAATGGGCAAATGGTCAAATCTATGATCTACAGGGTGGTTCAATAAAACGTTGACAGTTTTTAGAAGCCAAGTGGACAGAGTGAAATGGGACAGACTTTGTTCAAATAGCTGTTTTTAACAACCGTAAGGTTATTTGTAACAATATTTTCAGCATAGATGGTCAAGACCATATAGTTGATGAATACTGAAAATTTTAGTATTTTTTAAATCTACAGAATTTAAAAAAAAGGCTTAAAAAACTGTCAACGTTTTATTGAACCACCCTGTATTCTAGAGGATTAGTTTGACAAAGTGTCTGAGCTACGGATCTTTTGCCATTAAGGAGAAGGAGGACGTGGAATGGTAGAAGATATCTATAGTGAGCAAATACCAGACCTATAATAGTACAATCAGTTCCAAATTGGCGAGAAATAAGCATTTTTATCTATCCTTTCAAAAAAGTAATCCAAGCATACACACACTATTTTGGCTATATGCACACGATTTTGGCCATACGCACATGATAGAAACAAAGCAAATAATCGAGACCTCGTGCCTTATCGGTAAAAATCATCGCACTGACTTGAACGCTCTTTTGGATTGGATCAACTACATCAAATGTAGAACATGTTTATTTTTACCTTTTTGTACATACATGTTTCATACCCTTCCCCTGATGAATGTATAAAAAGAATGGTCATTGGCAGTTCGATTTAGAATGCCTGACCTTTCACTCAAGTAGTAATGTCCAATCATTATATTTGACTAGCCGTTGTAAGACGTGCTTGTCACGAAGGTGCACGTTTCCTACTCAACAGTATATTCTATAGACATTGTCTATATATAGGGCAGCAAAGTACAGGTAATTTTCTTCAAGGGGATCATTTCATTTAGTGGGTGGTTTATTTCCATCATTTAGAGAGCAAAATAACGGTAAAAGCAGATATTTGTGCACCCGCTTATTCACATACTGGAATGGGCGTGCACGCAAAAGAACATGTGAATTGGTTTCTTAGATTTAGGTAAAAATAATTGAAAATGTCATAACACACCAGATTGCTTAGTTTGAAGAGTGAATCAAACACACACAAATTTTAAACTAAAGCACATGTGGCACTCCATGCAAGACACTAAAATAGCAAAGCTTTTTAAAGATTCTGATCCACAATTTTACAAACGAGAACAGTCCTTAAGGGGGGGGGGGGGGGTGGACTCTCAGGTACAGCCTCCGTAAAACTGCCGTAACTTCTTCAATAATCATTTAATCTTTATATAAGTATACAGTTGTGTACAGAAAAGGGTTCAATGAATCCAACCATGATAATGAAATTGACCATTTTGGAAAGAATTAATAAAAAAACATGTTTTTTGACCCATTTTAGGTTCTGCAAAGATCACTCAAAATATATATTGTTACATTTTGTCATACTAGTTTTATGATAATCCTGATTACATTCCCCAGGGTGCTTTTTTTGTTTTTTGAATATCTTATTTATTTTTTGAGTTATGGACCAAAAAGTGCCGAAAAAATGTGACTTTTTTCCCCAAAATGTGATTTTCATGATTTTGGAGGTAAAAAAAAATCACATTTTTGTACATTATTTAAATTGTTGTCACAAACTGTACACAGAATACATGGTTATGCACTTATCAATTGCATCCCCGGCCCCGGGGGACACGGGGATATCTGGGATTAGGGCCGGGACGTACAAATTCTCCATGTGACAGTTTGTACGTCCGGGTACACTCCCCCGCATAGCCAGGCATCATTTTTTGTACACTCGTGTACAGTCCCCGCATGGTCCCCGCCATGCCCCGGTCGCCGGGCTTGCAATTGATAAGTGCATTATTCTATGTGACAAATTGACACATTTTGATCACCCTGTATTTTGTTTAACAATTTATAATTAACCAGTTTCAATTATATTTGACTGGGAGGGCCTTACTTTTGGCTTCTCAAACCTGGAGTTCAATTCTTATTTTAAATACACTACGTATAAACTAGGTAGCATATACAATGAATTACATTTCATTAGAATATTTCTTTTGTTACACCCTATATATTTCCTAAGTCACCTGTTTACTGGAACAAACATTTGATATTTACAATCTTTGATATCTCAATTTTCTCACAATGCATACTTTTACACACTTAGTTATATACATGGACTTGAAGCTACAAACACCAGGTCAATAGGTATATGTGAAATATGCTGTCAGAAACTGTATTAACTGAATTTTGCGAGAGTTGATATGAAACAAAAGCAGTGAGGGGTGCACTGTTAAACCATTTAATGATACTCCAAGTTATTCACCATGCATTTCTTGTTCTGATTCATGATAGATTTAACCATTCTGCATGGGTAAATTATAGTTTTGTAAATAGGAAGGAAATATTAG